>CM072517.1:34635646-35055646 GCA_036898135.1 Oncomelania hupensis | reverse complement strand
ACTTTTGCTACAATACACCAAAAGACGGGACAGTAAAGGTACAGACTTTTTACAATTATGTACATAAATTACAAAAAAGACAAAGATATACTATTTACAACTATGTACACAAATGACAAAAAAGACAGAAAATAGAATAGCAAAAACCTATTTACAGCTATTTATATGCCCGGTTAGGCCCAGGAAGGAAAACAGTATAAATATTTACAGCCGTGTATACACTTACGGATCAGACATAGACAAGAGATGAAAGAATGGCAGCGGGATATAAATCAATCTGAATAATGCAGTTTGAAGAGGTGGGTTTTGAGGGCCTTTTTGAATGCTTGTGTTGATTGTATGTTGCGGATATGAGAGGGAAGGGAATTCCACTGCTTAGTTATGTTCAGTCTAGGTGCCAGTATCGTCTCATTATGTTTAGTTATGTTCAGTCTAGGTGCCAGTATCGTCTCATTATGTTTAGTTATGTTCAGACTAGGTGCCAGTATCGTCTCATTATGTTTAGTTATGTTCAGACTAGGTGCCAGTATCGTCTCATTAGGCCTGCCTCCGATATCCACTTCTCTCTATGCCTGACAAAAAAATAGTGGTCTCCCTTTTCGGCTTCTGCCAGTCCCTGTCGAAAAAATATTTGTCCCCTATTCTATTTCTCCCAATCCCTGTCAGAAAAATATTTAGCCAGTTTGTGTTTGATTTTCTCTTTTCCGTCTCAACTCGTCCATCAAAGCTTTCATCCGGAAGCAGTTGGCAAGCCACCGGATGTGGAAGGGCCAGGAATTATGGGAGCCGTGTAGAGAGGGTTTCCGAAACGAGCCCAGTGTCCGAAACTCGGTCACGTTGATCTCGTTGTTTCGTTGCTTGGAACGAGATGTTGAAGTTTCTTGATTCCCACGCTTTTGTTTATAAACATTTGGACACAATGGACAAAGAAGCAAGTTGGGATACCAATGATAACATGTGTGTGCGCGGACATGTGTAGGAGAATAAAAAAAACATAAAGAATCAGATTCACATTAAGTATTTGTCTATATTATTGACAACAAGGATAGAGTTTTAGGCTATCTGTAAAAGAGAAGTCGAAGCCGAAATCTTTAATAGGATAATAGCATTAGGTCCTACAGTTTTGCCTCACAGCTAGTCCTTAATAAACAATTCAGAACAAACAAAATAATGTACAAACGAATAATTTTAAACTAATGTATACCTTAACTATGGTGATGCACCTAAGTACACATACTCCCCTCCCCCATCTCTTATTCCTTCTCCTACCTCTGCACCCACACACATTGGCAAACACATACATACACACACACGCGCGCGTGCGCGCCCACGCCCACGCACACACACACACACACACATATTCTCAAAATCTTAAATTGCCGCTGCCTAGGTAAAAACAAAAGGTATACAATCATCTTAAATGTTAGGAGCAAAGGGAAAATAAAAATGTGTGGAGTCTAGTTTTAAACGATGTTAATGATTTTCTTCCCTTGATCACCAGTCGTAGAGAATTCCACACTCTTGGACCAGAATATGAGAGAGAGAGAGAGAGTGAGAGAGAGAGAGAGAGAGAGAGAGAGGGAGGGAGGGAGGGAAAGAGATCACAATTTTATAATGACATTTTTCACATTTTACGATATCAGATAGGATATGACAGGGCAGAGGGTAAGGGAACCATAATTATACAATAATATATAGATCCGTGGACTGAAAATGAGTTATGATAAGAATACATTCGATTCAATGAGTCGGTAAAAGTATTTTGTGCATTCTGGATCAGTCTTAGCCCACTAAATTAGGATAGTTTCCTCCGAAGGCCAGGGTTTGATCTTCGTTCCTCAAGGCGTTTAATCACGTTACATCCTTTTTTAAGGTACGAGTTTCATTTCTATTTTGTGCATTCTGGATCAGTGTTTTGGTCAAGCAGCTTAAGAAGCTCTCTGGGCTTGTAGGCGCACTGCAAATAAGACACATAAATGTCTCTATAGGAAAGAGGATAGTATATAATAGTGCCATCATTCTGAGAAGCTGGCAGGTATTACGCATGGCGCCACCTGCGATGGCTCATACCTGTAGTTTTCTGCATGACTCGGCCCTAAGCGCAGGTAAGATGTGGTGCGGCAGCAGATTACACGCGGAGGATCCTACACCAAAAAGGTAGGAAAACGCTTGGCCGGCCAACCATGTGGACTCACCAGATAGCAATAACGTAGGAGCCCAAACGGTGAACTGCATGCAAGATAGTGTACGTACTGTGATAAGTACTAAATAGGTAGTTTGGTTGTTTTTTTTTAATAAAAAGGGCTATTTTATGTGCTAAAACAGTTGTGGGGTTTGTTTGTTATGTCCTGTCTTTTTTGTGTCTTTCTTTCTTTCTGTAAACTAACTGATCATTTTAAAAAAGCGATTTTGTCTTTAAAAAAATCTTTGTTTTTTTTTTTTTATTGTATAACATAATTATCATCAAAAAGCCTTTTTTTTTAAATAAAAACTCTGTTGTTTATCCAGTTTTAGTTTATATTTCTCTTTAATAAAATGTATAAGCTAATACAATAGGAAATTTCTAGATTTTTATATTAGTATTGTATGTGTTTCCTAATACGACTAGTCTACTGTCGGTTATTTTAAATTTAGTTGTGTTTCCTACTTTTGAAATATCTTACACTTGTGTACAATCTTGCCATATCCTTTTTTATGAGATTTAGGAGAGCAACTCAATAAATAAATTATATAAAGCGGCGAAGAAAAGAAATAATAATCAAAATGGCATCAAGAACTTAAATTATGTATAATAAGAAGAACACCTTTGTCAAAAGGA
Source organism: Oncomelania hupensis (assembly GCA_036898135.1). Taxonomy (NCBI): domain Eukaryota; kingdom Metazoa; phylum Mollusca; class Gastropoda; order Littorinimorpha; family Pomatiopsidae; genus Oncomelania; species Oncomelania hupensis. The sequence goes on along the minus strand of CM072517.1, from coordinate 35,052,828 downwards.
GAAGAAGGGATGAGGGGAGGGAAAAAAAAGAAGTTGACAAAATAGATCTTTGCAAAACAAAAATCGGGCACAGTTCAAACAGCGCATGTTGTATACGTGACTACCTCTGTAATTGTAAAATTCTTGAATAGGTGCAATAGAGAAAAGGTCCAAAAGAGTAAACTCCATCGAGTCTTAAGACTCTTCCAAATCTTTGAGATTTTTGTTGCACGGGAGAAACCAGAGCGCGAGTGCTAGGATGTAGATATGTACATGCTGATTAACGTATCAACAAATCGGGTATTGAAAACGATCTTTTAAATGAGATGATATAGAATGAACATGATCCTCCTCCTCTGCTCAGCGCTTTGGAAACGAGCTGAGTGAATGTTGAGGTTCACATGCTTGCGGAAAGCAGAGAGTGTGCCAAAAGTTGAAGAAGCTGTTCATCGTTGCTCCACGCCCGATCCTCCATAAAGCGTATGCTTACTTTCTGTACTGAACATGTCGCTATAGAAAGTTTATCACATCGGTGGATCTTAACACGTATACAGAGGCCCTGATGTCAGTTTCTCTCTGGGGCACGTGCGTCGCACACGTCACTCACACAGCCTCGCTCTAGACCACCTAACATGGCGTCCACACATGCCGCAGATCAGACGGACCACTCGCCTCAAGATTACACCCCTCAAGGAACTCCAGACATATCTTTATTTAATCAATACTTTCCCTTCCGTTGTTATGTGCTTTATTGGGAAGTAAAATTCATCAGCGCGCTCTCCTGCACCTTTTGTTATTGATCTTTTTTTTTTAGACTTGGCAGGTATGTAGGTATAGGAAGAGAAGGAGGAGGGTTTGGCTTTGTGGGCATGCTGTCAGTGTGGATTTGTGTATCTTAAAGTCTACATTAACGATACCATATGATCTTTTATTACCAAGTTACAACACAACAGGTTTCTGTACATAATAATTAAATTAAGTAAGTAAGTAGGCTAAGTAAGTAAGTAAGTAAGTAAGTAAGTAAGTAATAATAATAATAATAATAATAATAATAATAATAATAATAATAATAATAATAATAATAATAATAATAATAATAATAATAATAATACAGGCATGTAGCAACAGCCACATCAACACCATCACTATCACAATCATCATCAGCAGCAGCATCGACATCATAATCATCATCATCATCATCATCATCATCACCTTCCAAGACTGACATGATAAGAACTGCATGTAGTTTTGTGGACCAGGCTGCTGTACGTTCCGCCTGCCGCTGCTAGCAGAGTTCTTGTTTTCTTTCACGCTCCTTCCCTACCAGGCGTCCTCCCTCTCTCCGCGGCCAAGCCACACATACACACGCTCACATACACATGTACACACAGCGCGCGCGAACAGGCTGCTACAAGGGACAGGAAAATATACACGACACCAACTGGTAGGGTAGGGCTGCGAGATTGACTGACGTCCCGACTTTGTAAAGTCAAAGAACGCGAGCCTGCATGTATAAAGACCTGACACACACGTATCAACAATCTGACATTGACTGTCTTTCAACTGGGATGAGTCACGTTGATCAGGCCCCTCAAAGCTCTTGAAAAACTACGTAAGCAGTCATCTCTGCGGGCAGCAGAGCGCGTGTCCCCTTTTTAAGGAAATGATCATCGCAGCAATTTGCCTGATAGTTGAAACGTGTACTTCGGCACAAAGGGCATCTGGTTAAATTGAGGAGGCTTTCATTGCACAATGGGATGAGGGTAATTAATTTAAAGGCGAAATATATAAATAAAATGGCGAATAATAAATACTATATTTTCTGGACTTAGGTTATCTCGTCCTTGACTTGTAGCCTATATGAAGCCATCGTCACCAGCAGCAGCAACAGCAGCGGTAACACTGATTCGAAAAATGCAACAGCTAGATAACAATAACGAGGTCATAGATTTTTTTCAATATACTTCTTCACAAATTATGGCTACCATCCATGTGTTCACGACTAACATTGCTTGCTTTTGCCCTTTCGCCTTCTTTCAACATAAATAGTCACCATTTAAAAAAAATAAATGCTATAATAAATACGAAAGTGTGTAAAGGGGGGTTTGGTCACAATGTCTGCAGTAAACAGTACGCCCAAGGAAAGCAGCCCGCTAAATGAAAGCCTGAATTCAATAAGTGACATAAACATTTTCTGAGTAGCGACGATTAGACAGCAAGGCCGGAGTAGCCAAACCGGAGTAAATCAAATCTCTAACTTCCCTTCCAAAAGATCCTACCTGGCTGCAACATTACTACTAATGGTGCGATTTTGGAAAGAAGGAGAGAAGTTTTTTTTTTTTTAGGGGAATTGTTAGAAAAGGCTGGGTGTTTGTCTGTCTCTGGGAAGAGCTCGGCGGGGCCATTACTGCGTCCAATTTCCAATAAAGATCGGCTAACACAGACACACCGCTCCAATCAAGCCAATCTAACCTGCGCCTCTCTCCAGCCCCGTCTTCGCTTCACTGTTTACCCATGATCTTTCCGGTATGCTCTGCGCATGCGTGGCAGGTCACCCCGGCAACAGCGGAAGTTAGGACAGCATTGTTGGCGCATGTGTAAACGCAAATGCTTGAAGCACGTGCAACAATAAGTCGGATCTGTGACATCTACGGGACCGCCAGACATTCACATGTAGACAGGGTTGATAGAAACGGAGTACAAAAGCTGCCCCAAAATGTTAAGCACTGAGAGAATAAATGTTTGATTCATCAATGCCGTCAAATACTCCAGAGTAGGCTATATAGACAACTTAACGGTTTTAGAAACTTAAAATAATTACAGAATACACTTTATTCTTATTAGATCCATTAAAAAATGTGTTAAAGTAAGCTAAACCATTTAAGAATATTCTGTCATTGTCACATTATAATTTTCGGCCCCTCTACAAGTTTGCTAAAAACAGGCCTCCATAATTATTGTTATTATTTTGTAGAGTTCAAGAAACATGGTCGCTGGCTGCCACGGTTGTCAAGTCTACACGCAATACCTTCTCATTGTCAAGCAATCTTTCTCTCTCTTTTTTACCGATGACTCAGGTTCGAATCCCGTGTTGGGAAACAGAAAATTGGCCCATTTCACTGTCCTTCTTAGCAGTATGATTGCTATGGTGGTTCAGTGTTGATTTAGGTCCCTTCCCTCTGTTCCCTGGGATGGTTATTCCCGTCGGCCAGATCTTCAATGGTGGGCGTAGACGTTACACTTGGATGTTCATTCGTCCTCTCTTTCATCGTCTACGGTCTATTATCTTGTGTCATGTAACGTAATGGCTTGTTTTGCCTTCTTTGTGATTTGTGTTGCATTGTTTATAGTGTATGTGCAGTGTGTGTTTTTATGTTAAAAAAAACAATCACACACACTAGAAAACGGAATGGTTTCCATTTTTCACATGTATGTAATATATTTTGTAAAAACAAAAATGAATACGACCTACTTGTATTCCCGATCTCGCATCAAACAAGCTTGAACCTCTACCCCCAGCCCCACTACCCCACTACCTCATATAGAATTCGGTCTCTGAGCTGTGAAAAATAATACTGGCACCGGGGTATACTACACAATAAACACAAGTTTCGCCTTCCCGTCGTACGAAGTCTTAAATAAATTGTTTAGCTTCAGCAGCTATTGTCCCACCCGATCCTATCTTCATTGAAAGGAGTCCCAAGATCACATATTTCGAGTGTCACAGATCCTTTTCAAATTCACAGTGAATGTTGCCTCAATAGAGAAAAAATAGATCAAGTGACAACAGCCACAACAACAAAAAATATTTGTCAAAACTACCGCTTGAACATAAATTGATAAATTCTTATGTTTGTGGGCTTATTAGTGGCGTCAAGGTTGGTTCTAAAAATAGCAGCGCTGCGAAAGTGTGCATAGTAGTACAACAAAGATCAGACGGCTAAAATTCAAAGCTTGCCGGTCGGTTTGGGCAACGATTACCCATTATACGATATTTTAGTATTACAACAATGCAATTTCCCAAGTACACTCATGGCCCCAGCAACAACAAATACACTGTACAGTATACTAAAGCAGAATTGGGGGGGGGGGCGATCGAGAGGAGAAAGTCAAGGAAAAACAAAGAAAAAACGGAAGGAACAAAGAAAGAACCAATTTAAAAAAAGAAGGAAAACAAACAGGTCCATTATTGGGGAAAGAATGACAGACAGAAAAAAAATAGAAATAAATTCTTTGAAAGGGAAGGAAAGAAAGGAAAACAGGTCAAATGAAACAAAATAAAATAAATAGCAAGAACAAATTTGTTTTAATTTTTTTTTAAACACAGAAAGAAAGAAAGAAAGAAAGAAAGAAAGAAAGACGGAAAGTATGAATGAAAGAAAGAAAAAAAAGAACAGAAAAAGCAAAGAATTTAAATGGAAAAAAAAAAGAAAAGAAAATAACAGAACTGAAGGACAACGATGACGACGACGACGACGACGACGATGATGATGATGATGATGATGATAAGGAAACACTGTTTACGTCACAACTGCGTCATATCTGCACAGCATCTTGAGATCCCTATAATCAACAAACCCCGACGGCACCAAACCGCGCATTAATTGAAAGAAGTCCCCCCTGCGCAGCGATACCGGTAGGCGCCCTCTTTGCGGCGGCGGAAGGAGTTTTTTTTTTTACTCTCCATTGATGGTGAGCTGTCTTTTAAGTTATAAAGGTTCTGTGCGGCATCCACCGTCAAAAAATGATGCTGGCGCCTGGACTTTACACGCTTCCAGACGAAGAAGTGGATTTTGTCTTTGCCAGCAAGCAGAGTGGTATAGCGGACTCAGCGGTACAGTTTGCAAAGATCAGCTGGCAGGTTTTATCAGTCTTATGTGATCTTGTGGTGAGACCTCAGACACGTATGCTGCCAACATAAGCCAGATAGGACCTTTTACATGTGACCATGATGCAGAGTCATCCTTACAACTCTAAGAAATTGTAAGGGTCGAATCCTAACCTCAGAAAAAATCGGTTTCATTATGGTTGACCATTGGCTTCTGCCTAAAAGTAGGCTACCAGAAGTCTAATGCTCTGTTGTGGACAATAAGAATTGTCACAGTTCCAAACACGTTGCAAGTGGTTGGTGTTGTGCTGGTTTACTCCAAAATTTGTTGTTGTCTCAATCTATGCAACAGCAACATGTGCGGGGTTCTTCTAAAATTGTCTCAAAAGAGTAAAATTGCAATTTCTCAACAGGCTCTACATCCACTAAATAAAAATACTTCAAAAGATTTTTCCGTCGTAATTTTTCTCTAACCATTTCTTCTGTCTGTCTGTCTGTCTGCCTGTCTGTCTGTCTGTCTGTCTGTCTGTCTATCTGTCTGTGTGCTCCACCACCCCCCAACCCCCATCCCTCTCTCTCTCTTTCTCTCTCTGTCTCTCTCTCTCTCTCTCTCTCTCTCTCTCTCTCTCTCTCTCTCACTAATAATTTTTTCCCGTCTCCGTTCGTCTACGGCCAAAGCTCGGCGTTTCTTGTCGCATCCCAACAGGGGTGCTGTGGCGATATAGACGGCGATAGCCCGGACCTGTCTGAGGCTCAGCAGGAAAAGCTGTAAACTGGCGACAAGCTCCTCCGTATCAAACCGGTTCCAGTTGTTCCCGCTCGGCGCCATGCCGGTTCCGGTCGCCACAAGCGGTGTGTGTGTGTATGTTTATGTATATGTGTGTGTAAATGTGTGTGTATATTTTCTTCTGTTCGTTATCTTTCTTCCATTTTATCTTCTCCCCTCCTCCTACTCCTGTTCCTCCGACTTCTTCTGCTTTTCAATTTCTCAAAGAAGGAAAGAAAAAAGAGGGATTAAAAGCTCGTTTTATCAAAGCCTCTCCCCCCACCGTCCATCATCCATGGAGAAGGAAGGATGACTCTCTCTCTCTCTCTCTCTCTCTCTCTCTCTCTCTCTCTCTCTCTCTCTCCCTCCCTCTCTCTCTCTCTCTTATCTTTTCCTCTTTCTTTCCCTCTTTCTCTCCCTCTTCCCCAGCTCGCCTCATCCACGTGGAGCTGTGAGCTATACACAAAAGATAAACGCATTGCGTCTGTAACACGCGTATCATTTTGATTATACTATTTGGCATTTCTGGCATTGTAATAAAGACGATCAAGCATAACATAAAACCAACGAATAGACGAAGTAGGGCCTACTTGCAGCACGCTGGTGCCGAATCTGCTGGAATTTTCCAATAATCTATACATTTCTAGTTCAGTATATAACAGTATAATGGTCACGGCGGGTTGATTGTACTTGATATTTCGGTCCTTGCCAGTCTAATCTTCGAAAGGGATTAATTTTGAGTCGGGAAGAAGAACTTAGGTTCGTTTATAAATTGTGGTTATTATGCATTGCATCCTCTTAGCACACACAAATGAATACCAATAATTATGAGCAGAACATTCAAGATATAATGTATGTAGCATTAGCAAAATTGTTCAATCAAATAATGATGCAATATCAATGTCATAGGAGTTTCGTTTCATGCTCCAGTTCTCTACGAATTCCAGACGAGCCTATCTACATCTTACTACCTAAATGGTTATAAATGTCCTACACAATCATGTATTTGCCCTAGAATAAGGATTTTATGCCGAATGAAATGCAGATAGATAGATAGATAGATAGATAGATAGATAGATAGATAGATAGATAGATAGATAGATAGATAGATAGATAGATAGATAGATAGATAGATAGATAGATAGATAGATAGATAGATAGATAGATAGATAGATAGATAGATAGATAGATAGATAGATAGATAGATAGATAGATAGATAGATAGATAGATAGATAGATAGATAGATAGATAGATAGATAGATAGATAGATAGATAGATAGATAGATAGATAGATAGATAGATAGATAGATAGATAGATAGATAGATAGATAGATAGATAGATAGATAGATAGATAGATAGATAGATAGATAGATAGATAGATAGATAGATAGATAGATAGATAGATAGATAGATAGATAGATAGATAGATAGATAGATAGATAGATAGATAGATAGATAGATAGATAGATAGATAGATAGATAGATAGATAGATAGATAGATAGATAGATAGATAGATAGATAGATAGATAGACGAACATTGAAGTTTAACGTCTACACCCACCATTGGCGATATACGGGGATAACCATCCCAGGGAAAGAGGGGTAGAGACCTGAATCAACACTGAACCACCAAAGCAATCATACTGCTAAATTGGACAGTGAAAATTGCCACATTTTATATCACCCACCACGGGATTCAAACCTTGGTCATCGGTGTGCCAGGCAAACGCTCTACCACTTGAGCTACGGCGGTGGGAAATAGATAGATAGATAGATAGATAGATAGATAGATAGATAGATAGATAGATAGATAGATAGATAGATAGATAGATAGATAGATAGATAGATAGATAGATAGATAGATAGATAGATAGATAGATAGATAGATAGATAGATAGATAGATAGATAGATAGATAGATAGATAGATAGATAGATAGATAGATAGATAGATAGATAGATAGATAGATAGATAGATAGATAGATAGATAGATAGACGAACATTGAAGTTTAACGTCTACACCCACCATTGGCGATATACGGGGATAACCATCCCAGGGAAAGAGGGGTAGAGACCTGAATCAACACTGAACCACCAAAGCAATCATACTGCTAAATTGGACAGTGAAAATTGCCACATTTTATATCACCCACCACGGGATTCAAACCTTGGTCATCGGTGTGCCAGGCAAACGCTCTACCACTTGAGCTACGGCGGTGGGAAATAGATAGATAGATAGATAGATAGATAGATAGATAGATAGATAGATAGATAGATAGATAGATAGATAGATAGATAGATAGATAGATAGATAGATAGATAGATAGATAGATAGATAGATAGATAGATAGATAGATAGATAGATAGATAGATAGATAGATAGATAGATAGATAGATAGATAGATAGATAGATAGATAGATAGATAGATAGATAGATAGATAGATAGATAGATAGATAGATAGATAGATAGATAGATAGATAGATAGATAGATAGATAGATAGATAGATAGATAGATAGATAGATAGATAGATAGATAGATAGATAGATAGATAGATAGATAGATAGATAGATAGATAGATAGATAGATAGATAGATAGATAGATAGATAGATAGATAGATAGATAGATAGATAGATAGATAGATAGATAGATAGATAGATAGATAGATAGATAGATAGATAGATAGATAGATAGATAGATAGATAGATAGATAGATAGATAGATAGATAGATAGATAGATAGATAGATAGATAGATAGATAGATAGATAGATAGATAGATAGATAGATAGATAGATAGATAGATAGATAGATAGATAGATAGATAGATAGATAGATAGATAGATAGATAGATAGATAGATAGATAGACGAACATTGAAGTTTAACGTCTACACCCACCATTGGCGATATACGGGGATAACCATCCCAGGGAAAGAGGGGTAGAGACCTGAATCAACACTGAACCACCAAAGCAATCATACTGCTAAATTGGACAGTGAAAATTGCCACATTTTATATCACCCACCACGGGATTCAAACCTTGGTCATCGGTGTGCCAGGCAAACGCTCTACCACTTGAGCTACGGCGGTGGGAAATAGATAGATAGATAGATAGATAGATAGATAGATAGATAGATAGATAGATAGATAGATAGATAGATAGATAGATAGATAGATAGATAGATAGATAGATAGATAGATAGATAGATAGATAGATAGATAGATAGATAGATAGATAGATAGATAGATAGATAGATAGATAGATAGATAGATAGATAGATAGATAGATAGATAGATAGATAGATAGATAGAGAGATAGACGAACATTGAAGTTTAACGTCTACACCCACCATTGGCGATATACGGGGATAACCATCCCAGGGAAAGAGGGGTAGAGACCTGAATCAACACTGAACCACCAAAGCAATCATACTGCTAAATTGGACAGTGAAAATTGCCACATTTTATATCACCCACCACGGGATTCAAACCTTGGTCATCGGTGTGCCAGGCAAACGCTCTACCACTTGAGCTACGGCGGTGGGAAATAGATAGATAGATAGATAGATAGATAGATAGATAGATAGATAGATAGATAGATAGATAGATAGATAGATAGATAGATAGATAGATAGATAGATAGATAGATAGATAGATAGATAGATAGATAGATAGATAGATAGATAGATAGATAGATAGATAGATAGATAGATAGATAGATAGATAGATAGATAGATAGATAGATAGATAGATAGATAGATAGATAGATAGATAGATAGATAGATAGATAGATAGATAGATAGATAGATAGATAGATAGATAGATAGATAGATAGATAGATAGATAGATAGATAGATAGATAGATAGATAGATAGATAGATAGATAGATAGATAGATAGATAGATAGATAGATAGATAGATAGATAGATAGATAGATAGATAGATAGATAGATAGATAGATAGATAGATAGATAGATAGATAGATAGATAGATAGATAGATAGATAGATAGATAGATAGATAGATAGATAGATAGATAGATTGGTTATAAATCCAAATATTCATGATACTGTTCTGTAGAATGCTCATGCTCAGTGCATACAGTAGCAGGAAGACCCAAAGCAGAGTGCCAGCAGATCGCCTTCAAAAACCATGCAGGCACTTATATCGCTACACGACGTCCACTTTCTCTTTCCTAGCAACTGGCGTCGTCGTCGTCAAACTTTTTTTTATGAGCGTTAGATAGCATTAAAAACAGCAAGCTTGAACATAAACGGAACATTTTAATAGCTGGAGTTGTAAGGAAACATCCAGAGAGCCATGAATAAAAGGATTTTTTTTTCATTAAAGAGAGCTGGAACGAAATAGCCATAATGCTAGGACAAAATCGCCAGCGCACGGGTTAATTATTTTTTGGTGTGCAGAATTTTGTAAAACTGTCATTGGAGTTCTAGATGTGAAGAAATGTATTTCAATTCGTCCGGCAACCAAGATCGTGAAATGGAAGTTTTAAGAGAGCTGGACGGATATAATCAGAACTTTAGGTTAGCTCAAGTTGGCGAGCGATTGGGCTGACTGCACTGTTTATGATCTCCATTGGAGTTCATGTGTGAGAATAAGGGAATTGAAATTCTCTAGCATTAAAGCAACAACATCGTGAACGGAACGTTTAAAGAGAATTAGGCCCACATATTCAAAATCTTAGAATCGTGGTTAGTACAAATTCACTAGCTGTTGGTTTAATTAATGTTGCATGCACTATGAACGTAACGTTTTAAGAATGCATTCAGAGCGCAAGTGCAATCGCACGCGCTTGAGTTAATTAATTTTGCGTGTGCTACTTCGTATGACCACTCCTTGGTGTTCAGGATGTGTTAGAAAAGGCTTCGGAATTTATGGTCTAAGACCTAGAAAAGCAAGATCGTGAACGAGAGTTTGACCGAAAGTGAAACGCTAGTATAACGCTAGGGTTTGAGTTAATAAAGGCTTTCATGTACTACTTAGGATCTGTCGGGTACTGGATGCGAGAGGGCTGGTCTTTGAGACAGTCCAGTCATAAACAGAAGGCACAAGGAGCCAGGGGCAAAGTAGATGAAAGTGAAAGGCCCGTGTACAGAATACAAGTGATCAAACGCTGAATGAAAGAGGCTAAAAACTGAACGCGAGACACTATCCCATTTCAAAGCAACACTCGCTTACTTTTTCCAGGAGGGAGGGGGGGGGAATGGGGATGAAAGAGAGAAAGGGAGAGAGAGTGGTTGGGGTGGGGCGAACATAGGTGTAGTTTCAAATAAAAACGGTTAATTAATCAGGTATAAAATATGACACAATTAGGTTATTATTAGCTTTGCCTATTGCCATATACAGCCATCAGAGAACAGGATAATGGATGTTCGGAAAGAAACACACAGAGATTGCGATGGGAGGGGGAGAAGGGTAGCGTGCAGAGTTAGGAGCACACAAAAGAGAAAGAGGGAGGCAATCATTATTTTCAAATGAACACAGACAGAAGCGCACGCATACGAAATCACACACACACACACACACACATCCAGAGGCGCGCGCGCACACACGCACGAACAATTTAACACGCACACACAAACATAACATCGCATGATTATGCACTTAAAGAAGTCAGATATACATAAGACAAGAAGCAAGCACCATCAGTACTAGACAAAGGTAAAATCACACACACGCGCGCGCCACGCACAGGCAAGGTTACGCAGTATTATCATGACTTTCCCGAAACGCCACCTACGTTGTGCTGACAATGGGTCATATTTCGTCCCCATTTTTAAGTATTTTGCAGTGTTCGAACCTTAACCCTAACCCTAACCCTAACCCAGCCCTAACCCTAACGCATCATTGTTCTGACGTCAAAACAAGTAGGCATGTCAATACAAGTTATGTAGATGTTCACTGATTTGTCCAGATGATACTGTGTAAACAAGGACGCACTCACACACACACACACACACGCACACACACACTCACAAACAGGCAAAGACACACACTTAAGCTACCGACAAAATAAACTGAGATGTAGCCAAGTCTCAGCTACGCATTGTGAGGCAGCCTCTATCCTTCTGTGTAAAATCACAATAATGTTTTGTTTGTTTGTTGTTGTTGTTGTTTTGTTTTGTTTTTTTTTGAATTTTTTGGAGGGCAGGGGGTTTGTGTGTATGTGTGTGTGTGCTTGTGTGTGTGTGTGTGTGTGTGTGGGTGTGTGTGTGTGTGTGAAAGATTTACCACGTTCTTAACCGTGACGCTATAATCTCTCTTTATAGCCACACCTTACATCTGTGTCGTTTTGACACTCACAGTTCACGTTATCACACACACACACACACACACATACACACACCCACACACCCACACTCACACACACCCACACATATGCATCAAAGAAGCATATTATACGCGCGAGCGCACAAACTAACCAGACGCCGACGCACACATTCTTCCACACACTCTCACTCTCAGACTAGACAACCTAAGCGCAAATCTATACAAATTCGCACATACGTACACACACAAATATGTAAACACCAACCCTGGGTTTTACTAACAATGTAGGAATCGGAAAGTGGTATTTTGACAGGAAGAACGCAAATTTCTTCTAAAAATGTAAAACGAAATAGGTCGAACTTTCTTCAAAATTTTCCCTGAAATTGACTGGATTTTTTCCGTCCCGGATAGAGCACTCCCTTGCACTTAAAACACTCTCATGTACTACAACTGCACTCCTATGCACTAAAAGAGCACTCCTGTTTACTTAGAAAAAAGTGGGTGGCTGGAAAAAGTGTGTGGCTAACACACACACACCCATTCTCTGCATAAAAAGCAAGGTCAGTCACGCATTTCAAGGCTTATACCTCCGCACAAACACACACACACAAGTACACAAGCACACACACGCACGAGCACGTTCTATAGTACACACACATACGCAAATGCACCACGCACAAACGCGCGCGCGCACGCACACACACCCACATTCGTGCCGCGCACCACCACACAGTCCCACTGAAATGAACATTTATTTTTAAATGAAAAGTGACCAGCATACTTTATTCACAGTGTTTGAGATGTAAGCTTATGAGTGGGATTACAATCAATCACAATCAATATCTTTATTGTTCCCATTAAAATAGTTAGGTATAAGCAATGGTTCACATTACAAATGGTTGGTGGGTCCAGCTCCCAACCCCCCACCCCTCTCCTATACTCCTTCTGGTCATACCTGGCTGACACTCGGTCCCACCTCCTAATACAAGGTGTAAGTTTTTTATATAGCTACTTTACACAACGCCCTTTCGGAAGTATCTGGGCGTCATTTGCACGCACTGATTAGCGCAGACCCGCCCTCAGACGGCCAGAATCCGCCATGGGAAATCACCCGTAGCAAATGCGCGGCAGACGGAAATAAGGAAACCTGTGCGCATGCGTACTGACTCGACTCGTCAGCTCATATCAGAGACAGCTTTTGATCAACCTTCGTGCTCTGTTGTACAGGAGACCTAACCAACCTATGGATTGCGGCTAACTGCACGGGTACTGTTCAGAATTTCGCGTATTTTAATCATTTTGACATGCACGGAGTGAACGTGAGAAGAAGAAAAAAAAAGAAAAAAAAGGTACAACCGTAGTAGAAGAGTCAGTCTAAAAATGGTGGTTTTTAATCAACGCTTTGTATTACCGTTATGTGGAATAATGCCGATGCTTAAACTAACGAGTGATAGCCTGCTTTACAGCAACAAAAAAGTGGGTTTACTATAATGATTATGAAAGTCTACCGTTGTAATAAATAATAAACGAATAGGTAGACTTATTTCCTGGCAGTTATTTATCAGCCCATACAATTTAAGTCTATATTACAAACAAGTGAAGTTCGTTTTGAAAAAATAAATGTGATTTTTAATTTAACTAAATGGAAATCTGACGTCGAAGTATTATATCAACATTAAGATCACATCCTTAATTTTTAAAACATCAAGTTTCTGCATGGGGCGAATTTATAGGGTTCTATAAGCTTATTCCATTCTACATATCAGTCAGTATGTTTGACTCATGTTCGTCTTGTTCCCAAGCCTTGAAGTGTGTTTCTCCATAAGACAGTTAAAGCGTAATGATGATGTTGACGATGGTGATGATGAAGATGATGATGATGATGATGATGATGATGATGATGATGATGATGATGATGATGATTATAATGATGATGATGATGATGATGATGATGATGATGATGATGATGATGATGATGATGATGATGATGATGATGATGATGATGGTGATGATGATGATGATGATGGTGATGATGATGATGGTGATGGTGATGATGATGATGGTGATGATGATGATGGTGAAGATGATGATGATGGTGTGATGATGCACCCATTGCACATAGCTGCGATCGAAAGAAAGTATACTCCAGGCACACGCTGCGCAGCAGGCCAAAGTATGTCCCTTGTCCCTTGAAGGGAGGTAAGCGAGGTTAGCAGCCTGCTCAGTTACAGTGTCGGTGAAAGACTACAAACGGAAAAGTAAGTTTCGTCTCCTCTAGGCGACGAATTAGGTCACGCTGTATTTGTTTCTAGGTCAACTGTCTTTTACGAACCGTCTGAGAATTTTTTCGGACCGTTTATTGACGCCGTATAGTGTCCTCACTTGGTTTCATACAATTTAAGAATCCAAGAAGGCAAATGGGTTTTTGTGACGGTAAAAGCATTTTCGTAGAGAAAAGGGTTAGGGCAAGGGCTATGGATATATCTACAACTAACGCTTACCCGAACCCTTTTAGCAATATTCCGCTCTTTCCGTCACTTTTAAACAGTAGTGCGCTTCGCATCCGCGGCTAGCAGCGAGCCCAAAGTATACTTTGAAGGGATGGAGGGAATCACCTGCTGCTAGCAAGAGTTTTGGCGATACTTCGTACCGATCGCAGCAATGTGTATTACCTCGATGATGATGATGATGATGATGATGATGATGATGATGATGATGATGATGATGATGATGATGATGATGATGATGATGATGATGATGATGATAATGATGATAATGATGATAGCGATAGTGGTGGTGATGACAGTGATTATGACGCAAACCTGGGTCCTATTCCTCTTCCAAGTCAAAGATTGGTAGTATTTTAGTCGCAAATATGCATAATGAATTCTGTATAGAGGCGCAAAAGTCACATAACCTAAAACAACAAACAAAATGGCAAGCCATTCAAATGTATTCGTAGACACATAACACAGCTGATACAATAAACATTTTCCAAAGTGTTCATTTTCTTAACGGTGTTGTATCACAATGTAGCAAAAGGAAAACGTGGAATGTAAAGGCTACGATCTGAAATATCTGCAAGCAAAGGATGATTACATTTGGATCAGCCCAGTTTTAGATACAGCGCAAAACGTGTTTAGAAAATGGTGAAGCACGATGACCTTGGCCTTTGAGAAAGTACAAATAGGAATAATCCAACATGCTTAGCTGTAGTTAACGTATGCACAAATTAACATTGATGAATTTCGGTTCAGGTATTCTTGAGATAAGCCCCAAAGTGAGTTTTGAACAAAATGAATTTCGGAGCGACGTACTGACCTACTGACCGATTGTCCGACAACCGGGTCGCTATTAAAGAATGGCCCATGATTTGAGGTATCTGTATACCAAAACTCAATAAAATCGCTTCAGCCGTTTGTGAGATATTGAGCAAACTGTGTTTAACCAAAAAATGACCCCAGCGAGCTTGGCCTCGGTGGTACAGAAAATCTGATGACACCGGAAGCTGTCCATTAACCTGGGTAATGTTCATATGAAGTTTGGTCAAAATCCGTTTAGAGGTTCTTGAGATATGTTTTCCAATGGACCGACAGACAGATAGACGGACCGACAGACAGATAGACGGACCGACAGACAGATAGACGGACCGACTGACAGACGGACGGATCTACATTTGGCTCGTTCTGATTCCCGACTGTTTCATTGTATTTCCAGACAAGTTTGAACATGTCTGGAAATACAAAAATGCAAAATCTGACCTTTGAAGTTTTATATAAAGTAGACAATCCCGTGCAGGTTCAAATCCAGAAGATTTCGTAAAACGATTCTTTGAATATCAATTCCAATATAATGTCCAAATCGAAATAACACATTCACACACATACTCAAATTAACACACTTAACCTTCTTTTATCTTTACAGCACGCACATTTCTTCAGGCAAGCGAAGTGTAAGTTGCTTAATTTTGGCAACTTTCAGCTGCAGTAGCTATGGTAACTAAACCAGCTCCCCTATCTTCACGCCACATTTAAACCAAGCTTACGATTTTACAACCAGAGCAGTAAGTTTCTTAACTGTAACAGTGCTACATTCAGGACCATGGAGCGGCGCTTGTGGACCTCAGAAATCCGTGGGACCGATGCTTGCAAAACTAGGTCTAAGAGATATCGTGATTTACGTTTCTTGAGACAAATTGCCACCACATAAGCAACAATAAGGCCATAAAGAGAGAAGGCTCAAGCGAATGTAGACGCCAGAGAAATGTTTTTATTACTTATTTAGTATTGTTTTGCAATGTGTTGATCAATTAAAACTGAAAACAATAAATAAATACGTATATTCAATCGTTCGTATATAGCGCTTGTCCAGTTCAAAGACTGCTCAAGGCGCTAACACAGACAGGATCTAATTCAAGCTGCCCGAGGCCCCCCACCCTTTCCATTCATAAAGCTCTCTATCCCAGTCCACCTCGCCCAGGGGCCGGGTAGCTCAGTTGGTAAGAGCGTCTTGCTAGTAACCGAAAGGTCGCTGGTTCGAATCCCGGATTGGTCAACGTGTGATCATATTATTTTCCCCTTTACCAACAACTGGCCCGCTGGTGTCAGTATAAATCGGTCCAGTAGTCACCTATATGCGAAAGTGTCGTGTGACTATAATCTACAAACAAACAAACATCTACCTCGCCCATTCACCCGCCCCAGAGAGAAAGAGAGAGATGGAGGGAGAGAGAGGGAGAGATAGAGTTAATTTTGTATTTAAAGACTTTGAACCTTTATTAGCCTACAATTACAACGTGTTATAAAGATACAAATTAAAAGCATACGGCTTACTTTTACAGTTAGTCAAGCCTTGTTTCAACCACACAAGCACGCTCATAATACTTTAAAAAAAATTAATCCTGTCACATTTTACATATGACATTTTTTTAAATGTACAAATTTTCAAACAAGAACTTTAATATATTTAACGTCGTGGGGTGGCCTCGTGGCGCAGTGGATAAGTCGCCGGTTTCCTATGCCGAAGGTCGCGGGTTCGATTCCCGCAAGGGGCGAACGTATGTGACTTAGGTACGAGACTATTGAGGTCACCGAGGGTTTTCTCCGGGCACTAAAAATTCGATTTTCTTCCGTCTTCTAATAGCGATCTCCCTGCCTTTACACCACCTGTTTGATTGATGTATGTGTATTTGGTGTGTGTGAGGGTAAATGAGACAGGTGAGCGTGTATGTTGGTATAGATCGCCGCGCTTTGAGCCTTGGGGAAAGGCGCGTACATAGCATCCTGTATTATTATTTATTATTATTATTAAAACATTAATAACATTATAATATGTAGTTAATGAAAATAAACGCCATATGAAGCCAGAGAGAGAGAGAGAGAGAGAGAGACAGAGAGACAGAGACAGAGAGACAGACAGAGAGACAGACAGACAAAGAAAGAGAGGTGGAGGTGAGAGGTGGGTCAGGGAGGCGGCATCAGATAAACAGACAAGCCCATCAGCCGTTAATTAGCTACAGCTGTGATGGTGACCATCGGGCGATGACAGCTCCAACCAATTACATATTACTCTCCAACACCAGCACCAACATTCTAACCCTAAACACTAAACGGCCACTGAGTGTATGGAAAACTGGGAGACTGACAGCAGTCAGTTTGAGTTCCAGAGAGAGAGAGAGAGAGAGAGAGAGAGAGAGAGAGAGAGAGAGAGAGAGAGAGGCAGACAGACAGACAGACAGACAGATAGATAGATAGAGACACAGAGAGAGAGACAGAGAGAGACGCAGAGACAGAAAACACAGAGACCCCTACACATAGACAGACAGACAGGCAGAGCACATTCATTCTCAATGTTAGAAGATGGAAGGCTTCTGGGGTCCGACAAAGTTGCTCGACCTCAAAGCTAAGTCAGTACATGGACTTTTTCCCCCCAATATTATTTATTATTAGGACTTTTTTCCTCCCCTGCGTAAGAAAGAAGATAATCTGCCTGTATTATTTCCTCATTATGCACCATCTTATTTCAAATTACTAACATCATCATTGCCTTATCTCTGTCCTCTTACCTACAGATGTATTATTTATTTCTCATTCTCTCCAGTGTCTAAATTATCTCCTTGCGGTCAGTCCCTAGGGGGCGCTGTAGGTCGCCAGACGTGACGTGTCACATTATGTTAATTACAGGCTAAGCGTGCGCCAATCACTGCACTGCTGATTAAAGGCGATTCTTTCTAACTTGCTTCACCGTATGACGCCCTGGTACATCAGAAGACAATATCCCTTGAGTGACGTGAGATAATAATTATATAGGATCTAGGTAAAAGCCGAAATATGCGTTTCAACGACCAGACGAGAAGCAACGAGGAACAGTCACGTCAATGTTGATACGATCGTTTAATTAATATGCCACAGCATTGAAGGTACCATTTCACTCTGGTTGCTCCATTTTATATCTGTAGAAGCGAGCTTGCCTAGTGGTGTTTAGTGATGAGAGTCAAACGTGTGGACAACTCAATTCAATTCAAAATTGTATTTTAACGTCTCTTCACGGTCACGTGATTTTAGAGCTCCTCATTGTCACGCATGGGCATAAAAACATATAATTAAATAAACAAATTTAAAGTTGAGCTGCGACCATAAAAACTAACTTTACTACACCATTTAAACCATTGCGGACATGTAAATTATACATGCTATAGTGCTGTGTCTATTAATGCTGGACTACGCAATAAAATGTCAACCAATTATCGAATACCCACATTGACGTTCTTTTCTTCATATAGCGGTATCAAAATAGGTCATTTATATACAATATGTTTAACGGACAACATGAATAAACGATTTTTTTTTTGAAAACTTGGTGATCTATGAGTTTATTCTTAGTTTATTAGTTATCCTACATAAATGTCTTGGACAAGAATAATTTTTCCATTTTTTTTATTTCTAGCTAAATCAGAATGCATAAACGATTCCGCAAAAATTAATAATTCAGATACTGAATGTATTATATAGTTATACGGATCGACAACGGTTAGATCCATAGCCTATTTAAACGGAGGTTGAAAATGTGAAGGTAAAAAGAGAACAGTTGGCCATGGCGTGTACAGTTAGCTGATCGTACCAAAGTCGATAGGATGACTCGAATGCTCCAGCTGCATCGCAGTACCCTTACTCCTTCGGACGAGAGCGCAAACCAACCTCTGGTCCGCGCATTTATCACACGGACTTTAAAGATCCTGACGCTCATGTCCTAAACGAGTGGGTGCCAGTTACATCAGCACAACCAGCAAGCACTGTGTCCCTTCCACCGCCACCCATCACCTCCCCCCTCTCTCACCCGCACCCTCTTTGGCCCAGGATTGTGTTCAGTTGTCTGGGGCCTTAGACGAGGCAGCAGGTTGGTGCCTCCAGCGGTGTCAGCGAGACCCAGTACTGAGGAGCTGGAAAAGCACTATATAAGAACGTTACCATAAACAACTAAGGCATTCGTTATTCAAATTAAAATGAGCAATATGCAATAATGGGAAGTAGTTATTTAGCATCCTTTTGCTCAAAACCATGGCAGCGTAAAGCATTGAAGTATAGCCAATAACATCAAATACAGACTTCAAACTTTCAAATTAGGTAACAGAGTTTGGTGGGTGGCTTTGTTGTTGTTGTTGTTGTTGTTGTTGTTGTTGTTGTTGTTGTTTTATCCCGAAGTCTATTTACCACATGACTCTTAGCAAAGTTTTAAAATATTTCACTGTGCAACACTTATTTAAATAACCCTTTGGTTATCTTACTACTTAGCCAATTATTAAAATCGTTTCTTTAAAACAAAAAATCCGATCAGCTCTCAAAAAATGTTTGCTCACAAGAAGAAGAAGAAGAAGAAGAAGAAGAAGAAGAAGAAGAAGAAGAAGAAGAAGAAGAAGAAGAAGAAGAAGAAGAAGAAGAAGTATACCATAACTTGTATACACATTTTTATTAAAGAACCGCTTTAAAAGTTTAGGGTTCTGAAGGGTGTGCAATACTCAACATCGTCAGCGCTCAACATCAAAGTGGCCAAAGCTAGATACAAAGGTCTTTAATATCCCTCCACTATCCAAGCCTCATCTGCGTTTATCGTATCCTTCTGGGACCCCTGCCTACAGCCAGGTATTGCCATTCCCCAAAGAACATAGAATAAGAGCATGGGAAGCCTGGTGGCCAAGGTAAATTTCAAGGTATCTTCATTTAAACAGACCTAGAAGAAAAAGCAGTAAATGATAGGAGGACCACGACGAGGAGAAGGAGGACGACGACGACAAGATGGAAAGAAAAGTGAATGATGAGAGGAAAGAGGGGGAGGAGATGAGCAGAAATGAAGGAGAGAAACGATGAAGAGGAGCAGAAGAAGAAGAAGAAGAAGAAGAAGAAGAAGAAGAAGAAGAAGAAGAAGAAGAAGAAGAAGAAGAAGAAGAACAACAACAACAACAACAACAACAACAACAACAACAACAACAATAACAACAATAACAACAACATCAACAACAACAGAAAAACAACAACAACAAGAGTTTTTCCCACCGCATCCACAATCAATAAATAAAAGTAAGCTTAGCGCGCAAATAATACAACACACTCCTATCAGATAACTGTACACATGCAAAATTAATTTCAAGTACTTCTAGCTAAAATACGAATCTATAACTATTATGAATGAAACATGCATAATCTCCTAGACCAAACTGTTGGAACTACCCCTGTAGAACTGTCTGCGCTACGTTCCATGGTTGTCTAGCTGTAACTTACTTCTTATAATTACGTGGAAGAGCAAAAACGTAGGATCAGAGGAGGAAAAACTTGATCACTTAATACAACAGTCCAAAATTTAAACGCAACCCGCCTGCTCGCTTTATTCAACAGTTCATCATTTTTTCTTAGTAATCTTGGGGAAGTTAAAAAGAGGGCAAGTTCGTAAGGGATTGCAAAAATAGTCATCTCCTATTGCAAACGTTTGAACCCTGGCCCAAGTCTGTCAATGCCTATAGCAGCCAACTTCATTAATTAATGAAGAAAAAAAAGTATTTATAAAACTCTATCACTTATTATAAAAGTTCACTAATTTGGACTCAAGCAACCAGGCTATGTGTACTTCTTTCTGCACATGCTTCCAACGAACGTTCAGTCCAGTCTCAGATCTTCGGCTTCATTTGTCTGAGTACCTTTGGTCCACTTCAAGGCTGTCAGCGTCTACTTCAGGCTGCTACAGTCTGCTGTTCAGTAAGGCACGTGAAAGATGGAAAAAGATGATAGTGTCCGACATCTCTCATTTTTATAATTATAAAGGGTATTTTTGTGCCTGTCAGAATTGTTATTTTATGTTGTGTACATATTGTATTGAATCCATGGAAATAATGGGATCACAGCTTTTTGATCTTGCTTTGTCTATGGCGTTATTGTTTGTCCGAATTAGCTGAAAGCCCCTCAGAGGCTAGAACCGAAAATAAACTTGAAACTTGAAACATCGATGATAATTATGGAGTCCGACATACATTTCACGTGTGTCCGACAACACAGGAAGCTACAGTGACTGGCATACATCCGACGTTAAACGATACAACATAAGATGATCACAGTGTCCAACATTCATTTCATTACTAGTGTCAGAATTGGCGTTTTAAAAGTCATCTACAGTACAAATATAAATACATGTTAATTATTTTCTCTATGGAATTTGTTATAATTCTGCTAGGAAGTTATATATTTAAATTATTTATTTACTTATTTATGAATTAACTTCTTCATTTATATATTATTTTAATTGCACGGCATTTTCACTGAAAGATGTTTATCTTTGAAATAATTATGCTTGCATTGACATTGATTTCTTTCATTATTTCTTTACTTATCAGCATTCCTCCCGAAGGACGTTTATTTATCTTTGAAATAGGTTTGCACTTACACTGTCAAGTTTGGGAGGACAACATTCGAGAAAGGACTGGTTTGACACTGAGCGAAACCATCAGGGTTGCTGAGGACAGGGAAAGATGGTGTACGCTGGTTAAACGATCATCTGTGGTGCTCTACAATTTCCGAGTTACGGGATAGGATAGGATAGGATAGGATAGGATAGGATAGGATAGGATAGGATAGGAATGTTCTGTCATTGCACTGTCATAATATTTGAAGGAACTTGGTTGTAATTGTAAAACAACTATCTTTCTCGATAAAGTGCCATTTCTCAAGTTATTTGTCAAGTTTCGGAGCGCGCCTTAGTTGTTATCTCTTAATAACGCATCTCTTTCTGAACCTGACAAATGTACATTCACAGCAAAATATAAATTCAGATCAACAAATGCTGTACAAACAAAATGTCTCAATGAATTAGCTAAGTATGGTTAGAATCTATACTAGACTAGCTTAGAGCCGAATAGAATAGAAGAGAACCAGCAGAAATATAAACTGTGAACAAGTTCCACAAAACCCTGAAATGGCATAACTGCACAATTATACAATAACAAACAAAACAAAACAACCACAATAACGACAACCACATTAACAACAACAGCGACAACGACAACAACAACAACAACAACAACAACAACAATAATAATAATAATAATAATAATAATAATAATAATAATAATAATAATAATAATAATAATAATAATAATAATAATAATAATAATAACTGCAAAGAAAACAGTTCATTATCAACAGGGGAAAGGACACAACGAAGAAAGGAATGCATTTGGAGACATAATAAGGATTGACAAACGATTTAAAAAAAAGCAATTAAAGTTATTCACAAACAATACACAGCCAAATGAAGCAAAACTAAAAATTACTATTCAAAACTAAGTTAATCTTATATGAAAATAATAAAATTAATTATAGTTTAATTTAAATGGCCCCAAGGTCACATTTGAGAGTCACAGATCATTTTCCAAATGCACGGTGAGTGTTGCCCCACCAGAAAAATAAGATTAAGCCACACAATAACTTCTGGCAAAAGTACGGGTTTTGATACAAATCGATAAATTCATTTACTTATATGCCTAGTGATGGCACCAATGTTGATTATAAAAGTACCATCCCAGCAAAAGTGCGTACAATAGACCTGGTTGCTTGTTTAGAAAAACATGGAAGAAACGTCTAAAACTGAAATGCTTAGTGGTTGGTTTTATCCACGACGACCCATTATATCATTTTATAATGTGACAACAATGCCATTTCCTAAGTGACCTCATAGTCATACACACACACAATAAACACATACCCTTGATGCCTTAAAAAAGTAAAATGACATGAAATAAATAAAATAAAATAAAATGTAATAAAAATAAATGAAACTAAATTAAATTAAGTTAAATAGTTAATGCAGGCGCCTGTGGACTTACCTGTACGCGAGCCTCTGTAAGGTTGCATCTGAGTGCCAACTGTTCCCTGGCGTAGACGTCCGGGTAGTGAGTCTTCTGGAACACTCGCTCCATCTCCTCCAACTGGAAGCTCGTGAACGTCGTTCTATTCCTCCTCTTCTTCCTCTTGGGTTCTCCTCCTTCCTCTCCCCCTCCATCTTCCCCATCGGCTCCTCCAGGGGTCTTGGCTTCGGACTTGTTGTCGGGGTCGCTGATGTCGCTCTTCGAATCATCGTCCGTGTTCTTGTTGTCTAAAGAGGATGAGGACGGAGGAGGATTCGGCTGGCGATCCACCATGACTCCTCCAGACCTTATTCCTCCTCCTCTTTCTCCTCCGTTCATTCCTCTGTCGCCCACTCCTCCTCCTCCCATCCCGCCTCCGACGTTTCCCATTCCTCCCATTACTCTGTCTCTCATTCCTCCTCCACCTCCTCCTAATCCCGATCCATATGAACCGCTGTTGCTGTTGGAGGCAAGGCGTTGGTGTTCTTCTGGAGGAGTCAAAGGGTTGTTGTTGCTGCTGAGGAGAGACGTGTTGGTCTGGTGGTTGAGACCGTGATGGTGGATGAGCGAGGTGCTGTCTGAGGACGGAAGTTTATTCCCGCGGTCAGTGGTCAAGTAAGGACTACTGCTGTCTGGCGATACCAGGCCAGTGGGCGTCAGCGACATGGGAGAGTCGTCTTCTGCAAACACACATACAAACACAACACGCATAATAAATGACTTAAAGGATTACTGCAAATTATCGAGCGAATTTAACACTGAAGCGTTGTAAAATAACATACTGAAAGACTACACAAAAACATGTTTATAAAGGTCTTTGGGATTCAAAATATCCTAAATTTGCTTGAAAAATATTTTTTTACAAGAAAATAAAGAAAAGAACGAACGAAGGTCGGAGTTAGAAGTAGGATCGGGGGCTAAGAAGTGTTTGTGTGACTAAAAAAGAAAGAACAAAGAACAAACGAGCGTTGAGTTGGAAATGGAGAGGGTTCATAAGGATATCGGACTGAGAAAAAAATATAAAGGAACGTAAAAGAAAACGATATACTAAAACAAAAAATCAAAGAAAATCAATATTAAACAAAATCTGTTTCATAACTAGGTCATCAGCATGCAGAACTGCATTATTTTGTTTGATGAGCCTGCCGTGATAACTGAATTGCTTTTCTCGTGCATGGTGTTATCCCGTCTGGTTATCCCATCTTGTTATCCCAACTATAGCCTCATTTGAAGAGCAGAAAATCAAGCTCTTCTCTGCCCCAAAATAATCCTCATCACCTCCAAAACGATAATAGCCACCCACCATCTCCACCACCCAACCCCCATAATAATAATAATAATAATAATAATAATAATAATAATAATAATAATAATAATAATAACAACAACAACAACAACAAACAACAACCTTTAAGGATTTTCAATACTACTACTACTACTACTACTACTACTACTACTGCTGCTGTTGCTACTTCTACTACTACTGCTACTACTACTACTACTACTACTACTACTACTACTACTAATAATAATAATAATAATAATAATAATAATAATAATAATAATAATAATATTCATCTTGGCTAAGGAAGAGATCTCCCGCTGATGAAAATAGTACAGAGTCCAAAAATCATCCTGGGATAAAGCAGTGTCTCAAGACCATTATACCACGCGATATCTTAAGTCTAGTCTCCCTTCCTCATCAAGTGAAGACAAAGTGAGTCGATGACAGACGCACCACTCTCGTTGTGGAGTTGAGCTGTGCAGACGCTCAACAGGCAAGAAACAGGCAAGGAAATGAACGCCGGCAGCCGAGGAATGACACCTAATGAAGATAAGCTGATGCGATTTGGGAAAGGCATTCAACGGCATCGCAAGGGACCCGAGCCACGCATGCATAGTGAGTGAGTCCTTCAGGCACAAGGCAAAGCTGCTGCAAAGTAACGTTTCTTGTCTTTTCATCACCCGGCCACTCAAAATTCCTCTAGCTCTATTAAGCACAACACTATAGGACCTGTTTTAGCTTGTACTGTGGCGTGTTTATATGTTAGCGCTGCATTTATTTATTTATTTATTTATTTATTTATTTATTGATTTATTTATTTATTTGTGTCTGCCTCTTTATTTATTTATTTATTTATGAAATTTCGTCTCAAAAGAATTCCAAATAATAACCGTATTTGCCTGTACAAGAAAATACAAATTAAATTAAATTAAAGTTAAATAAGTGGCGATAAGCAAGACACTAGGAAAATACACAGGATACGCTCCCGTGATCGTGAAAGCATATCATAAATAAATAAATAAATAGTAAATAATAAATAACCACCCACCCCACATACACACACGCACACACACAAAATAAATAAATAAATAAATAAATAAATAAATAAATAAATAAAATGTTTTTTTATATTGCCTTTACCCAAGCAGAAAATCTAACGAACGGCACTTAGAAACGAAAAATATATCTTCAAAACATAAATTGTAGTGAATGTTTATAGCAACTAATTGGTGCCTTTATTGTCATTTAAAAAAAAAAGATTATTGTTCTGTCGTTTAATGTTAGCATGCATAAGTGTAATTCTATTCATATGAGACTGTGCATTTTTATCCTCATTGTCATTATGATTGTTATTATTATTGTGATGTTTATTCCTTGTTGATTGTAATTGTACACCACAATGTAATTTCTTGTACAAGATAATAAAGTTGTCTTATCTTATCTTATCTTATCTTATCTTATCTTATCTTATCTATCTTATATACCGCTGTTTTAAAATCTCAGGAGCTGCCCAAGACTCATTACGATTACGAAATCTTCTATTGTCCTCATGACATTTTGTTACGGAATAAATATTGTAAACCGCAAGGCCAGACGTTTTGCTAAGTGAAAGCCTCTCTTCAATGAAGGGGGTGGAGTTTGATTAAACTAAGCGGCATTCTGACAGTTACTAGCAAATCACGGAGACAGGCAGCAAACAGTGTTCACACCTTGTCTGAAATGGAGGTGCAAAGGGCAACAAATTGTCTCGATGACATCCCTTTGGGCTGCCTTAACTCCCATTAAGCAGTATTTGTATAGAGACAATCTGCTAGTAGTTAACTATCACGCTATCAACCCAGACGCATTGCGAGTGCAATGACATTAATTTTTTTAATGCAATTTTTTTTCTTGCATTATATTATTTTTTTACAATTTTAAATAGGCTAAGGTATCACGTGTGTTGTTTTTAATGTGACAAAGAGTTTACTTGGGAAAATGCATTGTTGTCACTTTAAATGCTGATATAATGCGTAAAGGAATAAATGATTGAATTAATTAATTAATTAATTAATTAGTGGGTGGAAAAGATATAAAAGTTTAAATTAGCTTCATTTGAAAATCATGAATATAGCGCAAATTTATTTCGTTAAAAAAAGTTGTCATCAGGTTGAACGCTCAAAGTTTTGATTCCATTGCAAAACAATAATTCATTCTTTATTTATTTTTTTTTCTTAATTTGTTTTGTTAACTTACTTATTCTTTAACTGATTTATTGTTTTAATGGATAGTTGATTGTAGTCTTAATACATCTGAAGTTCTTACATTCTTTATTTCTAGATTTGTCTGTCGATTGTTTATCTTGCTTGTTTGTATAAAGGTAAAGGGTATCACTATCAAGGAATTTTTGGAGGAGTTATTTTTTTGTGACAAAAGTTTTCTTGGGAAATTGTGTTGTTGTTTACATTTAAAAATAATACAATGGGTAGTTGTTTACATTAAAAGATGATATAATGGGTAGTTGTTGTTTACATGAAAAGTTGATACAATGGGTAGTTGTTGTTTACATTAAAAGACGATACAATGGGTAGTTGTTTACATTAAAAGATGATACAATGGGTAGTTGTTGTTTACATTACAAGATGATACAATGAGTAGTTGTTGTTTATATTAAAAGATTATGCAATGGGTAGTTGTTGTTTACATTAAAAGATGAATACAATGGGTAGTTGTTGTTTATATTAAAAGATTATGCAATGGGTAGTTGTTGTTTACATTAAAAGATGATACAAAGGGTAGTTGTTGTTTACATTAAAAGATGATACAATGGGTAGTTGCTGGTCATATTGACCACTAGCCAAGCTTTACATTTTAGGCGTCTCTTCTTTGGTTTGCAAACAAACAACTGTGCCTACTATACACACTTTCGTAGCCGTGCTATGTTTTAGAATCACCCTTGATGCCATTAATAGGCATAAAACAAGTGAATTTGTCGATTTATTTATTAAAACGACATTTTTTGCACTAAATTTTTAATTTAATTTAATTTAATTTAATTTAATTTTATTTATTAATTTCTTTTTTTTTTCTTTCTTTTTTTTTCTTGGGAAGGGAGTGGGGGGGGGGGGGGGTTAGAGGGGTAACTCTGAATTTTAAAAGGATATGTGACGCTGAAATGCGTCATCTTGGTGTCCTTAGATCATTGTTACTGTTTGTTTCACAACGTTGTTTTGTATTATGTCAGGCACTTGTATACATAGTTATGTCTCTATGTCTCTATGCATGTACATTTTTTGCTTTGAACTAGATCTTTTCTCTGTTCTTTTCTTTCCCTTTTTTTTTTTTTTTTGTCTCTCAGATAAATTGCGTTCAATCCTGTTTGACTCATGCGACCGAGCGTCTTTGGGGGGTGTCAATGATTGCCACCTGTCAAAGGCGTTTCTAAGGCGACGTATCATGCCAAAAGGTTAAAGAGGAAAGGTCAGTGCCATATCTGATAAAAATGAAACTATACCATGCATATTTAATCTAGCAACAATGTCTTTGAATACATCCTTTCATATCAAATAAATAAATTTTACAATTAATAATTTTGGTAATTTCTTCTTCAATCACTTGCTTTTCTTCGTCCTCTATAAATGTATTTTATAAATAAATAAATACAAAATGCATAAATATATAAATAAATAAATAAATAAATAAATAAATAACAGAACAGAACAGAAATTTAAAGTGAGTCTAACGTCTTTTTTTCTCAAACTTTCTCCCTGGATAGTATAGATTTGTCTGATCATCTTTGGTGGAAAAGACGTAAATAAAACAACCAACCAACCAACCAACCAACCAGTATAGAAGAGTTTATTAATGAAGATTACTGAGGTGAAAACTCTCCGATAAACGTATAGGTTATGAGATGCATTTCTTGAGGATAAGTTTATTTTAAAAATAATGATAATAATAATAATAATAATAATAATAATAATAATAATAATAATAATAATAATAATACTACTACTACTAATAATAACAATAATAATAATAATAATAATAATAATAATAATAATAATAATAATAATAAATAGACTAATAATAATAATAATAATAATAATAATAATAATAATAATTTATTATTATTATTATTATTATTATTATTATTATTATTACTACTACTACTACTACTACTACTACTACTACTACTACTACTATTATTATTATTATTATTATTATTATTATTAATTTTATTATTATTATTATTTTTTTATTATTATTATTATTATTATTATATAGTAGTAGTAGTAGTAGTAGTAGTAGTAGTAGTAGTAGTAGTAGTGCTGTTGTTATTGTTGTTATTATTATTATTATTATTATTATTATTATTATTATTATTATTATTATTATTATTATTATTATTATTATAATTATAACAAAGACAACAATATAAGCTTAATAATATAACACAACCGCATTGACAAATATCACAACTAAAATTATAACAGAAGGTATAAATAAAATCAACAGTAACTATAAATATGTAAACTGTCAATGAACTTAACCAATGATTACAGTTTATGTTAGTTTATTTAATTCATTAAATCATTTGCTATCTCGTATCAATGGGTGTTTTTTTTTGCTTGGTTTGTGTGTGTGTGTGTGTGTCTGTGGGTGTGTCTGTGTGTGTGTTGGTAAGTCTTGTTATTTAAAAAGAGGTTCTTTTTGGTTTTTGGTTTGTTTGTTTGTTGTTGTTATAGTTGTTGTTGGTGTTGTTGCTGCTGCTGCCGCTGGGCTTTTTTTTTTGGTTAGTTTTTTTTTTAAGGGGTGGGTGGGAATGGCGGGAGGGTAAGGTGAGGAAAGTGGGGTAGGAGGTGGAGTGACGCTGTTGTTGCTTTTAAATTTGGTATAAGTTTGTTTTCTTTTCATTGTTGAGAAGATTAATTAATGTGCTTCTGTTTTTATTGCTTAGTACTTGTTCATGTTCGCCAGACATTTCATTGTTGTCATTTGTCAAAAGGGTAGCACTTATTTAAGCTTTGCTTTTCTGTGCCCTTTATGTTCTCCATGCTTTGTTTGTTTGTCTCGTGAATAATAGAATTCTGTTTAAACCAAAAGTTGTTAATGATCTGTTGTTGTTGTTGTTGTTGTTGTTGTTGTTGTTGTTGTCGTCGTCGTTGTTGCTGTTGTTGTTGTTGAACAGATTTACGGATATCTTTTTTTTATGGGGTTGGGACTTCATGTTGGATTATGACTGCCACATGTATAGTCTACTGATATATTTGTGAACAATTTTTAAACTCCCAAAATATCATCCTGAAAATATAAAAAAAAGATTGTTTTAATCTAAACTCTGTTATATGTTTAACACCTTGCTAAACCGGCAGGACCATTTAATGTCATTTCATGTCTGCAAAAAGTCGGTACAATGAAACATGACATACGATTCCTTTAAAAAAATCTTTATTATACGATTTAGATCTTGTTAGCAAAAAAAGAATCCACCTTATTCGAATCTTTTTCAGTTTTTATCTAATCTGTTCGCTTAAGGTGTTGCTAACAAGACAAGACAAGACAAGAGAAGACAAGACAAGACAAGACCGCTTATTACTGTTACTTGTAAGTACAATACATGCGCAAGTTGTAGTAGTGATACAAGTTCGAAGCACTAGTGTATACGTGCATAGGAAAAAAATACCTGTTTTATACAAGCCAGGTCTTCTGACAGAGGCGCCTGTACCTAAGATGCCGTCAATGGTGTGATGGTGGTTGAACCCGTTCAGCCTCCCGTGTGTTTCCAGCATCCGAGCGCTGGGGTGTCCACCCAGAAGGTCCGGGGCGGACAAAAGCGGGTGGTGGTGAGGATGGAGGGGTCCCCCAGGTCCGTGGGGATGCAAGTGGGGCCCGTGTGTAGTGTAGGATGAGAACAGCGTCTCCGACTTTCCGTATTGAACCGGGCTGGCACTCATCATAGAATGGTGGTGGTGATGCGCTTCTGTCATTAATAATGTTAGTTTACAGCTCTTGTAATTTTCTGCAACGTATGGTCATCCCTGCAGCATTGAGCAGCATCAAATTTAGTATTATTAACCACAGTAGTGAACAGTCATATAGTTATTTTCTTCACAAAGTTATCCAAACACTTTCATGGTGCTTATGGTTTCATGCATCCGAAATTCCATTGGTTTCTTCACACAGTATTTTTTTTTCGGAATATGTTATGATGCTTATGGTTCTATGCATGTGGGATTTAGGAAATCATATTGCAGTAAAAGAAACAGTAATAGTTCAACAGTCAAGCACTCAACGAACATCAAGGACTACCACAGGGTTCTGACACAATCTGTCGGTCTGATACAGTAAATAGTGTTATGAGTTTTGGTTGCTATATAGCAGCTAGTTCTGTCTGAGACAGCACAATAATAACATAAAGATGGTCTCAAATAAAAGTCCCCTACACACGGCTGACCAAAGAATTGCTTTAAAAAAATAACGACAGACAGATGATCAATTTTTGAGTAGTTTTTTTTTTTTTTAAGGAAGAGATTATAGAAACATTCCTTCTCACTCACTGCAATCTAGTTTGTTATAGTGACTGCATCCTCTATCACTATCAGCTCACAAATCACTGCACAAAATAATAACATATTCGTGCACAAAATGCATAACGGTAATAAAATATTCAAGGTTGACTTTCCGGAAAATTGATTAACTGGTTGCACCAAAAGTCCACTTTCAAAAAACGAACTCACTGACGCGCTTGGGCGCACCAACTGTGATGCATTGATTAAAGAAAGATTTGGAAAAGGAAGTGTTCAGGTGACAGAATACTCGACAGAAGACCTAATGCACTCTGTGTGACCTAGCAGGCCTACCTGTCATGCTTCACAGCCAAAACAAATCATGCACCCATGGTGCAGCGCTTCACTTTTAAAGACAACAAACTAGCAACAACGTCTTCGTTAAAATCACTGGCTCTGACAAGTCACTACGAACTGCAAAAAGGAGTTGTTCACTAAAGAGGAGTAAAGGTTCTGTGTTTACATCAACAATGAAGAGACTGGGTGGAGTGAGTTTGTTCACCTTAAGAACCTGGTCACGCTTCGGCGGGATTAAAACAGCCTTGCGACAGACGCTGTGGCACAATCTCAACTTCACAGAGAACGATGCTCACATGGCCAGCAGGAAACCATCAGCCTTAAGCTCCACTCACAACATTACCACAACCATCACACTTCAGTCAAAAAGGCTAGAGGCCAAAAGAACATCCATCACTGTCCTGCAGCAGCTATCCATCAACCGTCCGACCGTACCCCTTCAAGATGCGATCACTAGCTACGCGGCAGCACACGACTCCTTCCCTGCCTCCCGCCTTCTTTCTTTTGTCAGGCTCCACCCCATTCTCTGGCACCGGTCGATGCGATTGGCTGAAGCTGGAGAATCAGGAAAGTCGGGAGCACGCTGGGCATCCCGAGACTGGCTAACCAGATTAGGGATTTTTGCTACTTAGCGCCGCAAGTTTCCCTTCCGTTATTACTAGAATTTTTTGTTAAACGTGTTGACACGTTTGTACACGATTTCATAAGGATTGTTGTTCATTCAGTGCATGGCGGTATACTTATCTCTCATAACAAAATAACGCCAAAGTTATTGTACCATTGTACGCTATTGTGCATTCCGAGTCTATTGTTAATATCCAAACATCCTGGAACAAAGTATGTTACGTGCATATTTATTGCGTCAAATTTCTTCTGCCTTCATTCATTTTATTAATTCTTGCGTTTCTTTTTCTTTTTTTAAATTGTCCCTTAAATTTTTTTCTTCATTGTCTGTTTATTTTTCTTTCTCATTATTGTTAAAGCGACTCTTTCTTTAACTCTGACCTTATTCCCATCTGTTTTATCCGATTGAATATCACATTTTCGATTGTTAAAAAAATATCCTCTTAGTTAACACTGACATTTCTCTGCTAAAGTTTTTACAATATTCAGAAATAGCCTACCCCTCTGAATAAGCACTTTCCCTCTGTTTTATCCGATTAAATACCCACTCTTCCATTTTGAAAACTTCTCATTTATTCTGCCATTTAACACTGGCATTTTACTCCCGTCTGCAACATTCTCTGTTAAAGTTGTAACAGAGTCTAAAAATACCCTTTGGAATAAGTAATATTGACTGAACCATACTTAATTCTTTATATTGAACAATATTTTGTTTGTTTGTTAAACATTGTATTGATTGTCAGCTATATGCAGTGTCATCAATCCAACTACAATGTTAATCCACATCTCGCTACACACTCTTTAAATCAATAGATTTGAACTGGCTTGTGTTTGAGGAAAACGAAGGAGGAGATGGGGGTGGGTGCGGGTGGAGGTGAAGAGGTGAGAGCCAAATACAAATATTGCCTTAAAAGTCCAGGGTATCAATTCATATGCTTGTTAATTTATTTATTTTGTTTGTTTGCTTGTTTTGTGTTTGTTTGTTTTGTGTGACAAATGGGTTTACTTGGGAGAATGGAACCGGTGTTGCATTAAGGGACAATCGTTACTCAAACCGACCGCTAAGCTGGGATGTCCATGCATCTCTTCTTTGTTATGTAAACAAAAAACTGCGCATACCATACACAATTTCGCAGTGGCGCCTGTTTGAGACCTATTCAACTTGATGCTATAAATAGACACATAAACGAATGAATTTATAGATTTATATCAAACCCTACTTTTGAATTTTTTTTTGGGGGGTGGGGTGGGGCGTGATGAAGTGGGATGTGGGTTGGGAGGGAGGCTTCATAATATATTTTCCCGGTAGGGTAACACTCACTGTGAATTTGAAAAGGAACCCCGAACTGTGTGATTTTGGAGAACTTTAAAATGCACGTTTTCGGCTATAAAATAGCGTATCCATCAGATTGATTATCGGAGCCGAACAATATACATAAATACCAACATAACTATAGCGATCGTTAACTTAATCGTGCGCTAATATTAATAGTAAGCGTACGGTCCACACTCCCACAAACACTGAGTTTAGTTTAACGGTCATATTTTCTCTCTTTTCATAGTCAAATGCATCGAAAAACGTTCGTTGCACGCAAATGTGTCGAAGGAGGCCTGCAATAACAAAAATCTCATCCCTGTTTTATTTTTAAAATTCGCTGTTTATTTCATCTAGCCGCTTGTTCGCTGTAGTGACTATTTTTTTTAACTTCTTGAAATAATATGAGTATACCAATGATGAAATGAGTACAAACACATACTTAAGGCACAACGGTCACCTTATTACATGCATATAAATGGTTTGCAAACTTCCCTCGAGTTCCGTCAGCTTAGGAGCTAGCGAAGGTACATGACACGACCAACATCACTAGAGCAAGTTGAAAGTCCTAAACAAAACTAGGTAAATATTGATTCCAATTTTGATCAAATAATCCACAACTTCCGTTAATGACAGCAACATATTTATCAAGACTAGGCCTGGATCTAAGAAAGTCCAAGAACATCTGAACCTGTGGTTTCACATCCTGCAGTTTACACTTGTAAAGAAAATACTTAGACAGCAATAGTATCTGGTCCATACCCAAGTCTGACTTAATATTCTTCTTTACTCCGATTAGAACCAATTCTTTATGGAAATTGAAATTGTGACAGCGTTGACATTTGCTTAAGATAATTAGTTGTAGGTTGGTCCAGAATTGCTGAATAACTTCGCAATCATAAAACATAATTATGTGGAATATCTTGTTCCACTTGCACACTTTACTTACATTTTATTTGGCAAAACTTTCATCGTTTTTAATTTAGTTTAACCTTACTTATTATTTTTTTCACAGGCAGATTCAGAGCTTGCCTTCATAGAAATAAGCGTAGTCAAATAAGCCTAGCTGTGTTTTTTTTTTTAACGTGTGAAAGGAGAACAACTAGTGCTTAAATGTCACCTGATCCTTTCCTTAATAAGGTTTTTAGCAAAGAACTGTAGTGTACATTTGAAGATTTTCTGGAACAGCACGCCAGTGCCAGCATTTAAAAACGATAACGTTCAGAGTGCCCCTCTCTTAGAGTATTTTTGGATAGTGGTAGGCGCTGTATTGTGTACATTTTTTGTATTTATAGAACAAATACGCATGCGTGTGATCGAAAATTTTTTCCTGTTGTTGTTGGGTATTTTGTAATTTATGTATGTATGTAATAATGTATTTACTTCTTTTTTTCTGTCTTTCTTTCTCTTTTTCTTATGTTTAAAAAAATTATTATAGTTATTGTTATTATTATTATTATTATTATTATTATTATTATTATTATTATTATTATTATTATTATTATTATCATTATTATTATTATTATTGTGTTGTTTTTGTTGTTATAAATACTGTTATTTTTATTAAATACACGTGTATTAATAATAAAATACGTGTGATGATGATGATGATGATGATGATAATAATAATAATAATAATAATAATAATAATAGTAATAATAATAGTAATGATGATGATGATGATGGTGGTGGTGGTGATGTTGATGATGATGATGATGATGATGATGATGATGATGATGATGATGATGATGATGATGATGATGATGATGATGATGATGATGATGATGATGATGATGAAGATCATGATGAATATGATGAAATAAATGCAATCAAAGTGAACTCTATTTACATTTACTTTCTCTAGAGTTCACGCCGAAGAGAATACATCTTTGAAAAGGGTGTTTGTGTGGGGGGAGGGGTGTGGGGGAGGGTGTGTGGCTAGGTAGAAACGCCTTTATTCTGACATACATTAGAACCTCTACGTACTTTCTTTTGATGGACCCCGTTATTTTGACGTCAAAACATAGTTCCGTTAGGGTCAGGGCTATGTTAGGCTTAGGGTTAGGTTAAGGGTTAGGGTTAGGGATAGCTTCAAAAAATGGACAAATTTGTAAAAATGTCAAAGTAACGTATGTAGAGTTTCATGAAAGTGATCACAACGGCGTTTCTACACGGTTGTGTGTGTGAGTGTGTGTGTGTGTGTGTGGCGGAGTGGGAGGGTGAAAGATATCATATTTCTCTAGTCTTTCGGTAAAAATACTTATACTTAGTCGTTTATTTTTGCATTCAATCGCCTTTGACACTTCACAAGGACGGGGACATTTTACCGTTAGTGTCAACACTTAACACTTTAGAGTGCCTATACAAATAATGACAGTGCACTGACCATCAACCCCCGAAGAAGAAGAAGAAGAAGAAGAAGAAGAAGAAGAAGAAGAAGAAGAAGAAGAAGAAGAAGAAGAAGAAGAAGAAGAAGAAGAAGAAGAAGAAGAAGAAGAAATTTGTTTATGAATTATTAAATGAAAGATATTAACTTGAAAGATAAAAAATGGAGAATGGTGTGGGTTGGTAATGTGTGTGTGTGCGTGTGTGGGTGTAGGTGTGTGTGGGTGTGTGTGTGTGTGATAAAAAGAGGGGAGAGAGGGAGAGAGAGAGAGAGAGAGAGAGAGAGAGAGAGAGAGAGAGAGAGAGAGAGAGAGAAATGACGAAATAATTGTTGGCATCAGCCGTCGTGGTGTCGCCGTTGTTGTGGGGTGTCAGCGGCGGCGGAAGGCAAAACAAACGATTAGAGCTAATTGAAAGGTAAAAGGAGACCAACCTCCCATATAGGTCTACTTCCGCTGCTACTCCACCTCCACCCTCTTCACTTCCTTCGTTCAACCCCTCATCATCATCATCATCATCATCATCATCATCATCATCATCATCATCATCACCATCATCATCATCATCATCATCATCATCCTTCTTTTTCTTTGTCGTCGTCATAGTCATTGTCGCCTCCTTTTCTTGAGGTCTTCTTCTCTTCTTCCCCTTCTTCATCTTTCTTCTGTCTTTCTCACCGCTCCGTCATTTTATCCACTTGGCTTTCTTCCCTCCCCCCCCCCCACCCTTCTCCACTCCGCTTGCTTGACGCATTGTAGCATGGGTCACCCCAAGTAAAGTGATATTCTAATCGCCCACTGCAGTCTCCCAAACTTACAGAACGGAGAAAGGGTTGTAATGGAGGATGGATAGTCAGGGTCTGTATGAGAACTGCAATGTCGACACATTTGTCATTTCGCTGGGGACAATTTAGAGACAACATCTCTATTCACATCACCAACCACCCACACTGACATCGCCGCTCAAGACACAACATCACGCAAGTCACTCTGCGTGCCACGCTACGGCAAATTCTCTCCCTTCCATGCTCTCTTATTTCGGAGGTTTGTGTTTTTCAAAACAAATCATTCCCGATTAGTTCCCCTGGGTAGTCAGCTTTCTATTTCCCAAACAACAGCCTGGAGCAATATGTCTTGTTAGCCAGACAACCAACTGACATCTCAAGCAAAGAGGAAAGTAACTTTTTCGCTTCTCTTCGTTGAAGAAAGCAATACCACGCTTGTCTTCTGTGCTTTTACATAAAGACATCGACGGCAACACCATCAAATAAACATAATTTATTGTTCTTTGAAAGCGTTATTTATTATGAACAATCCATGGCACAACAGTCGTGTATGATAAAACCATGGCATGCTCATTTGATGGCTGTGAGGAATCATCTACAATTTGTTATTAAATAAACCACCAACACCACATCGTCATGTCATCAAAAAGAACAACAACAACACCCTCAACATCAATATAGCCAGTACCACCAATACATTATACTTATCACCCGGAGTTTCTGTATAAACAGTATGCTTTAAATTCCTACTGTCGTTGTCTTTCTTCTTTGTTCTTTCTAATTCCTACTCTGTTTTATCAATCTGCTATACTATCTTCTTCTTCGCTATACCAATCACCTACCATTTTTCTTGAAAACTCTTCCAAAACTCTTCATTTGTGTCTGAGGTCTGTTGGGTCAGCTTGGGAATATTGGACGCTTTCTGCCAAATGGTCACTAGGGCTTCCTATGATATTATTATTGAGCAATGTAGGCATCTAACACGTATGTGTTTTGTTGATATTTTATAATGAAGTTTGATATTTTGTGTTTTGTTTTTTTTGTGTTGTAAACGAGGGTTCGATGAATTAGAATATAGCCTCAGCTGCGTGGGATACCTTTGTTGTAAAGTGGCCGGCTGGTGGAATGCCTTCAGTGTTACCGCTAGGGTTGTTTCAGCAGATCTTTTATACGGATCAGGGGTGAGTCCTCTTTCAACCAAGTTGTGGTCCTGATTTTGTGGTCCTGATTCGGCACTTTGCAGTCCGCTGGACCTTGTAAGCAATGAATAACTAACTACTAACCAACATCAGCGTTCTTTCTCATATCACCTTCCCAGAATCCCACTTTCATTGTCACAAATTTCTTCTCAGCTCCAATTACCTTACAATCAAACATCGTACAAACACTCGACCCAAACTGAATATCAGTGATCTATCAAGGTTCGATTATCATACATATAAGCTTATTAACGCATGCCCCAGCAGTATAAATAAAGACATATTGTAATGTATTGTATTGTATTGTATTTATTGTATTGTATTGTATTGTATTGTATTGTATTGTATTGTATTGTATTGTATTGTAAAGTGTACAAAATACTCTGTTCTTATCCACAATTTTTTAATAACAACGATGGTTTCAATCATCTTCATAATCAACGTTGTCAGCGATAATTATGGCGGTACGTAACCGACCTGCCACGCGGACCGAGTCGAATATGTCATGGATGCGAACCCTCAAGATTCGGTAGCAATGCCAGCAAGGAGCCACTGTGAAGAAGACTGCTTAGACCTGCTACCAATCGACCTACCTGATAAAAACGAGATGCGGGTCGATAGGAAGCTGGACGCGCATGACCGCCTGGTGGTAGGAGGACATCAGAACCGCGTCGACACGCGTGCTTGCTTGTCAGTGAAAGCGCTGAGTGCGGATGTAAGGCAAAGCATAGTAGTCGAGCATGCAATGTTTTTGTAGGCTATTGCCGTATTACTGCGGTGCTAAGCAGCAGTAGGCTTATCTGTATCAGTCTACAATTTCAGTGCTAGGCTACGGTATTATAAATGAAATATTTAAAAAAAAAGTATTGGCTTTGAAAAAATGTGGTAGCGAGTAAATTAATTTTAAAAGAATGTATGCAAAGATCTCTGTAATTTCAATCTTTATTTTTTTAATGTATTAAAACGTTTCTTATTTGAACCAAAAACATTTTCATTTTTATTTCCTTGTTAATTTTATGTAGACTAGTTCACTGTTATTGCAAATTTTAAACTTATATTCTTCTTATTTTCTTTTCTTTATTTTTTTTTAAAGATTAAGAACATTTGCTTCTTTATTCATAAATTGACGGCGGATGCAAGTTTGTAGCCAACGTGGCTACTTTCACAATCCAGAAGAGCGGGATGGCCGTGCGGATATGCACGCAAAATGTCATCATCATGCATCCCAAACGAGCAAGAGTTGAGATCTGGATCATGATTATAATGATGATTGTGATGATGTGTCAAAATGCCAAGCATCGCTGACACCTGACCAAAATATCTGACCAGACTGCGTTTAACATGGCCTGTCGTCAAGAGAGCGAAATCGTGCACGTACAGTCATATTTTATCAAATGAGGTAGATCTAAGTTCAGGCACGATAAATAGTTTTCATAGTGTTTATTTTTCTATCTCTACCGTAACACCACCAATCTCACACACCAACCTTTCAAGCATATTAATATCATACTCCCCAATCTTAACTCCCCTCCTTTATGTTTTTTGTCAAACTATTTCTTTTCCTGTATTTTCGAGACATGTCATCTCTGGGACCAAAATACATATAGACCTATCAAAGATCGGGTGAGGAGTCGGTGAGCAACCTGTTCAACCTTGGCATGTGCCCCCGCTGTCAGCATAATAATTTCTAGAGCCCTAAATTCAAGGAGTCTGGGTCAACAGCGTTTAAGCGATTGGTCATCGTGGCTCGTCCCATATGGACCGTTAAGACAGACTTCTATTTCATACTGACATGTGTTCTTAAATGCAAGCAGACTATTTCAACAGCATTGAAAAGGCTGGCCATAAACCTTCACTCTACTTTGCTCTTATTTCAAGCATTAACTGCATCAGTTTTGGAGCTGCCCAAATCTTTCCAAATAAAATCTGACTTGAAAGAAAGACGCAAAAGAAACGGGGTCCAATAAAAAATGAGCGATTCCTTGTGTAAAACGGACACGACTTGCAGTGAATTGGACACTAATAAAGCCAAGTGGACGACGCAGCGGTGACCAAGACTGACCACTTCATCACGAGTCCATCAAACACTCAACATCAGATAAGGACACATGCTCAGTATCGGAGACCAGCCTTGGCGTCGGATGCAGACCTCAAGAGCGGCGCCTCATGCAGAGTTTCTGGCACTCAAGACGCGTACTTCAGAATGGTACGATCCACGCAGCTTTAGAGTATCAGGGTTCTTTCAGAGTAGCAGGGTCCCTTCAGCTTCAAAGTTCCTGCAGCTTCAGAGCGACCCGCTAAAAGGA
The DNA here is from genome assembly GCA_036898135.1 of Oncomelania hupensis. Taxonomy (NCBI): domain Eukaryota; kingdom Metazoa; phylum Mollusca; class Gastropoda; order Littorinimorpha; family Pomatiopsidae; genus Oncomelania; species Oncomelania hupensis. The sequence goes on along the minus strand of CM072517.1, from coordinate 35,012,834 downwards.
TTTGTGAGACAGCAGCATAAACATAGATGGAATCGTTCTGTGTTATTTCTCCGTCGCTTTCGATGTATTTTAGTTGCTGCTGCGGTGAAGTAAAGGTTATGGCTCTGGTGGGAAACAGCCACTCCTCCTTTCTATCATCCTTTAGCTACCTTATGCGCCAACCAGGGCAAGTTGACCACGCACGAACATGTCCCACACGAATGTGTTGAATGTGTTGGACTTACTATATCTACAGTCACAACTGCAAATTCTGTTAACACCTAGCTTTTAGTTTTGGTCCGTTTTCTATTGATCACTAGACTCCAGCAACTTAGAAAGCTATCTATCGCAAATTGTGTACAAAGGTTGGTTTTTTGTTGTTGTTTTTTTTTAAACTAATTTAAAAATAATTTTGTCCTTCCTTGCAGTAATTTCAAAAAATTTCAAAAATTTAAAGAATTTCTAAATTTTAAAAATCACAACTAATGTTAGGTAGGTTGGGTTTGGGCGCGCCACAGGTTGCGACTACGCCTTCCAAAGGGGAGGCGGCCCAGAATTTCCCGATAAAAAGGGACAATAAAGCATTAAAATCTAAATCTAAATCTAAAAAAATCAGTAACGTTTTTTATCATCGCAATCCCCCATCACCTCCACCTCCACTACCATCATCATCATCATCATCATCATCATCATCATCATCATCGTCATTATCAACATCGTCGTTTCGCAGTCGTCGCCCTTTACCACATCATTTAATCACTGCCTTTAATCACAATCAATATCATCGTCATCCTCACCATAATCATCATCGTCATCATCCTCGTCAACATCATCGACGTCGTCATCCTCACCATCATCACAACCACAACCACCTCCATCACACAAGGCACAGGAATACTAAGACCACACGGCGTAGCAGAGTTTAGCCAAGAATTACGTTCGCGCCCCCCACTCCCCTTTCACCCTCCTCCGACCCCAACCTCTGCTGCTGGAGGGTAAAAATTGAGGTATAGCTGTAATCCTGATCTAGTCCCATCCACTTGTGTATTTCCAGAACTTGGACCCTTAAATGTCCCCTTCTTTTTCAGTTCGGGATAGGGGATGCGAAGGCATGTTGCTTCAAGAAAACCTGAAATCAGAAAGAGGCGAACGTAAGCATCGGCCAGTCTCAGCTATGCAGTGTGGCAGAGCGCTCATGGAACTTCAGACTGCCCGCAGTGTCGGCACTCCATATTTTTGTATAGTTCGCCCACTATAATGCTGTAAAGTAGTCCTCACACCGAACAACGATCTAGGCCATTTAAAGATAACTATGTCGGCACTCCATATTTTTGTATAGTTCGCCCACTATAATTCTGTAAAGTCGTCCTCACACCGAACAACGATCTAGGCCATTTAAAATAAATGATCAACGACGAAGGACACGTTTATTGATATGGAAGAGTGTTCCTATCCTATCATATCCTGTCCCGTAACCCGGAGGTCGTAGGGGCACCACAGATGATCGTTTAACCAGCATACTCTATATTTCTCTGTCCTCGGCAGCCCTAATGGCTTCGCTCAGTGTCAAACCAGTCCATTCTCGAATGTTGTCCTCCCACCTCTTTTTCGGTCTCCCTCTTCTTCTACCTCCTTGCACTGTGCCTTGCAGAATGGTCTTTGCAAGGACTGATGATCTGGTGACGTGGCCGTACCATCGGAGTTTCCGTTTCTTCACCACTGTGAGCAGGTCATCGTGTTGTCCAATGGCTTGTGTGATGGTCTGTCGTACTTCGTCGTTGGTGATGTGTTGGGTATAGGAAATGCCCGGAAGTCTTCTATAGCACCTCATCTCCGTGCTTTGTATTGAGTGTTAAGAGTGTTGAACGGACAAAAGAACGCTCGTATTATAATTATATTGCTTGGGTCAACTGTAAAGTGGCTGTTCACCGTTTGGTCTTCTCAAAAGGTGACGATACGTGTATTTGTGCCATAAAACTCGCCTTAACCCACTCCCTGTTTCCGCAGCACACACCCCCGTGCAGTCATAAATTTACTCCTTGTCCACTTCCGCTACTTCTCGTCTGCATTTTGGGCACAGGGGATGGGTTAATGTGCTGCTGATGAAGGGGTTAGTTGGGGTGGCGGTAAGGGTGTGTGTAGGGGGATGGAGGGAGGGATTCGAGACAATTTCACAATAAAGAATAGAAAAGTAAACATATCTTATACATACATACACACAGGCGCGCGCGCACGTCGCACGCACGCACGCACACACACACAAACACACCACCACCACCATCTCTGCCTCCACCACCACGACACCAACACAACACACAAGGCAAAAGACTACTATAAATATAAAAGCCAACTCAGTATCTTTTGGGAGTGGCCTCGTCAGGTTGGTCAAGCGGCGACGGTGACGAGATATCGTGCTGCGCGATCGCAGCAGGAATACCCAGAGTATGGTTGGGGTGAGACAGCAGGAAAACTAAACGGTCAGGGACTGGGAAACTTCAAAGTGGACGTCACGGAGCGTGCAGCAGCAAGAACCCTTGCACGTGCATCACATATTTTCACGTTTCCGAGTGAATGTATAAAAGCCTTGACGAAGGAGAGGTTGAGAAGACATGTTCATATACATGTACATAATAAACCCACGGCTAGCTAGAAGAACTGTTTCAGGAAGGTATAGTTACAAGCTGGGTTCAAGTTTCAGCAGCAGAATATAAGCTAAATGTTTAAAAATGTAAATTATCTCTACAGTCAAGTAGTTAACACTAATAAACACAACCAAACTAGAACACAATCCAGTAAATAGTCTACCGTTTTAAGAACAGAATAAACTGCGATTCTTGCCAAGCGAATGGATCCTGATCACCCTTCACGCCCTCTCCTCCCAAACCTGTTCAGTTTTTATCATAAGTGTTCAAATGTCGCCGCCAGTGCGATGGATGGACAAGACATGTGGCGTTCCGACCGAAACTCAATGCGCCATGTTTTTGCAATGAAACGTTTACTTCTCTATGTCCACTTCGCTGCCTGCTTTGACCCAGGTTCGTTCAAGCGCGAAGGTCAAATGTCATCCTTCCTAAATGAGCGTATAGGTGTTTCTTACAGGAACATCTAGCACACACAATGCCACAAATGTATTTTCAGTTGTTGTTTTTTTAATGTCATCGTCTTATTGGTATTAGATTAATGTCATCGTCTTATTGGTATTAGACATACACACACACACACACCCACACACACACCCACACCTACACACCCACACACACCCACACACACACCCACACCTACACACCCACACACACCCACACACACAATCCCTCCACCCACCTCCCATCCCCACTCCAAATCTAAATAAATAAAATTAATAATACATTATTAGATTAAAGAAAACATTGTAAACAAAACGTTGATTACACATATGACCTACATCTAACATGGATTCACAACAATTGTAAGACATTTTCTGGATATTATAAGACAGTCGATTTTGGTGATGTTAGTATAAATATTTTGCCAAAGCGACAACAATCGAATGATCTACAAAAAATGTTATAATATTTTGTGTATTAACGTATATTCAACTTTAAAAGGTACATGCTAGGCGGTATATTTTGGCTAGCTAAACGCTCTGGTGAATCATCTGATCCATATTTTAATTTAGCTAAGCCTAAGTAACTTAAAATATTTAGTAGCCATTGTATCAGACAATGGGTCTCGGAAGGAAGTCCGCTTCTGGATCGCACAAACAACTGCTGCCCTGACAAGATTGAAGCCCATTTGGAAAGACAGGACTACCAGTCTACACTGCTGCGCTCCCTTGTCATCTCCATCTTCCTATACGCTTGCGAAACATGGACCCTCACAGCAGACCTAAACGAATAATACAAAGCATGGAGATGAGGTGCTACAGAAGATTTCTGGTCATTTCCTATACTCAGAACATCACCAACGACGAAGTCTGACAGGCCATCCCACAAGTCATTGGACAACACGATGGCATGCTCACACGTGCGAAGAAACTGGAACTCCGGTGGTATGGCCACGTCACCAGAGTATCAGGCCTTGCAAAGACCATCCTACATGGCACAGTGCAAAGAGGCATAAGAAGAGGGAGACCGATAAAGAGGTGGGATGACAACATTCAAGAATGGACTGCCTTGACACTGAGCGAAGCCTTGAAGGTTGCTAAGGACAGAGAAAGATGGAGTACGCTGGTTAAACGATCACCTATGATGTCCCAATGAATTTCTTAGTTACGAGATGGGATAGGATGGGCTAGGAAGTAGAACATTGTAAGACTTAACAGTGCCTAAAGGAACAATAACGGTAAAATGCTGGCGAATGACTGTTTGTTGCCCGTTGACAGAGAACGATTTCCTTCCCACTTTAATTCCAAGCCTTCCGTAAACTGAAGTAAAACAGGGTTTAGAGAACATTCTCCTTCCCACTTCAATTCCAAGCCTCCCGTGTACTGAAGTAAAACAGGGTTGACACAACTGTCGGTGGGCGTAAGGCTATTAGTTCAGCGTGAGATGAGCCCAACAAGTCCAGTTCTCATCCTCCTTGGCATGTGGGAGTGTTTGTGTGTGTGTGTGTGTGTGTGTGTGTGTGTGTGTGTGTGGGTGTGTGTGCGTGTGTGTGTGTGTGTGTGTGTGTGTGTGTGTGTGTGTAGCATAGCCTTTCCCTTCCAACAGGAATCAAGCTCCAAAGGAACCTAAAAAGATAACCCATTCAACAAAAACGAATGAGTTTAAACAACGATATCCTCCCTTTCTTTTCCACCCCAAATTTTGAAGGAGTAAATGAACTCTCGGCTAGATACGGCGCTTTGAAGTTCACGCTGAAATGGGATATTAATAAATAAACTTCCGTGTGCGCCTCTCAGCATATGTTATGCAATGCTTTTATTCCCAATGGTTCCGCTAAAGTGGAAGAGAACGAGAGAGGAGAGAGAGAGAGAGAGAGAGAGAGAGAGAGAGAGAGAGAGAGAGAGAGAGAGAGAGAGAGAGAGAGAGAGAGAGAGAGAGAGAGAGAGAGAGAGAGAGAGAGAGAGAGAGAGAGAGAGAACGAGAGAGGAGAGAGAGAGAGAGAGAGAGAGAGAGAGAGAGAGAGAGAGAGAGAGAGAGAGAGAGAGGAGAGAGAGAGAGAGAGAGAGAGAGAGAGAGAGAGAGAGAGAGAGAGAGAGAGAGAGAGATGTGGACCACCTAGTTTTCAACAAAGGGAGAGCACTGTTGGGTCATTTAAGCTTTTTAACATTTCGATTATATCCTCTGGATCATCCAATGAGATTATGGAGTCAACCGTGGCTGTATCAAAACGGTGAATAGAATTCCCCCCTCATACCCCTACTATTTCGACTCAAAATATGAAGGAGGAAACTGGAGTACCCGGAGAAAACCCTCGGTGTCCTGAAAGTCTCGTACCTAAGTCACGTAAGTTCGTACCACGCGGGATTCGAACCCGCGACCTTCGGCTAGGAAACCAGCTCATTGTCCACAGAGCTACAGGCGAAGTGTACTCAATTTCAGACGATAACATTGCAGTCTGTACAGACAGTGGTCCCAGTTGACGGCCTGGAGTAGGCCTAATATACTACTACTACTACTCTACTACTACTACTAAATAAATAAATAAATAAATAAATAAATAAATAAATAAATAAATAAATAAATAAATAAAAATAGAGTAAAACTTATCCTGAGACACTGCGCCCCTGCTCTTTCGGATGAGATATAAACCGACCTCTAGTATGTGCATCACGCATTCCATCGCATGGATTTTAAAGATTCTGACGCTCATGTCCAAGACGGGAAAGTGCCGGCTACACAAATACACCTATCATTCACGCACTAGGTTCCTTCTCCCTAAACCCGGTCGCCCAGGATTGTGCCCAGTAGTCTGGGCGTCAGACTATTCGCCCGAGGTTTGCAGGTTGGCACCTTTATCCTGTAGATCATGTATCAACCACCGCCTTAAGGAGCTCTTGAACTGATAACATAAATAAAATAAATCAATATTGTGATTGGTGCTGTTGCTGTAGTATTCAAGTTGTGTCCGTTTCATTCTGTACGTATGACGTAGTTTTACACGTCACATCCTGTACATCACTTCGTACGACGTGCTTGACGTACAGTCTAAAAATGGCCATGAATAACAATTCTGTGAGGCATTGCTGTTTTGATCGAACTGCGTTAGGAGCAACGAATGCGCAGGATAAACACTGCGAGGGAGAGCTTACGGAAGAAACATGGAGAGAGAGAGAGAGAGAGAGAGAGAGAGAGAGAGAGAGAGAGAGAGAGAGAGAGAGAGAGAGAGAGAGAGAGAGAGAGAGAGAGAGAGAGAGAGAGAGAGAGAGAGAGTTTTTGAAACTTTTTTAAAATAAGGAATAAAGATTTTAGCCTAATGACAGTCTATTTTTCCAATCTGTCCTTTAACAAATTAATATAGTATAGAGCCTTTCCTTTAACTTGGAAATTTTAAAACTCACTCACACACACATATGCACTCACAATCACACCAACATCTACATCATTATCTTTAAACAATTTTAGGCAACCAATCCTCCCTCCTCCTCCATATCCTCTCACCCTTATAATAATGACAATAAAAATGATGATGATGATGATGATAATAACTATAATTTTCATTGTTAGTACTACTATTATTATTATCATAAGAATAACAATAACAATAATAACAATCATCGTCATCACCACTATTACCATTATCACCATCACCACCAATTACCATTACCATCACCATTATTATCATTATCAGTAGTAGTAGTAGTAGTAGTAGTAGTAGTAGTAGTAGTAGTAGTAGTAGTATAACAAGAATTACAGTAATAATAATAGCAATAACAACATTAATTATCATAATAAATAAATAAATACATGAATGACGGTGTTCTCATATAATGTTACAATACATCACTTTTATAATGAATTTCGCAGATGCCTACATATTTTACATTTGAAAGAAAACAGTGCTTCGCAATGTTTACACTCCAGAGGGACCAAGTTCCATATACTAGCTCCATTAAATAATAGGCTATTTTTTTTAATAAATCAATGCGAGGAAGGGGTAGTTAAAAATTAAAAAGTCTATGCCCACAAAGAATGTACAGTTTCACATTCTTTGATGCCCATCAACTGGCTTAGTAAAACAAATGTATCAAGATATGCAGGTGTTTCTCCGTGTGTGATTTTGCTGTATTAAATATAAATTGTTTCGGAGTTCTTTATATTTTTCATTAGTTGTAACATCTGTATTTTATATTATAGTATTTATAAAGTAGGCCTATCTTGATTGCTCTTTTATGAAGACTATTTGGATGTTTAATTTGAGCGTCACTGGCGCATGACATCACCCCAAATAATCGATGCATAATTAAAATGAGACATACAGTGGGCATAGAAAAAAGATATTAATGCATCAGCCGTAACAAAATGTCTAAGTTTATTTAGAAGGAACAGATTTTTAAAATTTTGAGTGAGGGAGAGAGAGAGAGAGAGAGAGAGAGAGAGAGAGAGAGAGAGAGAGAGAGAGAGAGAGAGAGAGAGAGAGAGAGAGAGAGAGAGAGAGAGAGAGAGAGAGAGTCTTCATACATATAAGAGATCTTATAAGGGAAGATAGGACACTGACGCTATTTCTTGACGTCAGTTCTAGAGCTTGCCAGTGGAATGACTTTCCCTGCCTCCGTGATCGATAATGAATACATGGCGTCCTAGAAGACAAAACTGGTGTGTAACAACTGTCACAACTCTCTAAATAATTTTGACTGCAAAGGAAATCGTTCGGTTTCCAAAGGACAAACCAAGGTAAATCCTAATGATTTTTAATCCCAAACTTGCCTTGAACGAGAGATTCAGTTCAGAGTAGAGTCGTCGATTATGATTAGGCATTACAGGCCTGTTGTCGATTCCAATGTTCTTGATGATCTGGTCATGGAAGGATCCCTAAAACAGTTCTTTTTGACCAGGCATATTCCTATCCTGTCCTATCCTATCTTATCCCATAACTCGGAGGTCGTATGGGCACGACAGATGATCGTTTAACCAGCGTACTCCATCTTACCCTGTCCTCAGCAACCCTGATTGTTTCGCTCAGTGTCAAACCAGTCCATTCTCGAATGTTGTCCTCCCACCTCTTTTTCGGTCTCCCCCTTCTTCTACCTCCTTGCACTGTGCCTTGCAGGATGGTCTTTGCAAGACCTGATGATCTGGTGATGGGGCCATACCATCGAAGTTTACGTTTTTTCACCACTGTGAGCAGGTCATCGTGTTGTCCAATGGCTTGTGTGATGGTCTGTCGGACTTCGTCGTTGGTGATGTGCTGGGTATAGGAAATGCCTAGAAATCTTCTGTAGCACCATGGTTCTTCTTCTTCTCCATGGTTTGTATTCTTCGTTGGAGATCTGCTGTGAGGGTCCATGTTTCGCAAGCACATAAGAAGATGGAGATGACAAGGGAGCGCAGCAGCAATACCTTGGAATATAGACTGATGGTCCTGTCTTTCCAAATTGGCTTCAACCTCGCCAGGGCAGCAGTTGTTTGTGCAATCCTGGAGAGGACTTCCTGTCGGGACCCATTGTCTGATACAACGGCTCCTAAATATTTGAAGCTATGCACTGTGTTGAGGGATTGGCCTTGGACTTTGATGTCCGGCCGTGTTGATGCCATTGGTGTTGTTGGTCATCATTTTGGTCTTTTCTGCACTTATTTCCATTCCATAGGCTCTGGAGGTGGTGTCAAGCCTCTGTACCAGCTGTTCAAGTTCTTGTTCCTCTCCAGCCAATCCATCAATGTCATCCGCAAAACGGAGGTTGGAGATTGCTCTTCCCCCTATGATGACTGTGCCTTCGTGGTCTGCCACGGCATCTGACATGATGCGCTCTAGGAAGATGTTGAAGGGTGTTGGAGAGAGTAGTCATCCTTGACGCACACCGATTGTTGTTCTGAACCAGTTTCCGATGGCACTGTTGTGGAGGACTGCACTGGTAGCCTGGTCATACAGGCTTTTGATGACTTCAATAATTTTAGGGCTGATGTTGTACACTCTCATGGTTGCCCACAGAGCTGCATGCCAGACTCGGTCAAACGGCTTTTTGAAGTCAACGAACACATGATATAGATGTTGTTGGTGCTGTAGGTATTTCTCGCAGATTATTCTGAGGTTGAAAATCTGTTCAGTGGTACTTCGCCTTGCCCTGAATTCTGCTTGCTCTTCAGCTATGATTTGTTCAGCTTGGGGTTTCAACCTGTTGAGTATTATTTTCAGGAGGACCTTGCTGGGATGGGATGGGATGGGATGAGGCTGATGGTGCGGTAATTTTCACATTCCTGAGGGTTACCTTTTTTGGGAAGAGTGATGACAAGCGACTGGGTCCATGGTGTGCTTACTCCCCACTTTGCCAGATCTTGTTACAGATAATGGTGAGTGCGTCGATCATCGCTTCTCCTCCTGCTTGAAGCAGTTCCGCGGGTATGTTGTCCACTCCCGCCGATTTCCACTTCTTCAGCGATTGCACTGCTGCTTCAACTTCTCGGAGAATTGGGAGGATTTCTTCTTCTCTGTTCTCTGGACATGCTAGAACTGATGGGTCTCCGTTTGGTTTGTGGTTGTAAAGGTCAGAGCAGTACTCTGTCCATCTTTCCAAGACTTCTTGTTCTTCTGTAAGGCATATGCCAGACTTGCTTTGGATCGTGGAGACCTTGGGCTGTTGAACACTTGTCAGCCGCTTCACAATCTGATAAGCCTTCTTGCTGTTGTTCTTGTTCAGACTGTTCTCTATTTCCTGGCATTGATCTTCTATCCAGTTTTCCTTTGCTGTGCGCAAGCCTTTTCGGATTTCATTGTTGATTTTTCGGTAGGCATCAGCTCCCTGTGAGGTGTTCTTTTTCTTTTTCATCTCTCTTCGTGTTATCACACAGGTCCAAACGTTCAGGTGTGATCCACAGCTTCTTCTTTGACCGGTGCTTTCCAAGGATCTCCGTGGCAGCATCTGTCACAGCTAAGTTGAAGGTGGTGGTCATGGAGTTGACATCTACTCCACCAGCTCCCAAAATCAGCAGTGGTGCAAATTTCCCTCCAATTGTGGCCTGAAATAGTTCTGCCACCTCCGGGTCTTGCAGTTTGTCCAGGTCGAACTTCATTCTCGTGCACTTTGCTGTGTTTACTCTCTTCAAGTGGAGCCGGAAAGACATCATCACGAGATCGTGGTCACTTCCAATGTCTGCTCCTGGAAAAGTGCGCGTCCTGCCAATGTTGATGCTTGATCTGAAGCGTTTCTTGACCATGATGTAGTCGATCTGGTTGTGATGCTCCCCGCCGGGACTGTGCCATGTCCATCGTCTGGATTTTTCGTGGAGACCAAGCGTGTTTGCCAGTATCAGATTGTTGTATCTGGCAAACTCCAACAGTCTCAGACCCTTGTCATTTGTTTCGTTGTTGCAGTGGGGTCCACATGTGTCTCCCCAGTTGTGGTGCGCATCTTGGCCAACCTTAGCATTCCAGTCGCCTTCCACTATGACTATCTCCTTCTTCGGCACTTGGTCAAGGACAGCCTGCAGATTTTCATAGAAATCCTCCGCTTCGCTGTCGTCATAGTCTGATGTTGGGGCATAGGCCTGGATGAGGTGATGTTGAAAGGGGCTGCTCTCAGACGGATGGTAGTGAGTCTACTGGAGATTGGGCGGCAACCCATGACAGTGGCTAGAATGTTCTTGTGGACCAAGAATCCAACGCCGTGTTCGTGCCTGTCATCTCTACCGCTGAAATAAAGCTTGTGGCCTTTGTCGGTCGTTGTTTCACTAATGCCTTTCCAGCGCAGTTCGCTGATCCCGAAAACGTTCCATCGATAGTGGTCCATCTCGTGGGCCAGTTCTTCTAATTTTCCCTCCGCATTTAGGGTCCTGACATTCCAGGTTCCTATGACGATGTTATTTCTGGTGCGGATCTTGCTAAGTTGTCCATCAGTAGCACACTTATCGCCTCCGTCCGGGTGGCCAGCGGAAGGCGCGATCCTTGTTGATCCGGGCGACGACCGATCCGGCATGGAGTAAATGGTTTTGTTCATCATGAAGTGTGTCTTGGGCAAAAAAGACCTGGCAGGGCCCAATCCTCTCCAGTCTTTTGGCCACAGCCGATATCCACGAATACAGTGTGGCTCGCCTTGGCCCCGAGCACGTGGTCGTTGGACCTGTAGTAACATGAGGTTCCTCCGTCCTGGCCGGTGACTTCTGTGTAGAAGACTTTCGCCCAGTGATGCCGTGCTGACATCACCCCTCTTAGTCGCCTCTTACGACAAGTCGGGAAATGCTGGGTCTATTCTAATCAGTGCCCGAACCCACATTGCAAAGGCATATTCTAAAATCCATAAACAAATCGGCTACATATCATTTGATCAGATCTAAACTTGTACAGATCTAACTGATGAGATTTTTCATGAAAGAATTTGGAATGGAAACAACTTCATTACATAAAAGTTTTGCAGTTTATGGGTACATTTTGTAAGCATAATTATGGTAAACTGTTTAGATTTGCCAAGAGGTAGTGGAATTCAGTCGAGTTTTCCAGCAAGTTCAGACAAATTTTGTTATATGAGACGTGATGCATGTAGACGGACAGTCAGTGGGTGTACGTGTTTTTAAAATTGTTTTGCGTTACCTTCTCGCGTTAATTCATTCTGTGGGCAGTGTAATGTAGTCCATGTCACTTTTTCGGGTGCGCAGTATCAAAGCAGTTTTGCAGGCGGAAATACTCGGAGTAGAAGAAGATAACTGTGAAAGAACTTAACTCATGGGGTTACATCTTGTGCAGCGAACATTTTGAACTTAATATTACAATGCATTCAAACGTGTAGAATACAAGGAGTGAGCAACTAAAAAATTGTACTTCTTAGTGCTTTTTATTTTTATTTCTTAATAATTCTCTCGGTGTGTCTCTCTCCCTCCCTCACCCACTCTCTTTTCTTTTTCTTGTCATAGAGCAGCATTCTTGCTGAGAATACATAAGGTTCAACTGTAGATACCCCATCAGACATTTTCGCTCCCACACCCTCACTCCACCTCCCCTACCCCACCCAGTTGAATACATAAATAATCTTTGGTTGTATAAATTTTCACTTTCTGGGGGAAAAAATCCCTAACTACACATGCATTTCTTTAAAAAAAAATATTGATCGCTAGCCTTAAAAAAATTAAATACATAAAAATTGTTTTAAGGGACAATCATAAAGTGATGGTTACCAAACTTACTTTACACTTAGAACTCATTACTTTCTACCCAAACAACAAGTTTCACAATAATCTGATCAGTAGTTTATGAGGAAACGGATGATCAAACTGCACTGTGTTTAAGGGCTGCAAGAAGGGGATCACAGAGTCAAGAACGATAATCCATGTCATCCACCACGTAAATGACGTAAAAAGGAGTGTCCCATCTCCCCTTACAAGATCTCTACATACATGAACCACAGTCCACCAATATGAACCACTAGTTCAATATCGAGGACTGGGTGATCCACATTGCTGAACGTCTCCTACTTTGGACCTTTTAGGAAAAATCAATTTCAAGTTCATTTTCACCCCTTTTATTTTAACATTAATTTATTGGTTGTTTTTATGTTATTCTTTTAGAAGAAATAAAGGTATTTGCCATATATTATCATGTTTTGTTTTTCCACATTGTTCTTAGGCCTACGGCGGGATGAAAAAGTGGTCCATATTTGTGGACTCTCCTTTATATATAAGAAACAAAATTGCTTAGTTGAGACTAAACGAGGCTTGTGATAATAAACACGTGTACAGGTCTGAAACACAGATCACTGAGAACATACGATTGTAAGATCTGGACTGAAGCACAACGAAGCCAGACCCCCTGCACGCCGGCTAATGTGTTATAAAATGCAGCATAAGTAGTGTTTAGATTCCTCCAGTGATAGCCATCTTATGCGCACAACGCATAGCAATGGCCCAACTGCAGACTGCGAAGACTTCAAACTTCGACAAGGGAACTTACGACGGCAGTAGTTTCCCAGCATTATTTCTTTCAGCGTGCCAACATCAAAGAGTGAAGAGAATGGAAGATGCCTCTACATCACACCCCTCCCTCTACGTGCTTTATTTATATCATGAGCATGCATCAATAGGATATAATATTGGGTTCCACTCTAAATGCAGACACGGCCGTCACATATCGCGTTACTGAACAAGAAAGAAACACTAAAGAAGATAAAGGTTACGGAAAGTGAAAAAAAGCAAGCGTCGTAAGACTGTCATCATCATCATCATCATCATCATCATCATCATCATCATCATCATCATCATCATCATCATCATCATTATCATCATCATCATCATCATCACCATCATCATCATCATTATCAACGGAAAGAGTTGACTGAAGTAGGATTGCTTGAGCTGTTGTTTAAGCCGTTGCCCCCTCTTCCTCACTCAAGTAGGCCTACGATTCCTTTCAAATAGGTGGGACATGTATACAACCACAAGTATATCAACTATAGTTGATATACTTGTGATACAACTGGGTGAAAATAATGCGCATGGCTGTCCGTCGGAAGCGGAAGCAAGAACCTGAAGGGTTGGATATTCATTATTTAATATTTTCACTCACGCACTCAAAACTACACAACAGTGAGAAGTATATTACCTAGTGTTGCTATTGACATAATTAAAGATAACAAATTTTCCGATTATAAGCCTACTAAAATTAATGTGCCCGAATCTCTTAGTAAGTGGCTACATTGCCACTCAAAGTTCTAACACTAGTTCTTTCATGATTTGACCTAAACATCCCGTACTGCAAGTCCCATGCCTGCTGCTGATAGTGCCGCTGGTGCTATTGTCACAACCAAATTGTCCTAATTGGCGACATGCCGTGCGAATTTGCACGTGCAACGGATACCGCTGCATATGAAAATATCCACCATGGTCCTCACGCACTTTCGACGTCGAATGAAAAACTGTTCACTGCGCTCACTACAAATATTTTTGACCAGAAACTTTGAGAACGGGTGAGAGAACAGTGCAACTATGCCTTCGAAACTCAAAGATGCTCGTGCTTTGTGAGAAAAAACAATACACGGTGGATCCTGAGTTGTGTTAGTGGGGAATGGGAGGGAGATTTGTGTGCAGGTGGGATGGTGCCACAGGGGTCTCGGAAAAAAAGGAGATAGGCTGAAACAAAAGGAACAGACTGAGCCAGCAAGTTTTTGTCAATATTGTTCCTCCATATTTCTCACACTGATCCCGGTGTGGCGGACCATATGAATAAATATGAGCGCGAGAAAAAGACCTGTCCCATATCTCTGACCACTGGACAGTTATGTCTAGCTTTCACACACCTGTTGTTCAAGCTCAGGTCACTTTCCAAACAAAAGTCCAATGAGAGGAAGACGGCGGGAAAAACCACAAAAGACTGTACAGCGTTAAATAAACAAACAAAAACAAACAAAAAGTAACACAACAAAACAAACACGCAAAAATAATACCGCTATATAAATTCCATATAATTGTGCAAAAACAACAGTACAAAAACAGCGATACATCATCAAACCACAAAGAAAAAGAATGTATAATATATGCAATAAATAATCGAAAAAATAAAAATGTTGATATTACAGCTCTAAGTGAGTCAGTTCGTCGTGTGTCTCTCTAAATGAACAATTTGTTTACTAAGAAGAAATATTGACCACTTTACCAATCATCAACACAATATATGCTTTCATGCCATGCTCTCCTCAAGTTTCTCTGGTCAACGTTTGGGTAACTTTTAATGTAAATGAGCTATTGTTACAACAACAAGACAGGACTTAAACAATACTTTTGCAGAAATTTAATTCCTCTTCTGACGAAATCAGGAAGTCGCTTCTACTACACAGCTTGTCTGAGGTTTGTGAACTGTGGGATCGCCCTCTTGTGCCGTTCATTGAAGAATTCCTCCAACACCAATCGCAATGATGTGCAACTGAGCGTTCATATTTACAATGCCTTTCAGAGCAAGGAATTATAATGTCTGAAGTAGATGCACTGAAGTCTGTGGAAGGGAATGCGGCTTTTTCGTTCGGTGACTGTGTATGAGTATGACAGAAAGTGCATGTCCCTTTGGAGAAACACCTGTAACAAGGGGGTTCATTATATAAACTCGAAGATGACGTGGATATTGTTAAGTACTGAGAAGAAAGATTGGACGTTGCGCCTTCAAAGCTCAAACTGATAGGGGTTTCAAATGATGGAGAGTAGGACCCAAAGGTTGTATCTGTTTCAGAAAAAGATACATGCCTTTGAATACTATTTCCAACAGAATTGTTTTGGGGATGTCTCTGGCAATCAGGGAAATATTTCCCAAATTTGGGCTGTTCTTCACTTCGCTCACAGCAGGAACAATTATCCTCAAAATTATCCTTCCAACATACATTCCGTCTTATGTGCTTCCTAGGTTCCAACAATTTATTAAATTCCTGACATTTCCTGTGCCTATGATTTCGAGATCTTTTGTATATCTTATTATCCCGGACAACTTTACATTCCGAACAGTTGTCTGATCGGTTTGCCGAGCTATCACTTGTACCAATAGCAATACTTGTTGGATTCACCCGAGGTCTGTGGTCATCTCCTTCGTTTTGTTTGCCTGAAATCATCCAAATGTCCCGTTTAGTACGTGAAAGCTTAGTATCCGGCAGAAGTTCGCCAACATATTTTGTTGATACAAAATGTCCTCCTTTTGAATGTCCGTTGGTAGGGGTAACACACAGTTGCTGTGCATTTCCATTGCCCGAACCTCTTCGAGAATGGCGTCCGCTTGTATAGTCTGTAGAAGCTCTACGCTTTTTATCATACATTCTCTCAGAAACAAATGCGTCATCCTGAGGGGATTTCTTGGAAATAATTCTTACAGTATTTCTGTCACCAGAGGGTCCAGCAGGATCAAGCGTTCCTACATGTTTTGCTGAAACATATGGCACTTCATGATGTGGTCTGATCACTTCTTGGGTTCTCTCAAAATTCTTCTCGTCTCTATGCGGTCTTCTGTAAATTGCTTGGAAACTGCTTGAATGTTTTCCAGATTTAAGGTGGCCTAAATGATTTACAGAAGTACAACTTTCTCCACCAACGGCACAGGAACTCTCCGTTTTTGGTTGATTAAAACATTCACTCTGCAAATATAGTTTGTCTTTAGATGCCTGCTTTTCGCTTGTATCTCTGGTGTCTTTTATTTCATATGTCATTTCAGAGTTCGGTATTGGTTTAAAACTGTTTGAAGATAGGAATGTTTGTTCAAACAGTCGTGGTTGTGTATGCTTTGTTATGGCAAATCTTTTACCTTCTGGTTGCAATGGGATGTAGTTTCGAGAAGAACCATTCTGTTCTTCTCTATTAATGCTTGCTTCATGTGGTTGCACACGTTTTGTTCCGGTGAAGTTTTGCTTTTTTGGTTGCAAATGGTAATATGTTGGAGACACAAAATTCTGCTCCTCTCTGTGGAAGCATACTTCATGTTGTTTAGAACCCTTGTTGGCTCTCTCTTGGTCCTCGGTTCTACTTCTTGACTTTTGTTCTGGGTCTGTTGATAAATCATTGTTTGCTTTTTGACTTCCATGTTTCATTTCTTTGTAATTTGATGAAACATATTTCTCAGTGTCAGGTTTCTGATAGAGTTCTACATATTTGGTTGCGACAATCTGCGTCTCACTCCTGGGTTTTAATTCAATAAATTTAGAGGAAACATAACGCTCAGTGTCACTATGGGGATGTAATTCTATACTTTTCAATGAAACATGACAGTCAGAATTTTTTGGGGGTTTCAGTTGTGTGTGTCTTAAAGAAAAATACGGATTCTCTTCAGGTTTGGGATTCACACTCAGTTCTATGTGATTTTTGTACCATTGCTGCTCGGGGTAATATGGATGATCCGTGTCATTCCGTTGTTTCAATTGTGAACAGTTTGAAGAAATATAACCTTCAGTATCACTTTGAGCCTTCAACTGCACATGCCTTGACTCACTTTGCCTCCGTGACTGTGACTGGACATCGTTTGAGGTGTCAATTGTGTTTCTATGATCAGTTGTTGTTTCAATATTATTAGCTGCATGGTGAATGTCTTGATCTGCCCGAACCAGTACATAATTACTATTCATATGTGATGGTAGTTTTTCACATTGAGAAGATCTTTTCTCACTTTTATATAGTCTTTCGTCAGTTTGCGAAGATTTTTTGACAGTGTTAGTCGGAGAAGGTCTTCTGTCAGTCTGGGAAGTCCCTCTCTTACTCTCAGACAGGGAATTGTTTGTGTGAGAAGATGCTATTTTCTCAATCTCAGGTCTTCCGTCAGTCTGAGAAGGCATTCTCTTACTATCAGCTCTTTTCTCACTCTCAGGTCTTCCTTTAGTCTCAGAAGCCCTTCTCTTACTCTCAGACAGTGATTTCTTTGTGTGAGAAGATGATGTTCTTTTCTCGATCTCAGGTTTTCCGTCAGTCAGAAAAAGCCCTCTCATACTCTCAAACATTGATTTCTGTGTGTGAGAAGATGATGTTCTTTTCTCGATCTCAGGTTTTTCGTCAGTCAGAAAAAGTCCTCTCATACTCTCAAACATTGATTTCTGTGTGTGCGAAGATGATGCTCTTTTCTCAATCTCAGGTCTTCCGTCAGTCAGAGAAGGCCCTCTCATACTCTCAGCTCTTTTCTCATTCTCAGGTCTTCCATTTGTCTGAGAAGCCCTTCTCTTATTCTCGTCAGTTTGCGAAGATTTTTTGACAGTGTTAGTTGGAGAAGGTCTTCTGTCAGTCTGGGAAGTCCCTCTCTTACTCTCAGACAGGAAATTATTTGTGTGAGAAGATGCTTTTTTCCCAATCTCAGGTCTTCCGTCAGTCTGAGAAGGCACTCTCATACTATCAGCCCTTTTCTCATTCTCAGGTCTTCCATTAGTCTGAGAAGCCCTTCTCTTACTCCCAGACAGTGATTTTTGTGTGTGAGAAGATGATGCGCTTTCCTCAGTCTCAGGTCTTCCGTCAGTCAGAGAAGGCCCTCTCATACTCTCAGCTCTTTTCTCAATCTCAGAAGCACTTCTATTACTCTCAGACAGTGATTTATTTGTGTGAGAAGAATGTGTTTTTTTCTCAATCTCGATTTTTCTATCAGTCTGAGAATGCACTCTCTTACTCTCAGACAGGGAGTTCTTTGTGTGAGAAGATGCTTTTTTCTCAATCTCAGGTCTTCCTTCGGTTTGAGACGCCCCACTCTTACTCTCAGTCTGTGATTTCTTTGTGTGAGAAGATGATGCTATTTTCTCAATCTCAGGTCTTCTGTCAATCTGAGAAGGCCTTCTCTTACTCTCAGACAATGATTTCTTTGTGTGAGAAGATGATGATCTTTTCTCAATCTCAGGTTTTCTGTCACTCTGAGGACTTCTTTCACTCTCAGACGGGTGTCTGTCAGTCTGAGTCAAAGGACTCAAACCTTCTGTTCTTGATTTTCTATGCTTTATGGGAGCAATATCGTCCCGTAAGTATGTCTCCATGATCTAAAAACTTCTGTGCCAAAGTAGAAACGCGGTGTTTTGTAGGTATGTTCTCATTACCTAACAAGTCTAATAGAGATGCTGGCAAGGAGCGTTGTCTAACCAAACTTTCTGCATTCACGTAACGTTGTGATGTAAACGCTTCTTTCAAACTTTCCACCTTTCGTTCTGGCCAATTTCTGAAATCCCATTCCGTCTCTACCATTTTAGGATCAATGGAATCGATGATCGCAGCATTGTCACCTTTCTGTGATGATAGAGGACCACGAGGATAATACTCGTGGATTGGCAGCCTGTTACTGGATACACTTGGGCGGTCATATTTGTGCACAGCCTTGGAAACTTTCCTTTCATCGGACAAGTATTTTATCTCACGAAATGGAGTTTCACCACCACCAAAGACATAATGGGACTGTTCAGGGCAGTGGCATTGTGCGAATTTTTCATAATCCTCATTGTCATCACGGAGACAGGAACACCTACTGGGACTAAGGAACCTACGTGACCGAGTCTCGGACTTCATTTGGATGGGACTGTACTTCGCAGAACAATACATTGCTGGAGAACATTTATCTTGGTAATGCGAGACGTGAGGTGGGCAGTATGGGTATTGGTGATTCGTCTGATGATGAAGAGTTCGCCGTGGTGAGGTCAGCACAACTTGCGGCCCATCTGGGGAATATGGTCTGCGATAAGTGTACATATGCATTACTTGATCTCCGTGGGAAACCTTTGATGGAGTAAGAGGCACATCGTTTTTATAGTTGTTATATTGTGGTCGTTTTACACTTCTTTCCGTTCTACTGTCAAATGCACTGCCTGGATATTGATGTTTCATCTGATGTTCTGGAGTATGCCTTGGAGAGGTTAAAATAATTTCAGCTGACCTGCAATGCTCGGAATCAGATTTATTTCTTCTCGATCGTTTGTCAGACACACAGCCAGGATAGTGATGTCTGGTTTGGTTGTCTGGAGTACGCCTTGGAGAGGTTAAAATAGTTTCAGCTGACCTTCTAGGTGCAGAATAAGATTCATTTCTTTTCGATCTTTTGCCAGACACAGGTACACAAGGATATTGATGTCTAGTTTGGTTGTCTGGTGTACGCCTTGGAGAGGTTAAAATAGTTTCAGCTGACCTGCTTGGTGCGGAATCAGATTCATTTCTTTTCGATCTTTTGTCAGACACACATCCAGGATAGTGATGTCTTGTTTGGTTGTCTAGTGTACGCCTTGGAGAGGTTAAAATAGTTTCAGCTGCCCTTCCAGGTGCGGAATCAGATTCCTTTATTTTTTTCAATCTTTTGTCAGACACAGGTACACAAGGATATTGATGTCTAGTTTGGTTGTCTGGTGTACGCCTTGGAGAGGTTAAAATAGTTTCAGCTGACCTGCTTGTGGCGGAATCAGATTCATTTCTTTTCGATCTTTTGTTAGACGCACAGCCATGATAGTGATGTCTAGTTTGGTTGTCTGGTGTACGCCTTGGGGAGGTTAAAATAGTTTCAGCTGCCCTTCCAGGTGCGGAATCCGATTCATTTTTGTTCGATCGTTTGTCAGAAACAGGTACACAAGGATATTGATGTCTGGTTTGGTTGTCTGGTGTACGCCTTGGAGAGGTTAAAATAGTTTCAGCCGACCTGCTTGGTGCGGAATCCAATTCATTTTTGTTCAATCTTTTGTCAGACACATAAGGATATTTATGTCTGGTTTGGTTTTCTGGTATCCGCCTATTAGAGGTAAGAACAGTTTGCTGCGCTGAAAACTCACTTTGCCCATGATATGGAGACACTGGGGGATAATGGTGTCTTACCCTGTGATCAGGAGAATGGCTCTGTGAGGTCAAAACAACACCACGCTCATTACACATAGCATTTGAACCACTGCACCGGCATTTTGTCTTATAACATAGCGAGCATCTTGGCGAAGTACAAATGACCTGATGTTCATAAGATGTACTATGTTCTCTTTGAGGTGAACATATCTGACAAATCGGATCACCTGGAGTGCGTCGCGGTGAAGTCATTAAAACATGTCGTTCTCTACGGCTTGGCGGGCATGGTGGACATGAAGTATAGTGATACTTCTCTTGCGAGCGTTTATGTGACGAGGGTACCATGCCGTATTCGTGGGTCAAGTTACGCATTCGCCCTGACTTGGACGAAACTGGATAACAAGAATATCGGTGAAAGGTCTGTTGCGATGGCGTACGCCTAGGGGAAGTTAACACAACATCATCTAGTTGAAAGTTGTCCAGCAAAGGACCTGCACCTGAATCTTGATAACAGCATGTACAACCAGGAGAACCTGGTGAATTGTGGTGGTTCCTGTCAAGTGGACGGGGAGATCTGGGTCGACCTACGTAACGAGGGGATTCAAGCATATTTTTTCTCTTTAAATACAGGGCATAATCACTGTATTGACGTTTCAAATGCATTACTTTGCCAGTTGGCAACTCGTCACACCCACACTCCGATGCTTCACAATCATCGTCATTATGTGACCTCAAAGGGGGCTGACCGCACTGCAACAAACTTGCAGTTGGTGGTGAGCATGATGGGGACTGGAAAAGTTGTTTTGGAGGTGACAACAAAGCTGATGGACTTTGGTAGCTAGGATTCTGGCGCATCGGAGGTGACTGCGAAGACTTAGCCAAATAGCTGAAAGATTTCTTCAATTCATAAACTCTCCCTTTTGGAGAAAGTTCTTTGTCCCACTCAAAAGCGCGCGATACACTTTCATTTTCTGTAGCCTGTCTGCTTGCTGGCGGTGACTGGATGCTACAATCGCATTCACGCACAGGACAGGGTCGAAAGAAATGTAACGTTTTTTTCAGACCTGACACTTTTCTTTCAATTGGATAAACTTCATAGTCAACATCCAATGCTTCTCTTTCATGGCATGGCGCAGAAGTTTGCAAACAGTAGCAATCATATCTATCACCTTCTAATCTGCCTGGGCAAGTTGGTGGCGGGCATGGATAATGTGGCCATTGTGGGACAGGCACCTTGCTGTATGATTGTGTAGGTTTACCATATGTTCTGTGCGCTTTAGCAACTCTACTGGCATCAACGATGAAATGTAGATTGCGTTCATCCAAATAGCCCTTGTCATCAGAAAGTCTTTTCCTCTCCAACTGTCGGTCTCTTGGGCATGGACCAGGTGGATAACAATGCGAACGAACATAAACTTCGTTTCTAAAATTGTCAGTGTCAGATTTCTTAGGAGGGAATGTAGATTTTTTGGCCGTTTCTTCCCTTTCCTTTCTGTTGAATTGTTCGATGTTCTTCTTCACTTCACTTTCCCTAAGATCTTTACTTCCTTTCCTTGTCATTTGTTTTAAGACGGCGGTGTTCTCTTCCGCTTGCTGCGATGCAGGTTGACAACTGCAATTATTCATAGTTGACGGGCTGAATCTAACTCCTCCATAGTGTTTTTGTTGTGATTTTGATATATTATTAGATTGAGCGTCTCCTCTCTCAACGGGCTTCACATCGTGAACTGGTTGTGAATGTGTACGTAATATCGTATGCATTTGCGACTGTGAATGGAAATATGTTTCTTGAGTATTCCTCTCAGTTGTGTTTCCAGATAAAGCAATATGGGATCCAGGGCTTGTATAGATAGCTATATTTTCCAGCCTGTTCATTTCAACAGCTGTTGTAGTAGAGGTTACTCCTGTACTTAACGGTAGGTGAGATGTATTATTTTCTACCACCTTGTCACGTGAGGCAGTCTTGTCATGTGTTTTGTGTTGTTTGATGCCACTTTTACAAACTTCATATTGTGACCGGCCATTTGGCGAGCTCGTGCTCTGACTCAGATAATCATCAGAGTGATCAGTATTGTGAGTAGCTTTGGGTAAGCTTCTGTCTTTGTTTTTGTGCCCAGGCTTACGAGAATCCGTCTTTAAAATGTGTATGTTTGTTTCTGTGTTTTCTTTTGCTGCATTGCCCTTTTTAACAATCTTGATATCTGTTTTGCGTGACATATGTTCAGCCTGATGGACACCAGACTGAGAGGTTTGAAAAATGTTGCCGTTTTGAGCGACAAATCCCAGTGAGTGTTCACTTTGGCCTTGGTGGTCTGATCTGTCTGATCTCCCTGGTGAAGAAGAGTGTTTCTTTTGGGAATCTGAGGCATGCATGCCACTGTGAGATATTAAAACATTGTGCTCCTGCCTTTTGCTCGACTCTGCACTTTTATCATCTCTTTTTACAACTTCGTTTATCTGTAGATCTGAACCCGACTGTAGATCTAAACCCATCAGAGGAATAAGCTTTCTCGGATGATAATCTTTTCCATCGACATCAAAGGGAAGACCATTTGTGTTACTTGGCTGCATCGGATACACGTCTTTCCCACTATTCATATATGGAGGCGGCTTGCCTGGTAAATGCTCAATCTCACGGGAAGTAGTGTGTCGGATGTCTGTAACATTTATTTTCTCGTCAGCAAAGGAAATATTTCTTTTCACTTCATCCATTCCGTCTGGAGGCCTCTGCTGACCTTCCCAAGTCCTATATGAAGATTTGCGATACAGTATCGGCTCTTTAGCACATGAAAAATCACTTCTTAGCATTTCAGTTCCGTTTTTCCACCTTTCCGACTGTTTTATTTCGTAGGAGTCTTCTCCAAAGCTGGGACCAACATTAATGATGCTAGGCTCAGTCCATCTATCATGCCTACCTGCATTGCCCTGTGTAGAAATATAAAAATTGTCTGTTTCCTCTAGGTCGGGGATGTCCACAGCATCTTGACGAATCATTGGTGGACGTGACGAAACTGAATGATGCACGGGACGCTGATCATAACTTATTGACTGAGGAGCACGCGGCGAGACATATGGTGGTTCATACCTCTGTTGATTTGATAGTATTTCTGAAATCAAAACGTCAGAAACACAAGAAATACATGGTGCTGATTGTTGTTTACCGAAAGACTGTCTGTCGGAATGGGCAACCTGTTTGTTATAAAATGGTGAATTTGGTGATGAAGACAACTCATCCGCATATTGTGAGGGATGCGGCCTAAAAGAATGGCTATGCTGTGCGGAGTCAGGCGAATATGCTAGTTGCTCCTGGAATTGACGATTTGGTGTTAATGAAACGGACATTGATCGGACACCAGATGTGTCTTGAGCATCATGTGAATAGGAATTCTCCAGTGATTTGAATCCTGGCTGTGGAACAGTAAGGTATGGGTCGTGAGGCAGAGTCATCATCCGTGAATACTGTTGACCTTGCCAGGACATAGACGCGTCCAAGGCTATGTCTGACACAGGAGGCTTCAAGGGATAGTATGAATCCAGTACGGATATTAAAACGGGTTCTTTATTTGAAAATGACACAGATTTTTTTGGAGTGGTGTAGGTGTCTGGAGTTGTTTCCACTGAGGGAGAATATGACTGTGGTGGCTGCATAAAATCGGTTACAGGCGTTATTTTGGGTGGCTGCTGTGACTCCGGTGTCTCTGAAGAAAGCCTTCCTCAGGAGAAGCATGTGAATTAATTGCAGATGAATAATACGTATCTACTGAAGATTTTATAGATGGATGCTGTGGATCAAACTCGTCGGGCGCTGTATTTGTAATGTTACTGCGCTTTTCCGTCGGAATTTCAACGTCTTCATTATGGTAGGAAGTAGTAATGGGTTGGGAGAAGGCCATTCGTGGAGGAGGTTGTCGGTTGGGTTGCGGAGATGGTTCACTGTATACAGAACCGTGTCCTTTCTCCTTTTGGTTTTCAAATTGCATCTCGTACGCATTAGAATAACCTTCGCCTTGGACAGTAGCCGGTGATGTGACTGAATCATCTTGTATTGTGGTCGTCAGTTCTGTGCCTTCAGTGTCTGTATTCTCTTCGGGAACACGACTTCCTGTGTCCTGGCTGTTCTTTACTGTCCAATAGCGCACTTTAGTCAGCTGCAACAAAAAAAAGTACATAATGTTAACACACCCAGATTCATTACAAACAATAGTTCACATCTTGCAACAAAATTAAATCACATATAGATGATACACGCACGCACGCAAGCACACGCGCGCGTGCACGCGCCCACACACACACACACACACACACACACACACACACACACACATCATAAAGGATCGTAATTATAAATGTTTTTTCTCCACCAATGCCACTGTACCTTCCTTCCCTGATGTGCAGAATCCCCTTGTGTTGTTGCCAACCGTTTTTGCTCCTGGGGTAAAGAGTATTAAACCATTAGCAGGAGGAATATAAACCAAATGAAAAAGGGAACGGTGCAAACATCTAATCATCCTGAGAACTAACATCCATCACAAAATAGCCCTGTTCGTTTTAGAGAAATACAATCGCTGAATCAAAGTTTCGCTTTGTCTGCTCTTGTCTGTAACTTTTAAATAGTTGATGGTGGAAATGGGGGGAGGGAGGTGGGGGGGAGGTTGGGTGGGTGGATGAGAGAGAACGAGGCAAATGTGGGTCCGTCTGTCGGTTCCTTGGACGCCATATCTCAAAAACCACTTAATGGATTTTGACCAAGCTTCATAGGAACATTACTTAGGTTAGTGGCCTGCTTGCCTCACATTTTTGGTGTAAAAAAACAACACAACTTTTGGCCTCATCTTTAAAAAAAACAAAAACAAAAAAAAAACGATATTATAATTTTTCTTTTGCGGATACTTCACTGCTATGCATGTTAGATCATTCGTAGTTGTACTTTCTCAAAGACCAAGGTCATTATTCACCATTTTCTAAAAACGTCTTGCACTGTCAGTAAAAATTAACTGAGCCCATTTTTATATATTTTGCTTGAAAATAGTTTAGACAGGGGCCTATCAGTCCATGTTTTCCTTAAAATTTCAAAACGCCACCGTTTAAATTAACACTTTAGAAAATGCTTCTTTTTCGGCTATACGTCAGGAAATACGAATGGCTAGTCATCTTGTTTATTTAACAAATCATGAATATTCCTATCGCCAAAAAGTGAGCACTCTTTGCTAGAAATGTGAAAGCTGATTGTCATCACAGACCATTATACCTATAGTTTGTTTTGTGGGAGTTTTCTTCACCTTACCTGTTCTAGCTTCAACTTCCTGTTGCGTAAAAATCTGTCAAACAAATCGAAATAAAAATATTTAGATGTAAATTACACTGATTAAATTAATTCTATACCACCGCGTATCCCATAACATCCTCCATCCAACACACACGCACGCACGCACGCACGCAAACACACACACACACACACACACACACACGCATTTGCACACGTGCAATCAACTACAGATAAATGGATGTACATAGATAGATAGATAGATAGATAGATAGATAGATAGATAGATAGATAGATAGATAGATAGATAGATAGATAGATAGACAGACAGACAGACAGACAGACAGATAGACCTACTGTCTGGAATTTCTTGCCATACAACCTCATAAAATGTTGCTACCATCTCAATACAGTTTTTAAATCTCAATTATAAAGACCTACCTGTTCAGAGGATATATTTCTTACTTTATCTGTTATACTCCTGCTTTTGTTTTTCCTCCTTTGGCTGGAATTATGCCTTGCTGACTCTGTGGTGCGTAACATTAAGATGGGCGCGCGTGTGAGTCTGTGTACGTACGTGCGAATGTGTGTATATAAGGCGCATGTTGTTAAACCTTCAACACGTGTTTTTGATATGATGATGATCATTGTTGTCAAGGTGGCGACGTGATGATTCGTCCTTAACGCTAGCGCAATAGGACGTTAAGCTTCGCTATTCCTTCTGAAGTTGTGTGCTACATAAATACTATGTTTCATCATCGTTAGCATTATTATTACACTTACACACACACACACATACACACACACACACACACACACACACACACACACCCACACACACACACACACATACACACACCCACTATGTACTTACATGTTGAATACAATGATGAAAACTGAAGACAAGAGTCCTAGACCAATGCCAATCATAATGAGTGTTCCAGTGGAGTAGCCCAGAAACACATCTGATAATATGGAAAAGGCCAGCAAATATAATACACCACACTTCAACGTACATTCTTTTGCGAGCCTGGCAGTATATTTTGATATTTTTGGCTTATGGCCTATGCATTCAATGCGCCGATTGGCTTATGGCGTATGCATTCAATGCGCTGATTGGTTATTAATGTTGATGTAAATAAACAGATTTTAATATTCTAATCTTGTCTAAATAAATTGAACAATGACTATTAGTAATGGCTCAGAGAGCCTTTGAAGAGCTAAAATACTGGCTCAATGCTTTAATATATGCCTCTATAATGTCTGTATGCCATAGTCAAACTTTTCCAAAAATTTAGCTTCCGCCGGCAAATGAAATACCTCGCCATGTTGGACCCACTGCTTGCAGGGTAAAATCTACCTCGTCAGCCCTCACAGTATCTGAGGGTAGCGGTACCTCGACATCTTCCATCAGACTATCGCCGAAGTTATTCTGTAGATCAGGCCGCATTATGCTTTCCTGTTAGAGATTATAAACTCCTGAAACTGCCATGGTTTTCCTTCTCCCAAACCATGCAGGACACTATAGTGGTCTTTTTCTTTTTCATTGTTGTTTATCTGTTCAAACAATAGGTCAAGTGGTAAAACAATGGTCAAGGGGTAAACTGTCGCTGCAAACATCATCATCATCATTATCATCATCATCATCATCATCATCATCATCATCATCGTTGTCGTCGTCAGTCAGTCTGTCAGACAACATGCACATTTCTTTATCGTCTATCCGTATCTGTGTATTTGTACAGTAACGGACTTTGGAAGCGCATGTCTGCTTGTCCGAATGGTCCTAAATGTCCATAGATCACGTAGCAGTTCTGCTTTTACTGGCTTAAAACAGGATAAAAACAGTATTGTACAGTTCGTAGAAGTAGTCAGTGGTGTGACAGCCCCAGCGGTGCCGTCTTAAACGCTGGTGAAGCTGCGCAGGCGATGTCTTCGTCGCTTAGCTGGTAGACGGTTCCACTCCACCGAAGGCCGCACGAAGGTGTTCCTGTGCGTTTCGGTTCTGCAGGAAAAGGGTGCGGAAGCCAAGCGAGTTGTTCAGCGCGTGCTTTAATTGGATGATGCTGTCACTGCTGTAGCCTTCAAACTTTGTGGTGCGAACTCTTCGTCTACCACTAGTAGTAGGAAAGAGGAACGTATCTGGAGGTAGTGCAGATAATTCACCATTCGCAATCTTGCGAAGGAGATTTCGTCGAAGGTGCATGCGCCGTTCTTGCAGTAATGGGAGCTTCAGGTTTTTGAGCATGTTGGGAGCATGTTTTCTGCAGTGAAGCGAGCTGTTTGTCGGTGAACTTTCTCCAGTTTCTCCACGTCCTGCTGCAGTTAAAGATCCCACACTGTTGCAGCGTACCAACGGGTGGATCGAACGACTTAAATGTACGCCAAGTGCTTGCCCCCCCTGTGGGTAATTTTGGATGTTCTGGCAGAGGAAGCCTACAGTCGACCCTGCATTCCGACATATGTTAGCAATGTGGAATTTCATGTCTGAGAAGTTCAGTATTCTTACGTATGGGTTTTCCTGGACTTTCTGTAGTATATGCATCTTGCGGAGAGATGGTAACATTTCTGCGTGTCGAAGGCCTAACCTTGATGAAGCCGAAGATGGTTATATCCACTTGTTTGCTGGTATTGACAGACTCAAGGAGGTCATTCGCTGTGGTGAGAAGCCGCTTCAAGCAAGTGTAGCCGGATCTGGAACCATGGTTCTTATCCAAGATGATGTGCTTTTTTAGGTGGTTGCGGAGATGGCGGCAGATGATGTTCCACTAATTTGCTCCATGTGCAGATACTTGTCTATAGTTCTCTGCTCTGTTTCTCATCTGTCTCCATCTGTTAATACTAGCAGCCAGTCTGATGGCCCTTGCCCTGTTTCAAAGTTCATGAAAATGGTAGCCAGGGCTCTAGCTATAGCTTCGACGCACATCTTGCGGAGCGTGTGGTATATTCCATAGAATCCGGAGGCTTTTGACGGGTTCAGGGTTTTCAGTAACTTGCATACCCCTTTTACGTTCACTAAAAAATCCTCTCGAAAGAGGTGCGCCTTCCATCTCTAGTTGCGGAGTGTTGTCTTCTCAAGTGAAGACTGAATTAAATTGCTTGAATCTGTGCCTCGAATAACCTGTCCGGGTAGAGAACAAAATTTATTTAGCAGAGCTACTCCCTTTTATCTTGGTGCCTGGATTAGACATATCGCCAGAAGCATTTGGAGTTATTTTCTTTTAGTACCTCTTCTATACTCGTGCTGATGAACTCCACTCTGAGCGCATCATTTCCCTTCTGCATTCCCGCTGGAAGAATCAGTTCCCACCGTACCCCTTGGGGTCATGAGCAATCTTGTCACTGTAGATTGTTCTAACCCATAAAGGGAAAAGTGAGAGCCCCAGTTGAAAACCTGTCTTGCCTTTGTAGGCATGACAGATTCACTGCGGCAACAGTACCCCCGTTGGAGTTTTGTTTGTATGTAGATTATAGTCACACGACACTTTCATATATAGGTGACTACTGGACCGATTTATACTGACACCAGCGGGCCAGTTGTTGGTAAAGGGGAAAATAATATGATCACACGTTGACCAATCCGGGATTCGAACCAACGACCTTTCGGTTACTAGCAAGACGCTCTTACCAACTGAGCTACCCGGCCCCTCGACCCGTTGGAGTGCCGGGGGTTTCAGTATAAATAGTATCCCCACTTTATGGAAATTTAGTGCTTTAAATTCCCACTGTCGCTATCTTCCTCATTTACTCTTTCTCATTCCTGCTCTGTCCTATCACTCTGCTATACTATCTTCTTCTTCGCTAGATCAATGACCTACCTTTTTTCTTGAAAACTCTTCCTGGACAAGACTCCTTGTTTGTGTATGAGGTCTGTTGGATCAGCTTGGAAGTGTTGGACGCTTTCTGTTGGGTGGTCACTAGGGCTTCCTATGATGTTAGTATTTAGCACTATAGGCATTTTATATGTATGTGTTTTGTTGATAATTTATAATGATGGTTGTATTCTATTTTGCTTTTGTAACCGGGGGTTCGCGTAGTTGAGGTAAACCCTCAGCCGTCCCCCGCGTGGGATGTCTTTATTGTAAAGTGACTGGCCGGTGGAGGGCATTCAATTTTTCCCACTAGGGTTGTTTCAGCAGATCTTTTATGCGGATCAGGGGTTGTCCGGTCCTGATTTGGCTCGGGGGAGTCCGCTGGACCTAAAGCAACAATCAATCAATCAATCAAAAGTTCCCACCGTGCAGTTTTAAGATGTCCTTGTACCTGAAAAAACTCTGTCTCTGTGTGTGTGTGGGGGTGTGTGTGTGGGGGGGGGTGTGGGTGTGTGTGTGTGTGTGTGCCAATGGTGTGGGGGAAATGGGGTTGGGCGATGCTTCAAAAATGTAGATCTAGAAGAAACAAAACGTATGCATTTATAATAATACATTCTACTTTCATTTTCAATATGACAACCACTGACAGGCATTCCAATGGTATCTGATTCTCACCTTTACTACTTCGTTGCACTCCCTGTTCAAGGTCTTTGTCAGAAGACCTTGCCAATCCTTCCACTTTTAACGCCTGATTCATATTGGTTTAAAGTGGTATTTTACGGTATTTTAGAAATGATTTGCTGTCGTCTGCTTTGCCGTTGTAGAGTAAGGGAGGCGACTCCGGCGCCTTGGAAGCCTCACCGCTTGGACTGAAGGGACGCAAGTCTCATGATAACAAAATGGAGACCTCCTCGGGTCATTCCGGACATGTACAGAAATTCCTGAAATCTTTCTTTGTAGCAAGTTAAACTGCAAATTTGAATTTTGCTAACATTTTAACAGTGTACTTCGTGGTTTGTTTCGTTTGTGAAAAAAAAATCGTACGCATGTAATCTATTTGCTTTAAACATGTCAAGTTTCGCTTTCAAGAGATCTTTCTTCAAGTTGACCTGTTGTATATCGGAGGCAAGCCGATGTGCATTCAGGCAAGTACGCTGTGGATTGCACATATTTCAAGAACACTTTCTTTTTTCTTTACCAAGATCTGTTGCAGTTTTACGCTTAAACACGTCATCAGTTCAAAGTTTTGCGATAGCAAAGAAAAACTCGAATACGCAAGTTAATGTATTGACTTGGCTTCAGACACAACATATTACAACTTCAGCAGTACACAGTGGGAGACAAACAGCACCACTAGACTCTTCAAAAACTGGCAGAAATAGTTCTTCCATTGTTACTACCACAGCCTATAAAGTGAGGGAAGCCCAGTCAGAATCTCATCGGGCCGAAGATAAAGGACCACTGCGACAACGATTTATCTATGTTCAGACAAGCAGAGAACTCTGGGAGGATGTTCCTGGTGGAATTCTTCTTGATGTTGCATATTTGGATTCAGCACCAGATGGGAAAATTTCCCGTGGAGTGCCACTTGTTGTCAGCCTTCACAACACCCCTGGATCGTTCCATGATATGCAGCCTATATTAGAAGCTTTTGTGAAAGCAGGGTGTCGGGTGCTAGCCCCTGCATTTCCAGGTAAATAAAAGAAGTAATTTTCACATACAATCATTTCATGAGTTAAAGTATATTCGGTCTTTCTGCTGTGAGAATTTGGGAAATATTCTCATTGGAAATTACAGTGCTGTATCAACAATTTTCTTACTCAGAAATTAGGAAGGTGTCACCCCTAGCCCTGAGTTATCATATATAATATTATAATATCATATATATCCAGTCTGTACAGTATTTTATGGACTACAAGGTAGTACACAGTATAAGCTGCATCCTCCAAATTTTAATTAAAATCCAATTTCATCCATTAAGGTGCAGCATACATTATTTTCATAAGACACACAATTCAGTGAGCTCAAGGATATATATGATGAACCTAAATTATTAGACGGTAAGACGCATAAGATTCCTGCTACCTCAAATGGACTTCGGCAAGTTTGTGTTCATGTAAATCGATTGAATGTGGATTGTTTGTGAATTGTTTTAACAACTGTTCCGAATCTTGACAGTTCTGACAGATTTTAGTAACAAGAAAATGGGCCAAAGTCAGGGGGAAAAGTATGGCCTTGTAGTCTATAAAATGCAGTACATTACCCCAATGCAGTATTTTCAGTACAGCCTGAGAGAGTAAAATTTCATCATTCTGAGATAATATTATGATTCAGTTTATTGATTCAGCCATGCTGTTCTTGTTCATGCATTGAGACTTGATACAAATTTAGTAAACTGAATAATATAGAAGTAGATATTAACACCATGACCACCACCTTCAACTCATTTGTGACAGATGCTGCCACTGAGATCCTTGGCAAGCAACGCCCAAAGAAGAAACTGTGGATCGCACCTGAACATTTGGACCTGTGTGACAAAGAGAGATGAAAAAGAACACCCCACAGGCAGCTGATGCCTACCAAAAAATAAACAGTGACATCCAAAAAGGCAGGCGCACAGCAAAGGAAAACTGAATAGAAGATCAATGCCAGGAAATAGATAACAGTCTGACCAAGAACAACAGCAAGAAGGCCTAAAAAGCTGTGAAGCGGCTGACAAGTGATAAACAGTCCTTGTCTCCACGATCCAAAGCAAGTCTGGCATACAGAAGAACAAGAAGTCTTGGATAGATGATCTGACCTTTACAACCACACATTAAATGGAGACACATCAGTTCTAGCATTTTCCCAGAACCGAGATGAAAAAGATGTCCTCCCAATTCTCTGAGAAGAAGTGGAGGCAGCAGTGCAATCGCTGAAGAAGGGGAAGTCAGCGGGAGTGGACAACATACCCGCTGAATTGCTTCAAGCAGGAGGAGAAGCACTGATTGACGCCCTCACCATTATCTTTAACAAGATCTGGCAGAGTAGTGAGTGGCCTACACCATGAATCCAGTCGCTTGTCATCACTCTTCCCAAAAAGGTTAACCTTCAGGAATGTGAAAACTATCGCACCATCAGCCTCTGCCATCCCAGCAAAGTCCTCCTGAAAATAATGGGTTTCAACCTGTTGAGTAACCCCAAGCTGAACAAATCATAGCTGAGGAACAAGCAGGATTCAGGGCAGTCAGCATAGGGGGTAGAGCAATCTCCAAACTCAATTTTGCGGATTACATTGATGGATTGGCTGAAGAGGAACAAGAACTTGAACAGCTGGTACAGAGGCTTGACACCACATCCAGACCCTTTGGAATGAAAATAAGTGCATGGAAGATGAAAATGATGACCAATAATACTAATAGCATCAAAATGAACATCAAAGTCCAAGGCAATCCCTCAACATTGACCATTGTGCATAGCCCATAATTTGGAAAGATAGGACCATCAGTCTATACTCCAAGGTAAAGCTGCTGCGCTCTCTTGTCATCTCCATCTTCCTATGCACTTGGGAAACATGGACCCTAACAGCAGACCTACAACGAAGAATACAAAGCATGGAGATGAGGTGCTACAGAAGACTTCTGGGCATTTCCTATATCCAGCACATTACCAACGATGAAGTCCTGAAGTCCGACCGACCCTCAGACAAGCCATTGGACAACATGATGACATGTTCATAGTGGTGAAGAAATTGAAACTCCAATGGTATAGTCATGTCACCAGAGCATCAGGTCTTGCAAAGACCATCTTGCAAGGCACAGTGCAAGGAGGCAGAAGAAGAGGGAGACAGAAAAAGTGAAGAATTCGAGAATGGGCTGGCTTGACATTGAGTGAAGCCATGAGGGTTGCTGAGGACAGAGAAAAATGGTGTACACTGGTTAAACGATCATCTGTGGTGCCCCAATGACTTTTGAGTTTAGGGATAGGATAGGATATTACTTTAAATAATTTTGTTTCAACGGGATATATACTAATGTTGACCACTATTCTTGCATTACTGCATATTGCTTTAAAACAAAACTTTTGTTTCAACAGGATTGGGGCTAACTGAAGGTGTCACCAAAGGCTTCAATGATATATTCACCCATACCACCACTGAAAAAGCAGATTTTGTCAAAGACTTTTTGATGGCATTAGGAATAGATAAGTAAGTTTTGCTTTCAACTTCGAAGTTTTTTAATAACATAATATTGTTCTTAATGGTTATTCTCTCTCTCTCTCTTTCTCTCTCCCCCTCTCTCTCCCACTCTCTAGTTCTTCTTCCTTTTACACAGTGTGGTATGACAAGTCTCTCCATTACGCCGAAATCGGGCATAATCATGCCTTAGACCCTCAAAATCATGCCTTAGAATTGCCGATCAGGCGTGAGAAGTACATCTTAAATGTTACAATTGGTGCTGAAAAATCTATCTATGGCCTGAGAAGATCGTGAACGCGATGTGAAGCGAGGCAAAAAGGCTTTTTTTTTAGCAAGTTTCTGATAAAAAGCTGCTTCTTACAACAATGTTTATTGTTTCAGGAAGAACCTTATCTAAAATTAGCACAGCCTTGCGACTGAAATGCTACCTAGATATGTTCATTGGTTTAACTTCTGCACTATCGACCAATCGCAAAGCTAATTCGTCTTGCGAAGTGATGTCATAGTTTTATATGATATAGGTCTGTGAGGCATTGTATGCAGTGGTTACTTCCCTTGTTTTACTATGAAACCATCAATCATGGCATTGCTGTTTTGGGTCACCGATGAGTGTATGCGTATGAATGTGTGCATGACATGTGAGAGTTGACTTGTGAAATGTGTACGCGTACGCATTTGTCCATTGTTTTTTTTTTATCATTCCTTAAAATGCTTAACAAGGAGTTTTAAAAAATCCCTAAAATTGTAAAATGAAAGTGAGCCCGCACCTTAGTTTCATTGCAAATGGGGAGCCCTGTTGGTATGTATTCAACGGTCAGGACTTGTGGATGACTTAAAAATTAATTAAGATATAATCTGTTGTTGTTTTTAAAGCAATAATAGTTTTAGCAATAATAATAATTATTAAAATTATAACATTTTAAAATAATAAAATAAATAAATAAATACATTTTATGTAATGTATAAAACATGTATGATGTTTAGGTCACATTGTATAGTATACATTTTTTGCAGGGCCTTTAGAATTACATGTGTGTTGTTACCAATGTTTTGTCTTCATGATTGTACTCTTGATGTTATTTAACATGAACAGTGTATTTTCTATCTGCCTTCATCAAGGAATACAACATATTCTGTGCAGGGTAGACTTATTAATCAGCCATGGATCTGGTAGCTACCCTGCCATGAGATTGACATCAGGGCAAGACACCTCACATATCTTCAAATCGGCTGCTTTTCTGGCACCATGGCCCCATCGCCACTTCAGGTAAGTAAGGGTGCTAAAACCCTGAATATTCAACTATCTTATCAGAATAGTGATCCAGCTTAAACCAGTAGTGCGCCAGAGTGTATGTAAGCCTTTTAGCAAAATAAAGCTGAGATTTTGTCTGCACATGACAGGGGACAGGGCATTATTCAAGAAAACGTGACTAAAGTATTGTCAGGTTTGAGAAAAAGAGAAGTGAAAAAAATGGTCTCCTAACGGGTGAGTGAGCTGCATGTTTTAAGTGGCCTGTGTGATATTTTGCTCTCATTTGGCAACAGGACAAGTGGTTTCAGCACTCCTGATGTAAGTAAGTATTAGGAGACAAAAAGATGTTCTGCTGAACGCAAGGATAAATCATCTTGCTTATGGAAAGAGGGATGGAGCTGACATGATATTCCTCAATGTCCATGTGAGCAAGAGATTTGAGAGTCTAAGCGAAAATTACCACCTGTTCAAAAAATTGAGATTGAGCTGTGAATATGTTAGCAAGGATTAAGGTGGATCTGGTTTAGAAGGAATGCATGAATAATAGAACGAAAAACTGTCAATACAGAAAGAAATATTTCACCCCTTTTAGCTTTTGGATTTTTTCCGGATTACGTAATAAATTTATTTTTGGTTTTACTTCTTTTTTTTTAATGCATTTCACTTTAGAGGCACCAGCCAGAAGAATTTGGTACCCCTCCTTCATGACATGTGGGAGCGTCCATTCTACCGGCCTTTTGCTCGAGCGCTGTCAAAGTTCATCCCAAACTCCAAGAACACAACAGCATTAGAACGCATTACAACAGTGTACACACTCCACAATGTTGATTTCAGTGAGGTAGAGTTGAATTAATTAAATTTTGTTGCATGACATCTTGAGATTAATTCATTGAAAGAGTCTTTCTTGTTTTTCTCCCATGATGTCTTTAGATTGGTCTGTTCAATATCAAATGGGTCTTTCTTTTTTTCCACTACATCTTGAGATTTATTGATGATTCATTCAATGGGTCTTTCTTTTGGGGAGGACATCTTTCAGATTAATTATATCAACAAATCTTTTCTATCTTCACATGGTCATCAGATTGGTGGATTCAGCGTGGCCCTGGACAAACAAAAGTTTCCACGTGTCATGCTGTTTGCGGAAGACGACGACTTTGTGGAAGCTGAGCTGTCCTACGAACTGGCTGACATGATGGGCATCAATAGTAACAATACTCATCGCTTTTCAGACCATTTACAGAAAGGTACATTTCCATTACCCTTTGCAGATGTGCTGAATGCACGGTACATTTGCCCAATATAAATACACATTGGTGAGCCACCTGTATGCTTGCAACGCAACCCATCAGTCTCTTTTCTCTCACTCATGTGTGTCTTTTTGAAGGCAGTTGAGTATGTAAGAAAACATTTGAATTTCTCATTCTATAATTTATGTAGGGGTGGTTGTTGTTGTTTAGGCTTTTTTGTTGTTGTTAATGATTTCATTATGTTTACAGGTCAGATGGAGACGTTCCCTTCATGCTTGGTGTTTGAGAAAGGCGGCCAAAAGTTTCCACAAACCCATGCTGGTATAGTCACAGCCGTTCTCTTCAACCTGCTCAAATCCGTCCGCCCTGGCTTTTCTTGCTAATGCATACAGAAATATATGGACAGTGAGGAGCAGAGCATGTAATGAACCTCATATTTGAAGAATAAACGAATTAACGCAGCATACTTTCTGATTAACTCTGTGAAATAAGTAATAATCTAGATGTTAGGTTGCCTGCTTTGAGCTTGAAGAAAATGTGCATGTGTAGCATCCTGTATTATTATTATCATTACTGTTGTTGTTATTGTTGTTATTATTTGTAACCTATGGATATTTTGATGTGTGTGCCTGTTTATGCGAAATTTAATTGACTCCTAGATCAAAAATAAGTGCGCATGCAAGTCTCTCTGTTAACTACCACACCCACGAATGTACAGATTCTCACTAACACAAGCAAACACCAACACAAATATATAAGCTTGACGCTCTCAATACTTTATATAAATAAACCACACTATTTTACAGCAATCTTTCATACCAATCTGTCAAAATCAAGCTTGGATAATCACGGCTGACAATCGCTTATCCCAAGCCACAATAAGCACAAAAACGTGTTACCTCTACAATTGTAGGAGGCGGGTGTACACAAAGGCTACAGAGTCTCGTAGTAGATGATGTTGTAAACAGGTAGTTGAACGAGCAGTGATGTTGTAAACAGGCAGACGGGCCGGCGTCTGCCCTATATGAGGTAGCAAACGCGTCTTGGTCAGGTACAAGATGCACGGCCGACCACCGCTGTTCCTCGAGTTGCCCTTTCTCTGTTGTCCTGGATATATATATACACACACGTCAATGCTCTGACCTTTATAATCATATTGTTCTTCTTTGTTTCATCCTTGCTCACCTCCCTTAGTTTCTTTCACTTTTTCCTATTCCATTCCGTATGTGATCATTTCTTTCCTTCTTCCACAATGTTATCTATATCCCAGATATAATTATTTCATGAATGACAATTACTATCAAACATGCTCACACCTTCCATTCATATTACATTATCTACTGCTCTATAATTATAGCCCCATGTAATTAACAATATTATTACATCAATGAAAATCATATTCCATCTTAGTGGACAACAGCTTACCACCTCTCAACACAATAAATCCAATGCAAAAATATACCTCTCCAACATTTCACAATCGTGAAAACATTATAAATACCTGTAATCTTTACAGCACAATATACATCCACTTTCAGAGAGAAAGTCCCACTGAACCTACACAACCTGTTAAGTTCTCAGTGCTTTCTACCTCTTCACTTTTCACAACAATCTTTTCTTTTTTTTCTTTCTTAATCTTTTTTTTTTCTACTGGCCTGACACACTGACTCCACAAAACCTGACACCTTGTAATACAACACTCGAGTGACTACTATTTCTTTTCCTGCCAGCTATTCATTATTCCATTGTGTTACACTCCGTTCGATGTTGGTGTTTTCCTTTATCAGTATCCGATTCAGCCCCGATGCTGAAGTCCTGATAAGGTGTAACTCAGATTCGTTTATTCACACAGCCCGCTCAATCAGCATACAAGTCACAAAGTCGACGTATGAAGTTTTCCACTTTTATTCAGCACACATCAACAACTGCATACAATTCTCAACTCAACTCAACAACTTTCAAATTTACTTTCCAGCTTCACTATCAACAACTTCAACTATCCCTCTACAACAGTGCGGCACACAATTTTATAACCTCTCTCTCTCTTTTCTCGAACAATTTAGATCATGGTAGACTAAAATGACGCACTACAGCCAATCGAATAAAAGATCGTCATCACTGACTTACGTCATACATTATTATTTCTCCTTCCCGAACGTCCTCTTGCTTCGACATGTATCGGGAAATTTCTATCGAGATTAAACAGGCAGATCCAGAATATTCTACAGTAATATCGACCAACGCAAATTATCAACGTTATACAAAGCCTCTCCTAACAACAATGCAAACTCAAATCAAAGGTAAATAAACTCCATTATTGAATACTTTGCAAAACGAAACGATTAGATCTATCGTGCGCGTTTCCGACATACTTTCGTTCGCGTTTCAACGTAACATAACCCCCCACTCAAGAAGAAATTTACTTAATTTCTTTCAACAACGTTGAAACGTAATGCACAAACAAAGTCTTAATTCTGGACTTTCTGAATACTGTCATTGTGCTCAGTTCATTCACACAGAGTCAATGTTCTTCCATCCGCAAGTCTATCTGGGTATTGTCAATGTTCACAGTTCATCCACACAGTCAATGTTCTTTACTCACACACTCTGCTGAGGAAGTCCGCACCAACATTGTCCGATCCTTTGATAGATTCTACTCGCATGTTAAAGTTCTGCAAGTACATAGCCCATCTCATGATCCGACTGTTCACAAACTTGGCAGAGTTCAAATAAGTTAACGGCTTGTGATCAGTCTGTAGCACGTACTTCACTCCTTGAAGGTACAGTTCGAACTTCCGGATTCCCCATATGATGGCAAGGCACTCTTTCTCCATGGTCGAGTAATTTTTCTCAGCCCTGGACAGCTTCTTGCTGGCGTAACTGACCGGAAATAGTTTCCCTTCGTGTTCTTGCATCAGTATGG
This sequence comes from Oncomelania hupensis, assembly GCA_036898135.1. Taxonomy (NCBI): domain Eukaryota; kingdom Metazoa; phylum Mollusca; class Gastropoda; order Littorinimorpha; family Pomatiopsidae; genus Oncomelania; species Oncomelania hupensis. Next base: position 34,973,881 of record CM072517.1, on the reverse strand, counting down.
CGCCGATGCCTTCGTCCGCTGCGTCTGTTCTCAAGACGAATTCCTTGGAAGTATCAGGCAGTCTTAGCACCGGATCCTTCGAAAGGAGATCGCGCACAGTCTGGTATGCCTTCTCCTGAGACGGTCCCCACTGCACTTGGTTTGGACAGCCTTTCCGCACCAGGTCCGACAAGGGTGCTGTGATGGCGGAGTAGTTTGGTACAAACTCCCTGTAATATCCAGCCAACCCCAGGAAAGATCGCACCTGCTTCTTGGTTTGGGGACGTGGAGCGTTCAGAATCTTGGTGACGTTTTCTAGTAGAAGCCCCTTTTGTCCTTCTTTCAGCGAATGGCCGATAAAGTCTACGTTGTCAGTCCCCAGAATGCACTTACTGGGTCTCACGGTCAGGTTGGCTTCTGTGAGACGGTGAAACAGCTCCCTCAAGGTCTGCAGATGCTCTTCCCAGGTGCGAGTGTGGACTAGCAGGTCGTCCCAGTAACACACGACATTGTCCATCCCTTTGAGCATCTTCTTCATTCCTCTCTTCAGGGTAGCTCCGCTGTTGACCATGCCAAAGGGCATCCTTAGGCACTCGTACGTCCCATCAGGAGTTATGAAAGCAGTCTTTGGTATGTCCTGTTGACGCACGGGGACTTGCCAATAACCCTTGCTGAGGTCAATCTTTGAGAATATTTTACTCCCCGACAGTTGGCGGAAGAGGTCTGCTGCGGTAGGCATCGGCTCGGGGTCGAAGACGGTGATCTTATTAACCTTCCTGTAGTCGATGCATACTCGGTCGCTCCCGTCCTTCTTTTTCACGACCACGACAGGGGACGCGTAGGGGGAACTGGACTCCCTGATGATGCCCATCTTCAGCATCTCATCGATGTCTTTCTTCAAGGATTCACGGGCCTTGAAAGGGATCGGGAAGGGCTTGGATCGAACAGGGATATTCGAAGTGAGGTGGACTTCGTGTTCGACCAAAGTTGTAGAGCCAGGGACATCGCTGAAGTTGTGGGGAAACTCGCCCATAAGGTCCTTGAGCTCCATCTTTTTGACCTTCCGTCAAGCTTGGTCCTAGCTTAACATCATCGATGCCTTCTTTGCTGTGGAAGTCTCCCAGTTCCAACAGTTCTTCGCTGTCAAAGCTGTTGTCGGTCACAGCTGCTGTGGCTGCGTGCACAGTCTCTGATGGCCTTTCCACGTACAGCTTAAGGAGGTTGGCGTGGTATATCTTGGAATGCTGGCCGACCTTCACCTTGTAGTCGTTGATTCCCACCACGGTCTCCACTTCGTACGGGCCTTTCCACTGCATCAGCAACTTATTGTGATCAGTAGGTAGCAGCACCAGCACTTTGTTGCCAGGTTTGAACTTCCTGTTCAGAGCCCTACGATCGTAGTAGTGCTTTCCACAGTCTTGGGACTTCTTCAGGTTTTCTCTGGCTATCTCGAGAGTCTGCTCCAGCTTCTCCCGTAGCTCAAACACGTACTGGTAGCTGTTCTTCACCTCTGGGGTGTCTACTTCTTTCGTCCACAGTTCTTTTAGGATGTGCATCGGCCCTCGGATGGTTCTTCCGTACAGCAGCTCGAACGGAGAAAAGCCGGTGGACTCCTGCGGTACTTCTCTGTAGGCGAAAAGTAGGGCGTTGATGTAGCGATGCCATTGTCTGGGCTGCTCGCTGCACAGTTTCTTCAGGGTGGACTTCAGCGTAGCATTGAACTTTTCGACAAGCCCGTTGCACATCGGATGGTAGGGTGTCGTAGTCAAATGCCGGATGCTCAGCAGTCTGTTGACCTCCTTCATGCAGTCAGAGACGAACTGCGTCCCGAGGTCTGTCAGAATTTCTTCAGGCACTCCAAGTCTACTGAACATGTCCATCAGCGCCTCTGCAACAGTTTCAGTGTCAATCTTCTTCAGAGGCACTGCTTCTGGGTACCGAGTCGCATAGTCCACTAAAGTCAGTACCCATCGATGACCTTCTTCACTCGGAGGTCTTATTTCGCCGATTAAGTCTAAGGCCACCCTCTTGAAAGGTCGGTCGATCAGAGGCATCCTCTGCATAGGCACTTTCGGGACCCTTCCTCGAGGTATGGTCTTCTGGCAAATGTCACATGATCGGCAGAAACGGCTAACGTCCGCATGAAGCCCTGGCCAGTAGAACACCGCCTGGATTCTGTCTGACGTCTTCCTGATGCCTAGGTGACCTCCCATGATAGAGTCATGAGCTACTTCCATCACTTGGCGCCTTAGAGGTAACGGTACCAAGACTTGACGTAGTGGTTTCCCTCCGTTGACCCTCGGGTGCTGGAAGATTCGGTACTGGATCTTGGCCTTCACCTCAAAGTAGACCGTACCACTGCCTTTGGTCACGTGGTCTTGGCGGTTCCTGTACTTGTTTAAAGTGCTATCAGCTTCCTGGAGCTGGATCAGCTTATCTCTGTCCACGATGGCAGCTTTAGAGTTGTCGGCGACCTTCAGTGGCGTAGACGTCTTGTCTCTCTTGGCCTGGGCCCTGGTAGTGACAGCACCGACGATCTCTGGTCGGCAGGGCTGAGCCGGAGTAACCACATTGTCCCGTAGCAGCTCTGTAAGGTCTCCATCGGGAAACGGCAATGGATCCTCCTCCACAACTTCGACGCGTTGGGTTGAGGCAGGACTCCATTCTGGATCAAGGTCGTCGGGTCGTCTCGCGCCGTCGATATTCCCGATCATCAAATCATACAGCGGCTTCTTCAGGCAAACCGCTTCTACTTCGCCTATGTAGAAAGGTGTGCTGACTTGAATTTTTGCAACTGGCGCTTTCACACATTTGCTGTCGGCCATGAGTGTCCATTTAGAATCGCCAGTGAATTGTTCTTTAGCGATTAGGTCTTCTCTGACGATGACCCCACTGCAGCCAGAGTCTCTTAAAACAGTCACTTCATGATTTCCGACGCGTCCCTTGGAAACTGGCATGTTCTGGACGGTCACAGCTGCGCTGGCGACGACGGGGATGGATTTTCCGTTGGCAAGGAGAAGTTGGCCATCGGTCATGCACTCTTGCACGTCCGCAGGGGTAGCTGTGCGCTCGGTCTCACTCGGAAGAATGACGCTCCCGCCGCACACCTGATGGTCAGATCTACTGGTTTGCCGTTGATTGGAGAACCGCCTCTGCCGGTTGCCCGCCGCTGCGTTGTCCGTACTGCTCCGCTGTCCGCTACTTTTGTTTTGAGGACAATTAGCCGCCCTGTGGTCTGTAGCGTTGCAGGTGAAACAGCCTCTTGAATGCCCTTCCCTGGGAGGAGGCGTGGAGTCCGTGTGTCTCTGGCTCGTCTGACTTCCCTGGATCTGGTTCCCATGGCTTCCAGTCTTCTGAAAATGTTTCGTCGCGCTGGGTGGCCCCAGGGTCTTCCCATGAGCGATGAGATATCTTTCAGCAGCCTCAGTCACATCTTTAAGCGTCTGCAGCTTTTGTTCTTCTAAGTGGGTCGCTAGGTCCTTGTGACAGGCATTGAGAAATTGTTCCTTCACGATCAGGTCATGGAGACTGTCGTAAGACTTCATTTCGCCTGATAACTCCACCCACTTGTGTAGATATGACGACAGGCGCTCCACAAACTGCTTTGGCGTCTCGTCTGACTTAGGCCGGCATTCACGGAAGCGTTTACGGTAGCCCTTCTCTGTAAAGTTGTAGCACTGCAGTAGGGCCTCTTTCAAGACGTCATAGTTTTTGGCGTCATCGTTCGACAGTCTGGTGTAAACTTCGAGCGCTTGCCCTGTCAGAAGTGCACTTAGTCGAATCGCCCAGTCTCGAGGTTGCCAATTGGAGCTTTCGGCGAACCTTTCGAATCTGGCCAGATAGCTGTCGATCTGGTCCTTCCCATCGACGAAAGCTGGCAATTTTGGAGCCGTATGGTCGTTGGTGACTTGTGGCGCATGCTGATTGTTCTGGATACGCGCCAACTCTAGCTGGTATTGACGCTCAGCTTCTAATCGTCTTTCTTCCATCTCGTCACGCCGTCGCTGCTCTTCTCTTTCTTCTCGGCGTCGCTGCTCTTCTGCTTCTCTTTCTTGACGCTGCTCTTCTCTTTCTTCGCGGTGACGCTGCTCTTCTTTTTCTAGACGCTTCTCTTCTAATTCTCTTTCTCTTTCTTCATGCCATATTCTCTCTTGAGACTTGACGTACTCCGTCAGCTGTTTGCCTTTTAGATTTAGTTCAACCCCTTTCTGCCAGAAGTCAGCCATTTTGATGCTTCTGGAAAGTTCTTTTCTGGAAAGTTCTTTTCTGGAAAGTTCTTTTCTGGAAGGTTCTTTTTCTAGAAAGTTCTTGACTGTGCTGCACCCTTCTAGACTGTTCTAGAACAGCACGCTTTCTGCAGTAGCGCTGATGCTTGTCACTAGTCGCCTTCGCTGACGCAGGCCCCGCTGTCCTCGTCGTATGCGACGCTGCACCACGCTGGTGTTGATGTACACGCTCCTGTGCTGAAGTAGACGCGACGTCCGCTTGCCGCTCTCTGTAACACTGGCGATGTAGCTCCGAGACTGTCCCTCGACGTAGTCTTACGGCAGCCACGTAGTCCCGATCTGTTGTTCGCTCACGAAGCAACTCTTCAGCGACTACACGCCCTTGCAGTCAACCCAAACCTATCGGTGATGTAGTCCCAGTATGTTGGCCCCTCTCGACGCAACTCGTTGGCGGCTACCCTCGATGACTGCCTCTCGTAACGTTGACTCGCTTGTTGTAGCAGTTGAACCCATGGCTATGGCGTGAATCGCGGCTTGACCCCCAAAATGTTACACTCCGTTCGATGTTGGTGTTTTCCTTTATCAGTATCCGATTCAGCCCCGATGCTGAAGTCCTGATAAGGTGTAACTCAGATTCGTTTATTCACACAGCCCGCTCAATCAGCATACAAGTCACAAAGTCGACGTATGAAGTTTTCCACTTTTATTCAGCACACATCAACAACTGCATACAATTCTCAACTCAACTCAACAACTTTCAAATTTACTTTCCAGCTTCACTATCAACAACTTCAACTATCCCTCTACAACAGTGCGGCACACAATTTTATAACCTCTCTCTCTCTTTTCTCGAACAATTTAGATCATGGTAGACTAAAATGACGCACTACAGCCAATCGAATAAAAGATCGTCATCACTGACTTACGTCATACATTATTATTTCTCCTTCCCGAACGTCCTCTTGCTTCGACATGTATCGGGAAATTTCTATCGAGATAAAACAGGCAGATCCAGAATATTCTACAGTAATATCGACCAACGCAAATTATCAACATTATACAAAGCCTCTCCTAACAACAATGCAAACTCAAATCAAAGGTAAATAAACTCCATTATTGAATACTTTGCAAAACGAAACGATTAGATCTATCGTGCGCGTTTCCGACATACTTTCGTTCGCGTTTCAACGTAACACATTGGATCAACAATTTTAGCCAGTGAAAATAATAACATAAGTTATTCAAAAAAATACTCACATTTTAAAAATAGAAATATTACTGAGAACCGGAAAATTCACGTTCTCTACATTATGATTATTATTGTGCATTTGAACAACCAACGGACTGACTGAAATAGGAATTTGGACAATGCTCATGGCCAGTGTCATCTTGGGGGCCACCTGTATTAAAACCATTGACCCTATGGAACCCGAGTGCTTGTTATATCCAATGAGCTGTTCTTTCCTACGGCCATACATTCTAATTAACAAAATTATATGCGATTCTAATTGATTGGTTTGAACTGCTTATTTTTGCTGTTTGTTCAATGTTTCTAATGGAGAATATGTACAGGACTATTTGCGTGTGCATTTTTGTTGGCGAGCATGTAATTTAATTGTGCAGTCAGTGTGCTCTAAGTGGTTACAATGTATTGCATTTGCTGTTGTTAGCTTTATAGAATATTGAAATTATCTGTTAGCATTATAGAGGGTTCAAGGGGAATGTTAATCATGTTTTTAAAAAAAAATTAAACATGTGAGAGTGAAACGTTTGTTGCAACATAAGATGTTTTGTAAAAACATTCCAACGAAGAATACAAAGCATGGAGATGAGAAGACTTCTTGTCATTTCCTATACCCAGCACATCACCAACGACGAAGTCCGACAGACCGTCACACAAGCCATTGGACAACATGATGACCTGCTCACAGTGGTGAAAACACGGAAACTCTGATGGTATGGCCACATCACCAGATCATCAGGTCTTGCTAAGACCATCCTGCAAGGCACAGTGCAAGGAGGTAGAAGAAGAGGGAGACCGAAAAATAGGTGGGAGGACAACCTTGGAGAATGAACTGGTTTGACACTGAGCGAAACAATCAGGGTTGCTGAGGACAGGGAAAGATGGAGTACGCTGGTTAAACGATCATCTGTGGTGCCCCTACGACCTCCGAGTTATAGGATAGGATAGGAAAAACATGTTGCTGGCTGAAATCACATAGTATATGCTTGTGAATGACAGAATATGTATGTGTAGTGTGATATATTTGAAAGGGAAAAATCAAGCAAGTAAAAATGAACAAATACAAATGTAAGTTTTCAACTTGCTTATTTATTTATTTTATTCAGCCCCACTTCCAAGACAGACTTGGTTCTCTTCCACACTGAATGCAAAATACAATCAATTCCATAATCAATGTGTTTACATCATGGTTCATAATTTTCTCACAATGTTAGGGACATGTTAAATCACACTCACACTCTGCCGGTCTGAACAAAAAAAAGTAATTGATATTTTTTTTTTAAATCATCATACTTACATTATACTTTATTTCTTCCATTGAAATACAAAAAAAAATTGGATACAATCATTTTAAAATAATGTACACCCTCATCTTGGACAAATCAAATGGCAGAAATGTTAATACCCTCAATAAGTGCGAGTCTGTCACTGCATGGGACAAATATATACATGGAATGCAAACACATTGAGTAGAGGGGCTAAGTAGCTCAGTTGGTAGAGCGTCTTACTAGTAACCAAAAGGTACCTGGTTCGAATCCAAAATAATGTACACCCTCATCTTGGACAAATCAAATGGCAGAAATGTTAATACCCTCAATAAGTGCGAGTCTGTCACTGCATGGGACAAATATATACATGGAATGCAAACACATTGAGTAGAGGGGCTGGGTAGCTCAGTTGGTAGAGCGTCTTACTAGTAACCGAAAGGTACCTGGTTCGAATCCCGGATTGGCCAATGTGTGACCATATTATTTTCCCCTTACCATCAACTGGTTCGCTGGTGTCAGAAAAATGTGACCAGTAGTCGCCTATACGCTTCGGTGTCGTGTGACTATAATCTACAGTTACATTGAGTAATGCTAAAGCCATTGTTTTTTTAAATTTTAATGTATATGTTGCTTCGTAGGAGCATGATCAAACACAACTAATCAACGCAAGAGGTAGCAATAAATATATGTGTACATGAATGTCCTGCAATCAGTTTGGCATTTTAAGTTTTGTTAAAACCCAGTTAACGCAGAGAGGACCTGGTCAGATTTCTGGTTGAATTTAGCAGGTGTAAAAGAATTCTGATGTCAGAACGTCAAGATATGAATGAATCAGCATGACATGTTCTGTACACTAGGCTTTATCTCAACACAGTTACAGGAACTGGCATTGGGAAAGATTGTTGGGGAAGGAAGTGAGGTGGGGCAGCAACAGAATCATGGATTGCTATCAACAGAAGCACTAGAAACACCACAGGTTCACCACACTCAAGTAAATCAGAACCTCTCAAGAAAATGAATAGTTCTAAGCTTGAGCAAAATTATAAAGTTTCATAAGGATAATAAAATTGTACATGACAATATTCTTGTTTTTTTTATTTATACAGTTTTCACAACCATTAAAAAAAGAAGTACATACATAATTATATAAACAGAATTACTCAATAAAACAAAATAAAATATGCGCACACATAGAAATTGGTTATTCCAAATGAGTTTGTACTCATTTAAAATTTTGTACTGTCTGACAAACATTGTATGTAAATATTAAAAACATCCCAAGATTTTTTAATTAATCTGATGCATTGTTTTTACCTCCATCATTCACTTTTTTCATTCATCTCCATAATAGTCCACTTTTTTAATATGAATTTTAACATTGAAAAATGTATAATGTCTAAGATAAACAGATTAGAACAGTCTTTTTCAACTGGCCATATTGATTGATTGATTTATTGTTGCTTTAGGTCCAGCGGACTCTTCCGAGCCAAATAAGGACCGGACAATCCCCGATCCGCATAAAAGATCTGCTGAAACAACCCTAGTGGGAAAATTGAATGCCCTCCACCAGCCAGTCACTTTACAATAAAGACATCCCACGCAGGGGACGGCTGAGGGTTTACCTCAACTACGCGAACCCCCGGTTACAAAAACAAAATAGAATACAAACATCATTATAAATTATCAACAAAACACATACATATAAAATGCCTACATTGCTAAATACTAACATCATAGGAAGCCCTAGTGACCACCCAGTAGAAAGCGTCCAACACTCCCAAGCTGATCCAACAGACCTCATACACAAACAAGGAGTCTTGTCCAGGAAGAGTTTTCAAGAAAAAGGGTAGGTCATTGATCTAGCGAAGAAGAAGATAGTATAGCAGAGTGATAGGACAGAGCAGGAATGGGAAAGAGCAAATGAGGAAGACAGCGACAGTGGGAATTTAAAGCACTAAATTTCCAGAAAGTGGGGATACTATTTATACTGAAACCCCCGGCACTCCAACGGGGGTACTGTTGCCGCAGTGAATCAGTCATGCCTACAAAGGCAAGACAGGTTTTCAACTGGGGCTTTCACTTTTCCCTTTATAGGTTAGAACAATCTACAGTGGCAAGATTGCTCATGACCCCAAGGGGTAACTGGCCATAATCATCACATCAAATGCAATCCATAAAATCAATGACCATGAAAACGGAAACTATCATAAAACTGTATAGGTCACCCTCATCTTCAAGGCACAGTCCATCAATTCATTAGGACAACACACACCAATCAGTAATATAATACTTACCTTTTTATTAGTCTTACTTGAACAGTAATTATAATGGAGGGTAATAACTAAAAATTTTTTGCTCTTTTAGAAGAAACAAACAAAAACTATTAAAAAAAAAAAACCTTCATTACTGTTATTATTACTATAGATATTGCAGTTAGTAGGTATTGCAGTTTATAGATTCAAACCTGGACAAAAGAAGGCTGTTTGTTTTTTTTATTGTACACCAAAAGCATTACATTACATGATTATTGCTTTTGGTCCAGCGGACTCTTCCGAGCCAAATCAGGACCGAACCCCTAAACCCGCATAAAGATCTACTGAAACAACCCTAGTGGTAAAACTGAAAGCTCTCCACCAGCCAGTCACTTTACAATAAAGACATCCCACGCAGGGGACGCTGAGGCTGTACTCAAATTTATCGAACCCCCGTTTACAATAACATGGTGTTATTACATTACATGGTTATTGCTTTAGGTCCAGCGGACTCTTGCGAGCCAAATCAGGACCACAGAAGTGAAAGAGGACTCACCCCTGATCCTCATAAAAGATCTGCCGAAACAACCATAGTGGTAATACGGAAGGCAATCTACCAGCCGGTCACTTTATAATAAAGACATCCCATGCAGGGGACGCTGAGGCTATACTCTCATTTATCGAACACCCGTTTACAAAAACAAAATAGAATACAAACATCATTATACAATATCAACAAAACACATACATATAAAATGCCTACATTGCCAAATAATAACATCATAGGAAGCCATAGTGACCACCTGGCAGAAAGCGTCCAACATTCCCAAGCTGATCCAACAGACCTCAAACACAAATAAGGAGTCTTGTCCCGGAAGAGTTTTCAAGAAAAAAGGTAGGTGACTGGTCAAGCGAAGAAGAAGATTACATTACATTATTATTGCTTTAGGTCAGGGGAGAAGAAGAAGATAGTATAGCAGATTGATAGAACAGAACAGGAATGAGAAAGAGCAAATGAGAAAGACAGCGACAGTGGGAATTTAAAGCACTAAATTTCCAGAAAGTGGGGATACTATTTATACTGAAACCCCCTGCACCCCAACGGGGGTACCAAAAGCATTGAGCATTATTTTCAGGAGTAAGTACTAAATCGCCGCAAATGTTATTGGATATCATGACGAACAAAGCAAGGTATCAAAAGAATTTCAAATGGTTCATAATGCGGCACCGCTTTTACATCATGGGAATCAAATTGCTGGAAAAACTGGTCTTTTCACCATCCTATCTTATCCTATCCCGTAACTCGAAGATTTTGGTCCACCACAGATGATCGTTTAACCAGCATACTCCATCTTTCTCTGTCCTCAGCAACCCTCATGGCTTCGCTCAGTGTCAAGCCAGTCCATTCTTGAATGTTGACTTCCCAACTCTTTTGTCCCCCTCTTCTTTTGCCTCCTTGCACTGCGCTTTACAGGATGGTCTTTGCAAGGCCTGATGTTCTGGTGACTTGGCCATACCATCTGAGTTTCCGTTTCTTCACCACTGTGAGCATGTCATCGTGTTGTCCAATGGCTTGTGCGATGGTCTGTTGGACTTTGTTGTTGGTGATGTATAGGAAATGCCAAGAAGTCTTCTGCAGCACCTCATCTCCATGCTTTGTATTCTTTGTTGTAGATCTGCTGTGAGGGTCCATGTTTTGCAAGCATATAGGAAGATGGAGATGACAAGGGAGCATAGCAGCCTTACTTTGGAATGTAGACTGATGGTCCTGTCTTTCCAATGGGCTTCAACCTTGTCAGGGCCGCAGTCATTTGTGCCATCCTGGAGAAGACTTCTTGTCATACCCATTTTCTGATATAATGATGGCTCCTAAATATTTGAAGCCATGCACTGTGTTGAGGGATGTCCATGTTGATGTCGTTGGTGTTGTTGGTCATCATTTTGATCTTCTCTGCACTTATTTCCATTCCATAGGCTCTGGTGTCAAGCCTCTGTGCCAGCTGTTCAAGTTCTTGTTCCTCTCCAGCCAATCCATCAATGTCATCCGCAAAACAGAGGTTGGAGATTGCTCTACCTAATATGCTGACTGAGCCTTTGTGATCTGCAAGAGCATCTGACATGATGCGCTCTAGGAAGATACAGAAGAGTGTTGGAGAGAGCAGGCATCCTTGACGCACACTGATCGTTGTTCTGAACCAGTTCACAATTGCGCTGTTGTGGAGGACTGCACTGGTATCCTTGTCATACAGGCTTTTGATGACTTCAATAATTTTAGGGCTGCTGTTGTACACTCTCATGGTTGCCCACAGAGCTGCATGCCAGACTCGGCCAAACGCTTTCTTGAAGTCTACAAACACATGATATAGATGTTGTTGGTGCTGTAGGTATTTCTCGCAGATTATTCTGAGGTTCAAAATCTGTTCACTGGTACCTCGCCCTACCCTGAATCCTGCTTGTTCTTCAGCTATGATTTGTTCAATCTTTTGAGTATTATTTTCTGGAGGACCTTGCTGGGATGGCTTATGAGGCTGATGGTGCAGTAATGTTCACACTCCTGAAGGTTATTTTTGGGGGGAAGGGTGATGACAAGCGACTGGGTCCATGGTGTAGATCTTGTTACAGATAATGGTGAGAGCATCAATCAGCGCTTCTCCTTTTGTGTGAATCGATTTGGTGGGTATGTGGTCCACTCCCATTTACTTCCCCTTCTTCAGTGATTGCACTGCTACATTAACTTCTTCTCAGAGAATTGGGAGAATTTCTTCCTCTTCTCTGTTCTGGGGACATGCTAGAACTGATTGGTCGCAGTTTGTGTGTGGTTGTAAAGCTCAGAGCAGTACTCTGTCCATCTACCCAAGACATCTTGTTCTTCTGTAAGGCATATTCCAGACTTGCTTTGGATCATGGAGATCTTGGGCTGTTTAACACTTGTCATCCGCTTCACAGTCTGGTAGGCCTTCTTGCTGTAATTCTTGTTCAGACTGTTCTCTATTTCCTGGCATTGATTTTCTATCTAGTTCTCCTTTGCTGTGTGCATGCCTTTTCCGATGTCATTGTTGATTTTTCTGTAGGCATCAGCTCCCTGTGAAATGTTCTTTTTCTTTTTCATCTCTCTTCGTTTATCACATAGGTCCAAAAGTTCAGGTGTGATCCACGGTTTCTTCTTTGGGCGTGCTTGCCAAGGATCTCAGTGGCTGCATCTGTCACAGCTGAGTTGAAGATGGTGGTCATGGTGTTGACATCTACTTCACCAGCTCCCAAATTGAGTAGCGGTAAAAATTTCCCTCCAAATGCGGCTTGGAATATTTCTGCCACCTCCGGGTCTTGCAGTTTGTCCAGGTCGAACTTCAGTCTTGTGCACTTTGCTGTGTTTACTCTCTTCTGCTGGAGCCGGAAAATCGTGGTCACTCCGACGTCTGCTCCTGGAAAAGTGCTTGCCCTTTTATGTGTTTCTTTTCACAAAATGTGAGTTTTAAAAAATTTAATAACAATTACTTGCAGTCCACTTATCTGTAAAAGCAATTTTTTCACCCAATTATCCATCTCTCCTTTCACAGCTGACCAAAATTTAGGACATGTTTAACTCAAATGTGCATGCATTGTCTCAACATCTGCAGACAGATTTCAGGTTAATTTTGTGTCAGAGTAGTTAAACTGGGCTAGGAAGGGAGATTTCTGGTGGATTGCTGACTTTGAAAGAATATCTAGTCCAGTTTAAACCTTTGACTGTTAGCACCCCTGATCATACAGCAGATCACAAATGGTGTTATACATATGCTGCTATTTAGTTAGTTATTCATTGTTTATAGGGTCCAACGAATATAGGATTATTATAGGGTCCAACAAATGGCCGAATCAGGACCACAAAATCAGGACCATAATGGTTGAAAGAGGACGCACCCCTGATCCATATAAAGATCTGTTTAAACAACTCCAATGGTAAAACTGAAAGCACTCCACTAGCCGGCCATTTTACAACAAAGGCATCCTAATCAGGGTTTGATTGATTGATTGATTGTTGCTTTAGGTCCAGCGGACTCTTCCGAGCCAAATCAGGACTGGACAACCCCCGATCCGCATAAAAGATCTGCTGAAACAACCCTAGTGGGAAAATTGAATGCCCTCCACCGGCCAGTCACTTTACAATAAAGACATCCCACGCAGGGGACGGCTGAGGCTTTACCCCAACTACTCGAACCCCCAGTTACAAAAACAAAATAGAATACAAACATCATTATAAATCATCAACAAAACACATACATATAAAATGCCTATATTGCCAAATAATAACATCATAGGAAGCCCTAGTGACCACCCGGCAGAAAGCGTCCAACACTCCCAAGCTGATCCAACAGACCTCATACACAAACAAGGAGTCTTGTCCAGGAAGAGTTTTCAAGAAAAAAGGTAGGTCATTGGCGAAGAAGAAGATAGTATAGCAGAGTGATAGGACAGATCAGGAATGGGAAAGAGCAAATGAGGAAGACAGTGACAGTGGGAATTTAAAGCACTAAATTTCCAGAAAGTGGGGATACTATTTATACTGAAACCCCCGGCACTCCAACGGGGGTACTGTTGCCGCAGTGAATCGGTCATGACTACAAAGTCAAGACAGGTTTTCAACTGGGGCTTTCACTTTTCCCTTTATAGGTTAGAACAATTTACAGTGGCAAGATTGCTCATGACCCCAAGGGGTCCTAATCAGGGGACGCTGAGGCTTTATACTAATTTATCGACCCCCCAATTATCCTATCCTATCCTATCCTATCCTGTCCCATAACCCGAAGGTCGTAGGGGCACCACAGATGATCGCTTAACCAGCACACTCCATCTTTCTCTGTCCTCAGCAGCCCTCATGGCTTCGCTCAGTGTCAAACCAGTCCATTCTCGAATGTTGTCCTCCCACCTCTTTTTCGGTCTCCCCCTTTTTCTACCTCCTTGCACTGTGCCTTGCAGAATGGTCTTTGCAAGGCCTGATGATCTGGTGACGTGGCCATACCATCGGAGTTTCCGTTTCTTCACCACTGTGAGCAGGTCATCATGTTGTCCAATGGCTTGTGTGATGGTCTGTCGGACTTCGTCGTTGGTGATGTGTTGGGTATAGGAAATGCACAGAAGTCTTCTGTAGCACCTCATCTCCATGCTTTGTATTCTTCGTTGGAGATCTGCTGTGAGGGTCCATGCTTCGCAAGCATATAGGAAGATGGAGATGACCAGAGAGCGCAGCAGTCTTACTTTGGAATGTAGACTGATGGTTCTGTCTTTCCAAATGGGCTTCAACCTTGTCAGGGCAGCAGTTGTTTGTGCGATCCTGGAGAGGACTTCCTGTCGAGATCCATTGTCTGACACAATGGCTCCTAAATATTTGAAGCTGTGCACTGTGTTGAGGGATTGGCCTTGTACTTTGATGTCCGTGTTGATGCCATTGGTGTTGTTGGTCATCATTTTGGTCTTCTCTGCACTTATTTCCATTCCATAAGCTCTGGAGGTGGTGTCAAGCCTCTGTACAAGCTGTTCAAGTTCTTGTTCCTCTCCAGCCAATCCATCAATATCATCCGCAAAACGAAGATTGGAGATTGCTCTGCCCCCTATGCTGACTGTGCCTTCGTGATCTGCAAGAGCATCTGACATGATGCGCTCTAGGAAGATGTTGAAGAGTGTTGGAGAGAGTAGGCATCCTTGACGCACACCGATTGTTGTTCTGAACCAGTTCCCGATGACGCTGTTATGGAGGACTGCACTGGTAGCCTTGTCATACAGGCTTTTGATGACTTCTATAATTTTAGGGCTGATGTTGTACACTTTCATGGTTGCCCATAGAGCTGCATGCCAGACTCGGTCAAATGCCTTCTTGAAGTCTATGAACACATGATATAGATGTTGTTGGTGCTGTAGGTATTTCTCACAGATTATTCTGAGGTTGAAAATCTGTTCAGTGGTACTTCGCCCTGCCATGAATCCTGCTTGTTCTTCAGCTATGATTTGTTCAGCTTGTGGTTTCAACCTGTTGAGTATTATTTTCAGGAGGACCTTGCTGGGATGGCTGATGAGGCTGATGGTGCGGTAATTTTCACACTCCTGAAGGTTACCTTTTTTGGGAAGAGTGATGACAAGCGACTGGGTCCATGGTGTAGGCCATTCCCCACTCTGCCAGATCTTGTTACAGATAATGGTGAGAGCATCAGTCATCGCTTCTCCTCCTGCTTGTAGCAGTTCCGCTGGTATGTTGTCCACTCCCGCTGACTTCCCTTTCTTCAGCGATTGCACTGCTGCCTCAACTTCTTCCCGGAGAATTGGGAGGATTTCTTCTTCTTCTCTGCTCTCGGGACATGCTAGAACTGATGGGTCTCCATTTGGTGTATGGTTGTAAAGGTCAGAGCAGTACTCTGTCCATCTGTCCAAGACTTCTTGTTCTTCTGTAAGGCATATGCCAGACTTGCTTTGGATAGTGGAGACTTTGGGCTGTTTAACACTTGTCAGCTGCTTCACAGTCTGGTAGGCCTTCTTGCTGTTGTTCTTGTTCAGATTGTTCTCTATTTCCTGGCATTGATCTTCTATCCAGTTCTCCTTTGCTGTGCGCATGCCTTTTCGGATGTCATTGTTGATTTTTCGGTAGACATCAGCTCCCTGTGAGGTGTTCTTTTTCTTTTTTAACTCTCTTCGTTTATCACACAGATCCAAAAGTTCAGGTGTGATCCACGGCTTCTTCTTTGGTCGGTGCTTGCCAAGGATCTCAGTGGCGGCATCTGTTACAGCTGAGTTGAAGGTATTGGTCATGGTGTTGACATCTACTTCGCCTGCCCCCAAAATAAGCAGTGGTGCAAATTTCCCTCCAATTGTGGCCTGAAATATTTTTGCCACCTCCGGGTCTTGCAGTTTGTCCAGGTCGAACTTCAGCCTAGTGCACTTTGCTGTATTTACTCTCTTCAAATGAAGCCGGAAAGACATCATCACGAGATCGTGGTCACTTCCAATGTCTGCTCCTGGAAAAGTGCGTGTCCTGCCAATGTTGATGCTTGATCTGAAGCGTTTCTTGACCATGATGTAGTCTATCTGGTTGTGATGCTCCCCGCCGGGACTGTGCCATGTCCATCGTCTGGATTTTTTGTGGAGACCAAGCGTGTTTGCCAGTACCAGATTGTTGTATCTGGCAAACTCCAATAGCCTCAGACCCCTGTCATTTGTCTCGTTGTTGCAGTGGGGTCCACATGTGTCTCCCCAGTTGTGGTGCGCATCTTGGCCAACCTTGGCATTCCAGTCGCCTTGCACTATGACTATGTCCTTCTTCGGCACTTGGTCAAGGACCGCCTGTATATTTTCATAAAAATCCTCCACTTCGCTGTCTTCATAGTCTGATGTTGGGGCATAGGCCTGGATGATGGTGATGTTGAAAGGGGTTGCTCTCAGACGGATGGTAATGAGTCTACTGGAGACTGGGCGGCAACCCATGACAGTGGCTAGAATGTTCTTGTGGACCAAGAATCCAACGCCGTGTTCGTGCCTGTCATCTCTACCGCTGAAATAGAGCTTGTGGCCTTTGTCAGTCGTTGTTTCACCTAGGCCTTTCCAGCGCAGTTCGCTGATACCTAGAACGTTCCATCGATAGTGGTCCAGCTCGTGGGCCAGTTCTTCTAATTTTCCTTCCGCAGTTAGGGTCCTGACATTCCAGGTTCCTATGACGATGTTGTTTCTTGTGCGGATCTTGCTAATTTGTCCATCAGTAGCATACTTTTCACCTCCGCCCTGGTGGCCAACGGAAGGCGCGGTCCTTGTGTAGCCGGGCGACGACCGATCCGGCATGGAATTAGTGGATAGCCTCATCATGTGTTGTGTCTTGGGCAAAAAAAGACCTGGCAGGGCCCAATCCTCTCCAGGCTGTTGGCCACAGCCGAAATCCACGAATACAGTGTGGCTCGCCTTGGCCCTGAGCACGTGGTCGTTGAACCTGTAGTAACGTGAGGTTCCTCCGCCCTGGCCGGTGACTTCAACCCCCCAATTACAAAAACAAAATAGACTATAAACGTCATAACAAAATATTAATTAAACACATACATATAAAATGCCCACATTGCTAAATAATAATACAACAGTGTTTAATTTGTAAACAATTTGGTATAGGTGGGATAGATACATATGAGAGGGAGTAGCAAGAAAATAGGAGTTGGTGGGGTAAGTAAACATGGAGCAACTTAAAAACAAGATTTTCAGAGGAAGATCTCCAGATTTTGCAATGAGACGAGACATTATTACTTGTGTGAAGGAACCAGGGATGCAATATGCCCACCAAAGCGGAAACCAAATCTTGTACAGTATAAACTACAAAAGACATTTCCCAACAGAAAAGTAACCACAAAGTTATATATGTATATACACGCACTTCTTAATGAAGAAACACAATCTTGTACAGTAAAAGTTACAAAAGTAAAACATATTCCCAGCAACAAAGTAGACCTAAAAGAAACATCAAACCGGACAACAAATCTTTTCAACAATAAGTTACATACACACACTTCCCAACAAAACATTATTTGCACAGTACTAGTAAACTTGAGCATTATGGCAGTAGTAGAAACATTGAATAGAAGGGAGAATATCAATACATGAGTCAAGGCATTATGGTTAATATTCTCGCCAGTTTTACATGACAATCTAGCATCAAACAGGAAGACATGAGATGCAAAAAAAAAACATTTGGGGGGTTTCCCATATTGTTAGGCATTCACTCGTTTTACCAATAAAATACATTGTGAAAAGTTATATGTATTCCATATTCCCTCTGCTCATATTTTCCGTATGGCAGCAGTTTAAATAAATAACCACAAACGTAATTATCTCACTACAAAATGTGCATACTATCTATGCCCTCAATAACATATACCCATATTAACACAGGTGTATCAAGTACTCATTAAGTGTTAAACGGAGGAATGACACATCATCAAGATGTCTTGGGAAAAAAAAGTTCACATGCATTCTTATTATTCTCTTCTTCTTTTTTTTCTATTAACATCCTTGCACTCCTTTCTGCAAAAAATGGCACCAAATTCTAGGACCTCATTTCCTGTCTGTCTCACATAAATATGTTTCCAAAAATATTTCACACATATTTTGAAGATGCAAATAATACATTCTTGCTCTCCTTTCTGTTATAAATTACACTAAAATCTACAACGGGTAGTTGCATTCTTGCACTCCATCTGCATCAAAATTCCACACATTACCATAATGGGAGTATACAACTGGCGTTCATCAATCATAAAATACACATATGATCCTACTGGCAATGTATTGCTGATGTTAATCAATCATAAAATGCAACACATGATCATAATGGCAAAATACTGCTGGCAAAATACTGCTGGCATTCATCAATCATAAAATACACATATAATCATACCTGGTAATGTACTGCTGATGTTAATCAATCATAAAATGCAACACGTGATCACAATGGCAACATACTGCTGAAATTAATCAATCTTAAAATGCAACACATGATCATAATGTACTGCTCACATTCATCAATCGTGAAATGCACCCACGTTCATATAATGGAAATGTAGTGCATTTATTCATCTGTCAAATTGTGAAAAATAATCAAATATGCATCTCTTACTATTTTAGCCTCTTCATTCACTCATCTACACATTTACTTCCCTGCAAATAAATGTACAAGAAAAAAAAATCATATTAAACTGTTTCACTGCAACCAAATTTTTTTCCTTTCTCATTTTCCAACAACAATAAAAAGTTTTCATTCAACAATCCACAACAAAATCCACTAAACACTCACACATAGTTCAACCCCGCTCTGGTTTATTTCCCCTGGTTTTTCAGATGGCTTTTGCGTTCCATTTCTGATAGGAATGTTCATACAGTGTACAAGATACAAATCAAATATCCTGTAAATAAAGTTACAGAGGATATTGCACATGAAAAATGTTTACTTTTAATGTGACCAAGAGATTACCTAACTTTACACAACATAATTTGCTGTAAATGCTCAACTATAAGTAAACAGCACTAATGTCTTTAAATGTACATCAAACTTTGTATTCTGACAGTATTTAGCAATACATTGAACTAAAACACAACTTTGGACTTAAATTAAAAAAATTAATTTAAGACAACTGACATGGCTAACTAAATAGCTTTTAGTTGTGTATAAACTCGTTAACATCTAGAATATGGAAGCACAAACTGGAAGTCCACAGACTGCTCCTGTCATCTCAGTTATCGGCTTGCTTTTCAAAGGCAAGCATGGCAATGATGATAACTAAGATGACACAGAGCGTGACCATCAAACCATCAGGGGAAATAATCCAGAGCAGACACCGTCATACGGTGAGGAGTGTTGGAGACTTTTCATGGGAAGGAGAGTCCGAGTTGCCAGCATAGATGGATGAAGAGGCAGGGGGGCTGCTATCTGACTTGTTCCTTGACCGCCGGGACAGCCTTCTTTGAAAAGCTTCAATCTGAGATACAGAAAAGATGAAGATTTATTAACACATTGGTACTGCCACAACCCACAAACTCAAGCTCATTTGGCTGTTAAACACAATGTTACACTCAGTTCGATGTTGGTGTTTTCTATCAGTATCTGATTCAGCCCCGATGCTTGAATTCCTGATAGGGTGTAACTCAGATTCGTTTATCCACACAGCCCGCTCAAGCAGCATACAAGTCACAAAGTCGACGTATGAAGTTTTCCACTTTTATTCAGCACACATCAACAACTGCATACAATTCTCAACTCAACTCAACAACTTTCAAATTTACTTTCCAGCTTCACTATCAACAACAATCTCTACTTTTTTAACAGAGCGGCGCTTATATAGTCTCTACATACACAGGAACAAACGAGAATAATCCTACATAAAACACCACAACCAATCAAAATTAATTTCATCATCACGTGACTCACGTCATACAACCTCATTTGGAATGGAAGCTTCCATGGTAACCAACAGAATAATCCACACGCTTCGATCGATAGTAAACAACTGATTCCCGAAAATTCTCAAACAATATCGACCAACTAAAAACACTAACGTTACACAAAGCCTCTACTAATAACAACGCAAAATCAAATCAAAGATAAATACACTCTATTACTGCATGCGTTGCAAAATAAAACGAACAGATCTATCGCGCGCGTCACACACAAGCCTGCAATTGCACGCGCTTCACACATAACATCGTGCGCATTTCATACGCACCATTCGCGTTTCAACGTAACACACAAGAACAGCATAAACTCTTACCAGATAGAAAGACGGAAGAATTGCATTAAACTGAAGTAATTACATTTCTGTAATCCCACACCATAAACCCAAAGCCACCCTAAAACGCTAGGGGTGGGGGGTGGCGATGAAGAGAAAACCGGGCAAGAAAATAAGGGGGAACAAAAAATGTTGTGTATTCCAAAACAACTATAAAAGAAGAAAATGTACCCTGTCTCCAAAGTAGGATGCGACTGCAAAGAGAATCAGCACCAACAGTGCCATGTGGGCCCAAAACCTCAGCCAGTCACGATACACTTTCCTGAAAACAGCAACATTTCACTGGATGTGTATATGTGTGTGTGTGTATTTGATTTGTATCAGATGTCACTAAGTGTATAAGTTATACTGTTGACTGAGTGTTCACTAGATTTTGAAAAACTCTAAAATACTAATATTTGAGTGTCCAGTTCTTCATATTGTATTGCGTTTGCAATCGTAATGTTAGATGATTTGAGGTTGGAATAATAATAATAATAATAATAATAATAATAATAATAATAATAATTAACATTTATATAGCGCTATTCCTCACTAGAGCTCAAAGCGCTTAAAAAAAAAATAAATAAATAAATAAAAATTAAATAAATAAATACATACATAAATAATTCAGCAAAAGCTAAACATGAGAAAACAAATCAGAAACACACACACAATTACACACACACACACATGCACACACTTACTATGACTGCGTTTTAGATATCTGAGGGCAAAGTTCAGGATCAAGATTTAAAGATAAACACTGTTGAAAATGTGTGCTTTTTAGTCCAGAGCGAAAAGAAAGAGATGGTTCGGCAGAGCACAGAGTTAACGGAAGAGAATTCCAAACTGTAGGGGCTGAAAAGCAAAACGACAGTTCTCCAGAAGTTTTTGTTCTCATACGGGGAATACAAAGCTGGCGACTGTCAGAAGATGAACAGAGAGATCTTGATGGTGTATAGAAGTGGACTGACTCGGAGAGATACAATGGACCAGACAGAGTAACAGCTACAAGCTAACATGGAATATTATCCCCCATAGTGTCAGTTTTATCGCATACCTGTCAAGTGCTGCGGATTTTTGCGTAGCGCTACGCATTTTAAACATTTTCCCATTGCTACGGCGTATCACAAAGCTGCTACGCAATTTTTCAAAAGTGACGATAATATTTTTTTAACCAAAGGGGTTTTCGCGCGAAAGTAGTCTGTTCCGGTCGAGTCCGGTTTAAAGACACTTAGTAAAAGCACCGCACTTCCGCAACACGTGTTCGTTCAGAACTTCAGTCTACGATCAGTGATTGTCTCCCTTGTTTGTTTGTTTGTTTGTTTTTATGATTGCCTAGCTTATTTTCTGTCTGTATGTTTTATATATATATATATATATATATATATATATATATATATATATATATATATATATATATATATATATATATATATATATATTTTTTTTTTTTTTTTTTTTTTAATATATCTATCTATCTATATATATATATATTTTTTTTTTTAAATATCATTTTCACTTTTATTTTGAAAAACGTACATGAAAATGTTTATAATGATAATGGTAATAGCTAAAGTGTTGTGCATTAACAAGATTTTACAATAAATTTGTAAACACATTGGATGTGTGTGTTTATATTGGATGCAGAAGTTTCCAGTTTTGTTGCTAATCGCGTGATTCACATTAGTGCTACACCAAACCTCCATTTGCTATGGTTTTTCTGTTAAATTGCTACACCACAACCCGAAAACCCCTTGACAGGTATGTTATCGCCTGATTGGAAGTTATGTTATCAGCTGTCAATATTTCTTCATCGTAGACACCAGAGCTTACCATTCATTCAGGTCCTTTATGTGCAGGAAACGATTCCTGTAGTCCTTGGGAAGTTCAAATTGGGATGGGATGGGCAGCAACGACTCATAGAAATCTGCCACCACAGCTTTCACCTGTATTGATGGTTCATGACAAAATGATTATACTGAAGTATGGCTGTTAGTCATTGTTTATAGGGCTGTATGAACCCACAAACACACTGACCAACCAAAATAAGCTCAACAACTCACATGATGGTTTTGGCGACTTTCTCTAGAATATTTTCCTTTCATTCTGTATAAAAGACATATATTCAAGAGACAATCACCTTCACTATTGAAAGATATAATTATGTCAATTTTTATAGGTCAAAAATATTAACAAAATTATCTGTTTCTTCATAATATTGTTCCAGTGAAAAAAAAACTACTATACATTTTTTTTTTTATTGATGCTAAAACAAAAAATAAAATAATTGTCTCCAGAACTGCTGAGCAAATGACGATTATAAACTGATAGTGCTGTATGAACCCACAAACACACTGACCAACGAAAATAAGCTCGACAACTCACATGATGGTGTTGGCGACTTTCTCTAGAATATTTTCCTTTCATTCTGTATAAAGACATATATTCAAGAGACAATCACCTTCACTATTGAAAGACATAATTATGTCAATTTTTATAGGTCAAACATATTAACAAATTAGCTGTTTCTTCATAATATTGTTCCAGTGAAAAAAAACAACTACTATACAATAATTTTTTTGTTAAATGATGCTAAAACAAACAATAAAATAATTGTCTCCAGAACTGCTGACCAAATGACGATTATAAACTGCTAGTTTTCACAGGTGTGAACAAAAGAAGTCTTACCGTCCTTGCCTCCTCTGTTCCATGCTCTATGTTATCATTCAGGCAGATGAATTTTCTGTAGATGGAAAATATCACCATAAATACTCACAGGTAGTAAAATGTACCAAGGGTTCAAGAGCACTTAAAACAGTTACAAGAATTCTGAGCCATAAAAAGAGGAACACAAAATTAAAATCTAATGTTTACATGTAAAATATTTTTATGTCAAAACCAAATAATTTGATGCTAACCTTTTGCAAACGGTACTGCATTACCCTTATACGTCTGCAGAGTAAATATTTAAAATGAATGTAAATATTATCATCTTCATCACACACTATTTTCAGCATCGTTTTTTTTGCCACAAACTTATCTTTCTGGCAACATCTACATATCTGATATCGCCCTCTCAGAATGCTGAATGTATCCACTGTCAGATCTAGGAACAGTTCCATTATCAGAACAATGCAGATTCTTAGCATGCACTGAATGTGTGTGTGTGTGTGTGTGTGTGTGTGTGTGTGTGTGTGTGTGTCTGTCTTTCAAAACATGGGGAAAAAAGAAGTGTCAGCTGGAAGCAAAAACTAACTTTGGATGTTTTCGAATGTCATCGAGTTGTCCGACCACTTTGGATACGTTGCCGTGGATCATCTTGAAAGCAACATCCGAGTCATCCAGAATCATTGTCCTGGCACACAAATAAACATAACTATCACTGTCACTCATTACAAGAAAAGTTCCATAGCTCTAACACCCTGACAGCAACCCCAAACACCAAAAACAAGTTTGTTTCTAAGCTCACACTCCTATATCTGTCCAAATGCAAATCTATCGCTAACTTGGCTTGGACAAAATAAACTCTAAGAAACATGTTACACCGATTCTACAGGTATCCCACTGTTCTAAAATACAGACATTTAAAAAATATTATTGGTAAACTGAAAAAGTCAAAGTACATGTACCAGGCTGCAATGTTGCTAAACTCAATTTGATATGTTCGTCTGCTTGACAGATGTTAAATTGAGATTTTAAAAAAAGGTTTTGACGTTCAGGTGTTGGTTGTGAGTTAATAGTAATAGATCAGTCTACAAGCAAAATAAATTCTTTCTATCTCTGTCTCATTGTCTGTCTCTGTTTCTGTCTCTCTGTTATTCTAACTACTCGGCTTTCATTTCAACCCATTATGCAAAATTTGGTTGAGCGTGCTAGAAAAGGTTGTGCAGCTATTGTTAAAATGTTATGGATAGTTGACGAACATTCCCCTTCAGTTTTCTTTAAACTTTTTGGTTGTCAGCTTCAGCCTATTTTAATGTATGGCGCAGAAATCTGGGGCCTTTCACAAAATCAAGAATGTATTGAATGAGTCCACTTATCAGCAATGAAAAGGTTAATGGGTGTGAGTCAGAAAGCGCCAAGACATTTGAATTACAGCGAATTAAGTCATTATCGATTGCATGTAATGACTTAAGCTAAATGTGTTAAATTCTGGTTGCGCCTCGTGAGTATGGACAATTCACATCTTCCAAACAAAGCCTACATGTATAACATGATGTTAATGTGGCAGAGACAGAACTATAGCACGTGGACCTGCACTGTTCGAAATACTCTGTATAAGTTTGGATTTGGCATTGTTTGAGAATATCAATCTGTCAGTGATGTTAAACAGTTTGTAAATGAATTTAAGCATCGGTTGATTGATTATTACACACAAGACTGGCACTCTGCTATAGTGTCAAATGATTTTTATGTTTATTCTTCATTGTCAATGTCAATGAAGAAGTATTTTAATTGTATTAAATATATTAATATGTGCCATGTACTGTCCAGGTTTCAGGTTGATATGTTTAAACAGAACTCTCATTTTTTGCAGTTCAACACACACAGTCACAGTGTTGCTCAGAATGTTAACTGCGCATTTTGTATGCATAGCCTTACAGCTGAAACTGAAATGCATTTTTTATTACATAATTAGTCTGTCCAAAATATAACCAATTGCGTAAACTGTACATTCCAGAAAAATTTGTTGTCAGAATCTCCTTGTGCAAAATATGATTACTATTAGCTAGTACCCAAAAAAACACTAATTATAAATGTGTGTAATTTCATATTTAAGACCATTAAACTCCGATCTGAAGCTATAAACCAAAACGTTGTCACTAACAAATTCTGTTCCTTGGTTATTATTGTATTACTATTAGTAGCAGTAGTTTTAATAATATAAACGAATGTAATCATTACTGAAATCGAAGGTATCATTTTCAGGTCCAGCTTATTGTGGCAAATGCTGATGTTGTAAAATCCATTTTTTGGCTTACTTACTTTTTTTTTTTCTTTTTTTTATGTTTCATTTTTGATTTGTATTTCTGCAGTTATATGAACTCCATTGTTATGGGTCTGGAGCCTGACAATAAATAAACATGTTCTGACTCTCTCTCTCGCTCTTTCTCCACCCTCTTGAATGCTTCTCTCCTCTTGAATGCTATAATAAGTCAGAGTATCTAATCACAGCAGACAGAGAGGACCTGTATACTGCAATCAGTACACCAGTCTCTACAGAGGAGGTCAAATGACTTTCTACAAATTAGCTTTCATTGCAGTTCTGGGGAATTTTTGTCTTCACAAACTGTGTTGTTTTTGTTTTTTCTCTCCAAAACTTAACAAAAATGTTACATTTGCTTTCAATTGCTTTCAAACTATGTGTACTCCAACAAAACAGCTTTGTATGACTATTAAAATTTAGTGCACACACACACACACAAGCACCCACCCAGACCCACACACACCCACACACCTAGACACACACACACACAAAGAAGCAGAAACAGAAGAAAATGAAGAGCAGGAGCAAGAACTGAAAGAGAATTCAGTGCTTACTTGAATTTCTTCTTGGCCTCAACTTTGTCCTTTATCAGTTTGACATTGGCCGCACAATTGGTAAACAGCAGTTTTGTCACTTGAGGCTGCACACAGAACACTGAACAATGAAGGAAAAATTGCACTGAAAATTCTTCCTTGCTGCCTAAAAAATGATGGCACTATCGTTACCGAGATCTCTCCCAAACTGTAATAACATTTGTCAAACACATGTAAAAGTTATTTCCATGGATAGTAGTGGAAAATAAGATACCGAGCATAGTCATTCATTAATTTAGAAATAAAATTACTGCATACCATTGTTTGCTCATAATACTGTTCCTTTGGAAGCGCCAACACTTGCTGAAGGTATTTCTGTTTCATTTCCGGTCCCAGATTATTTGAACAGTTGATGAAGGTACTCTCCATTCCTGTCAGGGTCTGAAACCAAGCATAAATACACAATAAACCATGATGCTTCCCATAACTATTACCATGGGACAAAAATAATTTCACGAAATATCTAATATTTCTTCCAGGAAAACCTCTCATCTTCAACCTTACAACCCACCTGTTAACTTTTCGATGAAGCATGAGGGTGTGTGATGAATATAATCATACACTAAACAGCCCCTCAAAACTTCCAAGTGAATCTCTTCTACAATGTGGTAGAATATCTAATCACAGCAGATACAGAGGAACTACTTTCTGCAACCAGTACACCAGTCTCAACATCACAGGCACTGAATTTCACAAGTCACATCAGTTATTTTGCTGAAGAAGGTGGTCAGAAGAACACAGAACAGCTACAACAAACAGTGCTTGAGAAATGAGAGACGAGTTAAGTTTTTGTTTTCTTATTCTAACACATCTATTAAAGTTTATTGAATAAAGGCAGCTGGAAACTTTCTCAATCTACCATACATTATAAAAATAATAATAATCAATTCACTCTAACACAGTGACAGAACAATTATTTGACTTGGCATAGCCTTACCTCCAAATATAGTGGCAAGTCATTCATTCGTGTTGTAAACGTTCTCAGCTCACGATCTGAAAGGACCCTGAAACAAAATGTACACACAGATTATAAATCATTATTTTCACACATCATCATCACCATTGCTGCCATCATTATCATCATCAATCATTATGAGTATAATCATCAGCATAACCACAATCATCATTACACCATGCTACAGTCTACAAATGGATGATGACACCACCACCATCTGCATCACCGCCACAAAAATCAACACCGCCACTAACCACCAACAATACCACCCTCTCCATCATCATCATGATCATCTCCACCACCATCTCCACCACATGCGCCTTACCCAGAATGGTCGGTGTCCATTTCATCAAAGACCTGCCCTACATTCACCTGAGAGAGGGCACCAAGGAGATAGTAATAGTAGGAAAATGCAAACTGCATGTCATCAGGGCTTCGCACCTTGTGGGATGATGTTACGTCCCATTCCCCAGGAAAGCTACAATGTTTTTTAAAGAAAAGAACAGAATTCAAGGATAAGTAATTACAACATGAAATATCAAATAATCTTCACAAAATTTGATGTCTTAAAAAATACTATATGAATAAACACTAAAGATTGCTATCATTATCAGTTCCACTGCTCCATCAGCCCTTCTCTGCTAGACATTAATATCAGTACTGAATCCATTAAATCATACTCACACACTCACAAATACTATCTTTCTTCTCCTATGTCTTTTAAATTCTTAGGATGGAAAAGAGTTAATACAGCTAATGAGATTCACACTATCTTTGTTTGTTTATATCTTTAGTTTTAAAATTATTGTAATGTAAAAAGACATAATGCAGCTTTTGAAATCCATAACCAGTGTTCTCTTACAAGCTCTGTAGCTCAGCCATGATGTTCTTGTCGATGAAATGAGGCATGTGGGCTGGTACTTTGCGGGCGGCATAACCAAAGCGTTTGTTGTACAGGCGGTTGACGTGCCGCAACGAGTCTCCAAAGGTGTCCAGCAGTTGTCTGCCCTTTCTGTTGTCAGCCTCATACACCTCTGCCTGTTGCAGCTCTCTCTGTCTCTGTGGGTGGGGATAAAGGTCCGCAAAACAGTTAAAAATATTGAGAAAAAATTAATTGTAATTTTCCTGGAATAAAGAATTCTTTGACTTTGAATATCATCCTCACTAACCCCAAAAAATACCACTCCCATCTTTTTCATTCAACAAAGTTATGTCTTCTAAAAAAAGAAATCTGCCTTATACATCCCATGCTTGAGTGATGAATGTGTTCGTTGTGTATGGGAGTGTAACATGTGAGCAAGTATTGATGGTTACAGAAGTAGTGTTGGTAACAGAAGTAGTGTTGGTAACAGAAGTATCATTGCTTAGAGAAGTATCGTTGGTTACAGAAGTATCATTGGTAACAGAAGTAGTGTTGGTTACAGAAGTAGTGTTGGTTACAGAACAGAAGTAGTGTTGGTTACAGAAGTAGTGTTGCTTACAGAAGTATTGTTGGCTGCAGATCGCAACACTTTGACTCTGATTTAAGAGAAACTAGGTATACAACATTTATTGTTATTATTATTGGGGCACAGTTGGCTCAGCGGTGTAGGCTATTGGCATAACAATACATTGAACGTTAAGCGATAACATTGCAGGCAGTGGTTCAAAGCTAGCTCACGACCTGAAGTGCCCAAAAAATAACCCACAGGCAAACTCTCCCTACTTCTTTGGATGAGAGCACAAACCGAGGTCTGGTCTGTGCTCACAGGCATTCCATCGCGCAGACTTTAAAGAGCCTGACACTCATATCTCAGAAGGGTCTGAGAGCCAGTTACATAAATAACCCAGCAAGCTCTAGGGGAGATCCCATCTCTCTGAGTCTCCCATTCCCAGTTGCCCAGGATTGTGCTCAGTTGTCTGGTGGAAGATGCTCCTAAGGCAGCAAGTTGGCACCTCAGGAGGCTTGAATTAGATCCTGTATTATTAGCCAGTGCCTTGAGCAGCTCTTGAGCTGGATACGGTGTTCCCCTCCCCCCTTCAAAATAAATAAATGTTCATGGGACTCTCAGTTATCCAAAGGTAACAGCCCTTTTGCACATTTTGAGAGTCCTCAATTTGGTGAGCAATGACATAATTGCTTAGAGGATATGAGCACGCATGCGATTTCAAAGGACGACAACTCGCGACACAACCTTGAATTGTCTACTACGGAAGTCTTCGTTGAGGGGTTTGCAGTGAATTAGTTGGCCACTCATTTGTCATATTTTCCACTTCAGCGATTCATGGAAAATGTGCACATACAAACTTTCCTGCATCTTTTCTTCATATTTTGTGCATAATTGATGCACAACTGTGCGTAATCGGGAACACTGTGTAAAAGCGCTATATAAGAACGATAAAATAAATTTAAATTAAATTAAATATAATAAAATCTAGAGAGGACAAAAATTGCAGGAAAAATCTAATACTATAACTAACCTTTTGGAGAGTGCTAAACATGCCTCGCACCTCCCATGGCATACCATCAACTGTGTCTTGCTTGCCAGCTTGTTCTTTCACAAACTGCAAAAACTCATCATCTGTCATAGTCATTTCTTTCTTTTCTTCTTCCATGAGCTTTCCGTCTGCTGCTTCTTCATTCACCACATCAAGTTTGGTAGACTTGTGCTCTTGGTTTTGCTTAGGATCTTTCACTGCAGTAGAGAGTGAGAATGCCTCTCCACCCAAAATTGAAATTTTAACAAGTTTTTCGTTTTCATCTTTGACATTGTTTCTGACTTTTATCTGTGATGGAACGGCTTCCAGGTTTCCGCTTCTTCTATCCCTTGCAACATTGTCTGCCCTGCCATGTTCCGTACCACCATTCTCATCCATGTCACTGCTTGCCAGCAACCTTCTGTGAAGTGGTTTGTTAATGTTATGTTCCTTCATAATTCCCTTTTCTGTTTCCACTGCCCCTTTTTTCACATTTCTAACACCTTCTTGGAAAAGGTGCAACTTTTTCATGCTGGGTTTCCAGGTACTGAGTTCTGAGTGAAACCGAGCATGGAGGTTCGCTAGAGCCAGTTGAAAACCTTCATCCGTGAAAACACCTGAAATTTTAAAATAAGAAATATGATGTTACCAATCTAGTGCTAGAAAATATTCTCGGACATGGCTACTTCAAACTCAATACATGAAAAAAAAAAAATCACTGCAACAAAAGTGAGTGTATCTAAATAATTCTCATCTTAATCATCAGTACCACTGTCACTTCAGACTTTATATATTTCACAAGGTAACAAGTACCATCAGCTCTGTCATTCATGATCAATGACAGTTCTCTGAAGAGGGCAGGGGAGAGGCCGAAGTCTGTCAAGTTGCTAGATATGTTGAAAGGGAATTGCACAAAATTTGCTTTCACTGGCAAATGTGTCCCAATCTGAGGCATTCTGCAACAGAAAACGCACAGATCGAATCAAATTAGTGCCAGACATGCTGCCTAATTTTAAAAAAGCACATCAATTTGGAGTGGAGCATAATGCTGAAAGTCAGTATCAGGCCTGTTGCTGCAAGAGAAAAAGCACAAGAAACTAGGTTCACAAACATCCAAGCAATCCCTGTTTCACCCACTCAACCATACAGTTCAAGCTACCCACCTGCACTTTATCACACCCAAAATTCAATTCAAACAATAACTAGGCATACTTTCCACAAAAAAAAAAATTTTTAGGCATAACTTCACTAAGGGGAAATTCAAAGTGTCATTTGACTAAAGTAAACTTCAAATCATAATTTGACTGCAGTGAAAACTCACAGAATATTCTTGGGGTACTCCTCAAACAGAACCAGTTCTTCCTCCTCTTCTTTCTCAGCTACCGAACCGTTCACCACTTTTCCCTCCTTCACTTTCTTCCTCATCGCCATGCTGTGAGGACTGGTGTCCACCCAAACAGTGAAATTTAACTGTAAAAGATAAGCAATCACAATACAGAAACTACTTCAAGTTCAAGCAATGCAAAAATACTGAACAAACACAGACATATGAATTTCTATTTCTTTTATAGATTATACTTAGAACTTTGTCCTTTTATTAGCTAAACCACATATAACTCCAAACATGAAACAAGGCTCATAGCCCAGGGGGCATTTTGGCCAAAAGTAGGGAAAAAAGGGGGGTGGGGAATTACAGACATTAAAAAACAAAGAACGGCACAAAAAAGACTGCTCCATAGGCATCACAAGACAAAACTCTGAAATGTCAAACACCCGTTTTAAGGTTTACATTAGTTCAATATGGAAAGAAAAGTGTACAGCATCGCATGGTTCACAAAAGAAGACAAAAGGGAATGCACAATATATAAATAGTGACATAACTCCAACAAAGCGGCTAAATTTAGCAATCTGCTCTTTGATTCAGTATTCATCAGCTGGTTAAATTTAAAGACATTTGAATAAATCCAAAAGTATTTTCTAAAAAAACGTATTTTCAAAAAATGTTTTCTATCAGCAAGAAATTGTTACATGTAAATATAGAATCTGACCATGCTAAATACACACTGACCCACAAACACACACATTATTCCCATATATATATATTTACAGGGTAAGCCTATAAAATATTACCACTTTTTAATCGTTAATAAGTTGGTTTTTTTAAAAGAGAACTTTTTGAAAATTTTATTCACAAAAATGTTCAAATTATCATTTGATACCAAACATATTCCATTTTTTCACTGGATTTCCTCAAACAATTCTTTCATGGAGATAAGCTTATCTCATGGCGCACAGACAACTCATGACATGCCTACTACCCTGATCTTTCTCCCGCAGACTACTTCCTATGGGGCAACATGAAGGAGAGAGTGTACTACAACAACCCACAGACAACTGGGCCCTGAAGACCAACATCCATCAGGAAATTCGAAGAATCTCACTTGAGATGTGTGGCAATGTAATCACAAACTTCAATGTGCGTGTTGCAATTGTAATCCAGAGAAGAGGAGCGTGGATTGAGCATATCATCAATTATTAAACTGTGTACAGAACGAGTGAAAAAATGGGAAACCTTTGGTATCAAATAATAATTTGGTGCTTCCGTGACATTTCTGTGAAGAAAATTTTTGAAAACGTTCTCATTGTAAAAACTTATGTACAATTAAAAAGTGGTAGCATTTTATTGGCCCACCATATATATACAGTATATATATGTATATAAGAGAGAGAGAGAGAGAGAGAGAGAGAGAGAGAGAGAGAGAGAGAGAGAGAGAGAGAGAGAGAGAGAGAGAGATACGCAAAAACCACAAACTAAACACACATGAACATACACTACGTACACTCACAAAGCATCCACAACAAGCTGGTCATCACTAGCCACCACAAACAATTGTTTTCTCCTCTTTTCCTTCTCTCTCTCTCTCTCTCTCTCTCTCTCTCTCTCTCTCTCTCTCTCTCTCTCTCTCTCTCTCTCTCTCTCTCTCTCTCTCTCTCTCTCTCTCTCTCTCTCTCTCTCTCTCTCTCTCTCTCTCTCTCTCTCTCTCTCTCTCTCTCTCTCTCTCTCTCTCTCTCTCTCTCTCTCTCTCTCTCTCTCTCTCTCTCTCTCTCTCTCTCTCTCTCTCTCTCTCTCTCTCTCTCTCTCTCTCTCTCTCTCTCTCCCCTTTCTTATTTCTGATTATTTAAATTTAAATCAAATAACTTGTGGTTTTACCAAAGAGCTTATTACGGAAAGAGGGAGAACTTCCATTATGACCTATACAAAAATGCGAGACGCTGTCACTGATTATTTCCCTTTGCTCGGGCTGGCTATATTTCATCATCTGCTATATGAATGATCTGTGCGTGGTAACTTATTGAGCCTATGCCATTGCAAAAAAAACCAACATTTTTATGGCAACGTTTGCAAAAACCAAACTTTTAACCATCATTATTATTAACATTCCGCTACTGCTGTCTTTTTTCTTTTTTTTTATGTTTACTTATTGACATTTATTAGGTGCTTTTATGCTGCTTATGTGTGTATGTCATAGGTTCATTTTCTGCCCTGGAATTTATTATTTTTTAATCAACGACAGATATTTTAAAATTAAAATATGCATGACAGACTGTTTCATTTATCCGAAACTGTGTAAATCCGTAATCGTGAGAGAGAGAGAGAGAGTGAGAGAGAGAGAGTGAAAGAGAGAGAGAGAGAGAGAGAGAGAGAGAGAGGGGGGGGGTTGGGGGAAGTGAGAGCTCTGTCATTCAATCAATTAATCACAATAAAGCACAATAACAAAATGTTTCACTAATAGTGTGAATTTAATGTATATCAGGTGTCCCCCTACCCCCCAACCCTCTCACCTCCCACATCACTGGCTTAATAACATCAGTCACTTCATGGAAAATAATTAATTAATCAGACAGAACAATCAGATCCTAGACTACAACATTCCACGCAATATGGATCTAATGCGCAGAAATTCACAGATCAGAACAAGGACTGAGTTTCTACATTACTTTTTTTTTCCCGTTTACACTCAAACGAAAAGGGATTACAACAGATCAAGGACCATTTTTGTGCCTAGGTAAGGGGTTATCTTGCACAGTATTTGATCACGAGGAGAAAACAGACTTAGTCTAATTTAACTTGTTAACATAAGCAGTTTGACGAAGCCAAACTGCCAATCTGACAACATCTAAGTTTGAAATGTAAGCACAAATATAATAGTCAAACAAACTAGAAACAACGTAAACAGTGAGCGACCTTTTGAACGTAAACTGTCAGCAAGCAAACAGTTTTTGTTTTCGCACATAGAATAGATATAACATGAATCACTGAAGCCTCTCCCCGATTGTTTTAACAACACTGTAGTGGTCTTGGTTTAGGCCTATATAAACACACAAAAAGGGAGTTTTTCGATTGCAATTTACCTTTCTTTGTCTCTTGGAAACTTGAAAAAGAACTTGCCATTACAATTTTCTTGTATCTGGCATTACGGCAATTGATGGCTGTGCAAAAGTCACCGCCCTGTTTTACTCGGTCGCCTTTTGTCTTTCTGCCACGAGCCATTTTTAGCATGTCGACAAGGGAGCGTAACTCGTATCTTCCGTCTCGCGGTTCTGTTCCAAGTTCCCTCTCTTTCTATAATACGCTCTTTGGTTTTACTATACTTGCTTCTTAAACCTCAATGATATTTGACCAAAAAATGTGGCCATACCTTAAAAGTATCCTCTTCTCCAGCGCAATAGCCTTTCAGAAAGAAGGTCAGCATTGTTGCATTTCGTTCTGGATATAGCACCAGTGTCAGCACATGGAACTTGTTTGTCACGGTAGCTGCTCTCACAACACTAGAAGGTTTGTGACTGGCTGATGTCACCTTGCCCACAGACCCAACCATCTCCGTCAGGTTGAAATAGGCTAGTGTTTCACCTAGAAAAATGCACACAGGACAGGAACAATTTATTATAATAAGGTAAATTAGTTTTAAAAAAATAAAACTATGAACCTTTGAAGTAAATAGAAAACAAAACTTAAGATTCGATTCTGAAAAAAAAAAACTTCTGTGTCCTGATGCATAGAGCATCAGACATACACTTTGTATACTATCCTATCCCATGGCCCATAACTCGAAGGTCGTTGGGGCACCACAATTGATAGTTTAATCAGCATACTCCATCTTTCTCTGTCCTCAGCAACCCTCATGGCTTTGTTCTATGTCAAGCCAGTCCATTCTCTAAAGTTGTCCTCCCAACTCTTTTTCTGTCTCCCTCTTCTTCTGCCTTCTTGCACTGTGCCTTGCAGGATGGTCTTAGCAAGGCCTGATGCTCTGGTGACGTGGCCATACCATCGGAGTTTCCATTTTTTAACCACTGTGAGCATGTCATCGTGTTGTCCAATGGCTTGTGTGATGGTCTGTCAGACGTCGTTGTTGGTGATGTGCAGAATATAGGAAATGCCAAGAAGTCTTCTGTAGCACCTCATCTCCATGCTTTGTATTCTTCGTTGTAGGTCTGCTTTGAGTGTCCATGTTTTGCAAGAGAATAGGAAGATGGAGATGACAAGGGAGCACAGTAACCTTACCTCAGAGTGTAGACTGATGGCTTTGTCTTTCCAAATGGGCTTCAACCTTCTGAGGTTGAAAATCTGCTCAGAGGTACTTCACCCTGCCATGAATCCTGCTTGTTCTTCAGCTATGATTTGTTCAGTTTGGGGTTTCAACCTGTTGATTATTATTTTTAGGAGGACTTTGGTGGGATGGCTGATGGGGCTGATGGTGCAGTAGTTTTCACTCCTGAAGGTTAGCCTTTTTGGGGGAGAGTGATGACAAGCGGCTGGGTCAATGGTGCAGACCACTGCCCACTCTGCCAAATCTTGTTACTGATAATGGTGATGGCATCAATCATCACTTCTCCTCCTGCTTTAAGCAATTTTGTGGGTCTGCTCCTGGAAAAATGCGTTTCTTGCCTATGTTGACACTTGATCTGAATCGTTTCTTGACCATGATTGGGTCAATCTGGTTGTGATGCAGCTGCCTGAGACTGTGCCCGGTTTACTGTCTGGATTTTTGTGGGGACCAAGCATGTTTGCCAGTTTCGGATTGTTGTATCAGGCAAACTCCAAGAGTCTTAGACATCTGTTATTTGTCCCTGTTGCAGTGGGGTTCACATGTGTCTCCCCAGTAGCTGTACGCATCTTGGCCAACTTTGGCATTTCAGTCGCCTTGCACTATGACTATGTCCTTCCTCGATACTTGGTCAAGGACAGTCTGCAGATGTTCATAGAAATCCTCAACTTCGCTGTCATCATAGTCTGATGCTGGGGTGTAGGCTTGGATGATGGTGATGTCGAAAAGGAGCTGCTCTCAGACAGATGGCAATGAGTCTACTGGAGACTGGGAGGCAACCCACTTTGTAAGCAATGTATAAATAAACTAAAGACAAAAACAAATTTGAGGAAAACCTGGGACAAAACACCCCAAATCTCAAAACTTAAAATACAAATGATTTTACATACATTTTCGGATGGACATGCATCAGTAACCACATGACTGAAGTTGGCGGCAGTTTTACCAGTGTGAGAGACTGCTGTTATTGCTATTTAAACAGCATACATACCTTTTCTCAAAACAAGAAAATATGAGCAATGATAATGTGCACCAAATAGTTACAATACAATATCAAGTATGTGCTAAAACAATCAAATGAATACCTGCAGGCACTGTATAATTCTGATCCTTGTCCGTCAACTTTCGCAGATCAATCCTTGAAAGCTGGTCATAATTTTCTGTCCCGCAGTCCCCAGTATCAAATGCACAAGGCAAATGATTGCATGCCTGTAAAAACAAAAGTTGACATACAGTAACATTCTACTAAGAGTTACTAACAATCTTTCCCTTACACTTTATAGTTTGCATATACTGTAAAAATAAGAAGAGGAAAACATACACTTCAAATCTTCCTCCTCCTCCTCCTCCTTATCATCATCATCATCATCATCATCATCATCATCATCATCATCATCATCATCATCATCATCATCATCATCATCATGCCATCAGCATCAATCAAGTAAATCCTTCTGACATTACATTATTTCACATTACTCTCAAACGGATAGAATCGACTGTACCTGATCACAATATTTGTCAGCAAGCCAGTTGTTAGCACACCCTGCATGGCAATAATCTGGTAACCAAAACACAAGCGAGGTAAATAATAGATGAAACACTGAATCACATACAAAACCAGTGAAACAAAACTGCCAGAAGTAATTTCGATGGTAAAAAAATCTACACAAAATAGCTTCCAAGGCGTACTTGCAAAATCAGACATAAAGCCAGTGGAACCTAATCACCAGAAGTAATGATTTGAATACTGGATTACACACTGTGTAAAATGCTAACACACATAATTAGATGTACAACCAATGAAACAAAATCACCAGAAGAATCATCTCAAATGATGAAAGATTTGTAAAAAAAAAAAATTATGCCGATGTTCACACTCAAAACCAGATAAACCAGTGAACAAAATTTTTGTTGCATGGGAGTAAATAGACTGTAAAAAAAAAAAACATCTAAATATAAATCAATTAATCATTTTAGGAATTTTTTTTTTTAGAATAGGAAAGGATCTGATTACAAATAATGAATTCACCATCAGTGTTGTGTGACTGTTGAGCAAAGCCTGCATGGAAACCAGCTCCTAACTGCACGTGACCACTGGCACCTAAAACACAACATCATCAAATATATATATAACACCTATTTTAACTAGGAAAACATGCAATATTATATAGCTAACTAAACCTCCAAGGAAATCCAACTGGAAGAAAATCAACAGAGCAAATTATAAGATGCTCGGGGTAAAAAAAATCAAGACGACTTCCCTTAAGATGACCAATGTACTGACCACTGCCACCAGCACAGCAAAGACAGAATAAACTCTGTGGCATGTCCATTATCTCTTCTGTGACATGCCATGTTATTTTTAATTGCAAGCAAACTCAATTTTAAATAGTATAGCTTAGGTAGAGCAAACCCACATTTCTTACAATAGTTCATTATTACAAAGCCATAGTGCATAATAACACTAGCGTGAGAGAAATTGTATGGCTCAATGTGGTACCTGTGCAGTCACCACCATCCCATTCACATTCAGAGGTGTTGCATGCCTTGTCGCAGTAGCCATCCCGAATCCAGTTGGAGGGACACCCCTCATTACAGCTAGGCACTGGCCAGGTCAGGTATAGCTGAGCACGCACACACACAAAATTAAATCAGTCACAAACAGTCATTAAGAAAGAAATAAGCCAGCCACCAGAGCAATTTCAATAATTAATCAAAACATCAAGCAACTGATAAACTAAAACAAAGGAAATCAGGCTTTGCAAAATTACTTAAATATGACATCCAATGTTTGGTTTGTCCTGCAATTTCACTTGCACATAACCTCTTCTTTCTTTCCAACAAATAGTTTTGAAGATATTGCATTTTTAAAGAAAAAAATCACAGTATACCGAAAATATTTAGTGCTGGGAACCACTTTGTTATGTAATATTTAGAAGTAAATGAGTAATGGATCCTTTCTGTGAAATCTAAACCAATGCCTTTAGCATGTGTTTTCTTTTTCAATGAAGACATTGGTCTAGAATTTACAGAAAGGATCCATTAATCATTTACTCATTGACAATTTAGCATGTGCTTTCTTTTTCAATGAACTGCTAAAACTATTTTAGCTGTTAACATTACCATTGGTAAAAAGAACTCCAATGAAAAAGATTAAAGTGTTCTGTGGATGTCTCCCTTGCCTATGCTTTGTCTAACCATTTCTCTTTTTTTTTTCAATAACAGCACAGACAAACCTAATTAGCCAACTTTGTAAAACAAACCCTCTTTCATGGTTATAAGAATTTTTTTTTTTCATTACTTTTTGCCCTGTGGACTGACTGAAAAAATCATCAGGCCAAACATCACTGCCAAACATCACGTCATCGTTCAAATAGAGGAACTTGTCAGACAGTCCCGGAATGCGATGCAGATGGGCCTCTATGGCAGGAGAGCTGAAGGTAGGCAGGTGACTCTTGTTAGGGAAGATATCCTGCACAAGATGCTCTACATGATCAATGTTAACATGTGAACTTCACTTTGTTGTTTCATAACTCATAACTATAATAAGTATAAATCTTGTATTCCTTGGAAGGAAAATACTGAATTATTATATCAAATTATGAACAAAGCTGAACTGAACTCTTGTTAGACAAGATATCCTGATATTCTGAATTAGATTATTTGCCTGGTGCAAACCTCTGCAATGATTGGGGTGGCCTATAAGCACAGTTGATAGGGTGATGGTTTCCTAAGCTGAAGGTTCAAACCCTTCATGGGACAAACTAATGTGGCTTAAGTACAAGATTTATCAGGACATCGGTTGTTTATTCTCTTCCTTCAATAATAATATTGGATGCAGTCAATCTATGGATGCAGTGTATCTAGAATTTTATTAACATTGTTTTATTTACAATATCCTTTCTTCAAGTGTCTTCCTTGGACATAGAGGGAGAAACCTAAGTAAATACAGGCAATATCAAAACCTAGGTAAATTCAGGTAACACCAAAACTTAAGTAAATTCATATCCTATCCTATCCAATCCCGTAATTCGAAAGTCGTTGGGGCACCACAGATGATCGTTTAACCAATGTACTCCATCTTTTTCTGTCTTCAGCAACCCTCATGGCTTAGCTCAGTGTCAAGCCAATCCATTCTCAAATGTTGTCCTCCCACCTCTTTTTATGTCTTCCTCTTCTTCTACCTCCTTGCACAATGCCTTGTAGGATGGTCTTTGCAAGGCCTGATGCTCTGGTGATGTGGCCATAACATCAGAGTTTCTGTTTCTTCACCACTGTGAGCATGTCATCGTGTTGTCCAATGGCTTATGTGATGGTCTGTCGGACTTCGTCGTTGGTGATGTGCTGGGTATAGGAAATGCCCAGAAGTCTTCTGTAGCACATTATCTCTATGCTTTGTATTCTTCGTTGTAGATCTGCTGTGAGGGTCCATGTTTCGCAAGCGTATAGGCAGATGGAAATGACAAGGAAGCGCAGCAGCTTTATCTTAGAGTGAAGACTGATGGTCCTGTCTTTCCAAATGGGCTTCAATCTTGTCAGGGCAGCAGTTGTTTGTGCGATCCTGGAGAGGACTTCCAGTTGGGACCCATTGTCTGATACAATGGCTCCTGAATATTTGAAGCTATGTACCATGTTGAGGGATTGGCCTTGGACTTTGATGTCCATGTTGATACCATTGGTGTTGTTGGTCATCATTTTGGTCTTCTCTGCACTTATTTCCATTCCATAGGCTCTGGAGGTAGTGTCAAGCCTCTGTACAAGCTGTTCAAGTTCTTGTTCCTCTCCAGCCAATCCATCAATGTCATCCTCAAAACAGAGATTGGAGATTGCTCTACCCAATATACTGACTGTGCCTTTGTGATCTGCAAGGGCATCTGACATGATGCGCTCCAGGAAGATGCTGAAGAGTGTTGGAGAGAGTAGGCATCCTTGACTCACACTGATTGTTGTCCTGAACCAGTTGGCGCTGTTGTGGAGGACTGCACTGGTAGACTTGTCATACAGGCTTTTGATGACTTCAATAATTTGAGGGCTGATGTTGAACACTCTCATTTTTGCCCACAGAGCTGCATGCCAGATTCTGTTAAAAAGTTTATTGAAGACTACAAACACATGATATAGATGTTGTGGGTGCTGTAGGTATTTCTCGCAGATTATTCTGAGGTTGAAAATCTGCTCAGTGGTATTTCGCCCTGCCATGAATCCTGCTTGTTCTTCAGCTATGATTTGTTCAGCTTGGGTTTCAACCTGTTGAGTATTATTTTCAGGAGGACTTTGCTGGGATGGCTGATGAGGTTGATGGGGCAGTTCATTTCACACTCCTGAAGGTTACCCTTTTTGGGAAGAGTGATGACAAGCAATTGGGTCCATGGTGTAGGCCATTCCCCATTCTGCCAGATCTTTTACAGATAATGGTGAGGGCGTCAATCAGCACTTCTCCTCCTGCTTGAAACAATTCTGCGGGTATGTTTTCCACTCCCACTGACTTCCTCTTCTTCAATAACTGCAATGCTGCCTCAACTTCTTCTCTTTCTGGGGACATGCTAGAACTGATGGGTCTCCATCTGGCTTGTGGTTGTAAATGTCAGAGCAGTACTATGTCCATCTATCTAAAACTTCTTGAAGAAGAAAATTCAGATAACACCAAAACCTAGGTAAATTTCGGTAAAAACAACAAAAACAGCAGGAAGAAGACCATAATAGAATTCAAACTAACCTCATGGGTAATTATGGAGAGTCTAGGGCTTTCAAGATTCAGCCAATGGGGGATCTGTCCATTTGTGACAATGAATACATGACGCACCCATGGTGCAAACCTCTCCAATGATCGTAGTGAATAACGAAGCTCCTGTGTTGATTTTGAAACAAACAAAACATAAAACATTCGCATACTGGTGTTTGGTTTTGAAATCAAGAGGAAACAAAAAACACAACCAATGATCATTTATTATAAAGCTAACATTGCAATATGTGTTTGGCTTTAAATGAACAAAACAATAATGTACTGCACAAACTAGCACTGAGCACCAGCTTGTAAATAAACCCATCCCAGAGAGAGAGAGAGAGAGAGAGAGAGAGAGAGAGAGAGAGAGAGAGAGAGAGAGAGAGAGAGAGAGAGAGAGAGAGAGAGAGAGAGAGAGAGAGAGACAGACAGACAGACAGACAGACAGACAGACAGACAGACAGAGACAGAGACAGAGAGAACACACTCAACAAAAAGGCTCTGTTTCACATACACAAATAATATTATAAATGTTTTGAATAAATGGCAATGCTCTGCTTTTACAAGAAAGTAACAATTTAAATAATATTAAATCATATCTCAGAATAAGAAGAGAGACGGTCATAAAACCAACCAGTGATTCACCTCAAATAAAATTAAACTAGGTCTTGTTCACAAGCACGGTTAAAATAACAATTAAAATAAATAAACACTCAAGTTTCTGAGTCGCTTCATTTCATTTATAACAAATTCTACTCCTGTTAAAAAATGCATATAAATATCACAGGTGTAGGAGAAAAAAACACCCATATAAATACATTCAGTGTGTTCTTTCAGACATATTACTTTTATGTCAATGTGAGTTAGACAATCCAGGAATCCAAAAATGAAATTCCATTTAATGAGTCCAAATTTTTCTCGGCCTCAATCTCCGTTGCATAATTCCAGACTTACAAGTGATTTTGGAAAATCAGACCATATATTGTAGAAATAATTAACGGCAGACTAAAGCTGAAAAATAACAACATGATCAATAAACTATAATCATACCTCATTGTCTTCAAAACGGCTACTTGCAACGTCACTATCTCGAGACAGCTGTTTAAGGAAAACAAATATAATTAATGTTTACAACACTGAATGCTTCTTTCAAAACATCAGACCAGCCTCAAAAAATATGTATGAACTATAACAAAATGTATGTATGTAAACTGCATATTGTTTAACGTACTGTCAAGATTTTAATGTTGTATTTCAGCCATAAAACTCCGATGGTATGGCCACGTCACCAGAGCATCAGGCCTTGCAAAGACCATCCTGCAAGGCACGGTGCAAGGAGGAAGAAGCAGAGGGAGACAGAAAAAGGGGTGGGAGGACAACATTTGAGAATCGACTGGCTTGATACTGGGCGAAGCCATTAGGGTTGCTGAGGGCAGAGAAAAATGGAGTACGCTAGTTAAACGATCATCTGTGGTGTCCCAACGACTTTCGAGTTACGGGATAGGATAGGATAGGATACGATAGGAGTCACTGTATTAAATTATACTGGAATATTTGTAAGGTCAGCCAGAGGCCAGTTGGATGCAGCAGGCTATTTGTA
Organism: Oncomelania hupensis; assembly: GCA_036898135.1. Lineage (NCBI taxonomy): Eukaryota > Metazoa > Mollusca > Gastropoda > Littorinimorpha > Pomatiopsidae > Oncomelania > Oncomelania hupensis. The sequence goes on along the minus strand of CM072517.1, from coordinate 34,931,723 downwards.
TGCGACTGCTCCCTTTATTGCAGAATGCGAAAGACGCTTTAAGTAAGTCAGCTCAGTCTAGAATCATTCTGAGAACCATAACAAAAACTTGTTTATTGGTGTAAAAAGTGATTGTTTACATGACTTGAGCCAGTGATTATGTTCATCTTGTCTATTTTGTTACTTAATATGCAGGCTTTGTGTTCATGCAAACTAGAGCTTGGTTTAAGACTAGTTTTGTTTGATTTTGTGGTAATACTGATATTACTGATACTGACATGTACTTCGTTTTTTCCCGTTTGAAAGGAACAAAATTAGCGCTTTGGGCAAAGAATATCTACTACGCAAAGAACGGTCATCAGGCCTAGGATAGCGAAACGATGAGCGTGAGCGCCGCCAAGCGGCTGAAATGTTAATTACGTCCCTTTGTTGCTGAAAAGCATGCTTGTGCACTGTCACATGTGTTTAGTAAACAAACGCTTGCGGTTGTATGAATGAGCGCAATAATATGGTTATGTGTATTTGTGCTTGTGTATATGTACATAGTTATTTAGAGGATATTGCAGGATAGAGGACAATGAGGATTTGACAACTACATTTTTGCCAGTGTGATTTTAATAGCACTTTACTCAAAATGATATGTTTCTAAAACAACAGCTCTAAATACTGCTCTGATAATATGAATGAGCTCAATAACATGATTATGAGCATGTGTGTATATACATTGTTTTCAGTGCAATATCAAAAACACTTTGATTAAAATGTCGTAGGTCTGACTGCTGTTGATTGTTCTTGGTTTTTATGTTTAACTTTATTTATTTTTAGTTATTTATTTATTTTATTATTATTATACTTATTGTTATTATTACTTTATTTTTAATTTTATTTTAGTACATCCTTTTGTAATGTTGTCTTTTCTTATTTTTTTTCTAATGTGTAAATCATAAGTGTGTGTGTGTGTGTAAAGTTCTGAATAGTTTTGAAATCATGTTTGTAGCAATGTCTATCTGTTCCTTGCAAAATGTTAATGTTGGCATGAGTTCAAAGCCTATCATAATCCTAACCGAAATGCAATAAGAGCTTGAAAATCATCACTACCTTATTTCATTTTGCATCAACTATGGTAGTTAAAATAAGTTTGTATGTATTATTGGTTGTTTGTTTTTTTAAGCCTACTGGTGTGAAACAAACGGAATAATAAATAATTGTATTGTAACAGTACTAAATTTGATCATTGTTCATTGTCAGTGTGTGTAAAAACACTTTGTGCTCTCTCTCTCTATCTCTCTCTCTCACTCTTATGTATATGTGTAAGTGTATTCTTTTGTGTGTGTCTATCATCTGATTTGTGTGTGTGTGTTTAACATAGTTTTTGCTATTTGCAACACACATACATACAAAAAGTATGAACTGGAAACTAGCTAGTAAAGTTACTGCCATGAATCATATCAAGTGCATAAATTGTGCATAATAATTATTTCTCTCTTCTATGTTACTAGGAATACAGTGTAAACACATACCACACACACACAAAACAACTATCTTTTTACAGTGCCAATGTAAAATGTACAAGCAAATTATTATCTCATGTCAATGTGTTTCCCCACACCAACTCCCTCAAACAATTATCATATTTTATAGGTGTTAAAATTTTTTTTTTTAAATCTGTTCATTTACACAGGCATGAACGGGGCTCGATCGTTCCAGCTTTCACGTTTTAAATTTCGGACGGATTTTTATTTTATTTTAAGTATTATAATGACTTGTGATATGTTCATGCATCTAAAGACATATTACAGTATGCTTATAAGCAAAACTCCATGAATATCGGCCAGGAAGCGATGGTATGACGTCCGGCAAAGGAGGCTTGTTTACAGATCGCTAAGCGGACGGTTATCTCCCTTGAGTTATTTATCACCTTATTCGTTGGAGGGCGCTGCGCGCTGACCGTCTTGTAACTTTATAGAAGGGAATCTCCTTATGACCGTTCTTTGCGTAGCCTACCTTCTTTGCTTTGGGTACCATTTTGTAATCAAACTCCGAATTGGTACAACGCCCAACTGTATTTTTTATTTTGCCATCAGTAAGTACTTAGTCTGAGCTTTGTTATATCGTGGGAAAGGTTTCGTTCTTGGTGTTTGATTGGCGGGGCAGTATTGTGCCATGATTTTGGTTAATCCATGCACTCAGACCAGGCACTTGCTAGTTACAACAAACTTAGTTTTTACAGTACCACTATCACTGCAGCTGTTCACTCTAGTGCAACTCTAGCTCAACTTTTGTGTTTTGCTATTGCTTGTTTTGTTTGGTCTTTTCCCTCTTCTTTTTTGTTCTTAAGCATGTGACGTATTTATATCTTTGTTTTGTGACTGTAATTGTACTTATGTTCTTATCTGTCTGTTTGTGTGTACATGGTTTTGCTTGTTTATTGGTGTCATTTTCGTTCAGTAGTATGTGATCCAAAAAGAGCATGTTTTAACACAAAATTTGAACATTTTAGCTTGAAATTACAGTCCCTCTAGTCCATTACAGTGCAAGTCATCTTTTCTGTTCTTCAGCGTCTCTGAAAAATTACACCCCAACTGTTGTCCTGTGTTGTTTTGTTTTTTCTGTTCTGTTTTGTTTGTGATAATGAAACAAACATGAAGTTGTGGTCAGATCGACGAGTTTTGTTTCTTGTGGTATGTAAACGTTTGTACGAACAACAGTAAACACAGTCTTGTGTGTTGAAAAACTTTCAAATCGACTTGTGTGCTGCTCTTGGATTACTGATGTATGGCGCTGCAATGATACCAGTGAAATGTGAGGTATAGGAGCGGCCTTCAGTTAGGCTTTTTGTTTTTATTCACACGCAACTAACAATTTCCACGAACATGTATTGTAAGACCTTTTTTTCTTTCTTTTATAATAATGACATTAAATGCATTATTTTTAATTATGTAAAACGCAAAACAAATTTCACATACATACCGTGCATCTGCCTATAATAATATGTAAGTAAATATGACTATATACTCTGTTGTTTTTATATATTTTGTAAAGTGTGGTACTTGCTTGGTATTTTTCTTTCATTATTTTCATTTTCTGAAGAACAGAAAAGATTATTTTCATTTTCTGAAAAACAGAAAAGATGAAAATTTCATTTTCTGTCTTTTATTTCATTCTTTTATTGTGGCACATTAGGATGTTTTACTGTGTTGCTTTCTGCTGTCTTATAGATTGTGCCATGCTTTTATACGTTGGGTTTCCTGTTTATTTAAATGCAACATGCATGTGTCTTTCAGATCTGTAAAGCAGGTATAATTATATACTTGGGGAGCAAACACTTTTTGTTTGTTCTCTTATTTATCCTTTCTTTTGTCTTGTAAATAATAACATGCTTTGTTTAATATTACTGACCTGTATTACTCCCTAAGTTGTCTTCTAAATGTTGTGGTGCTTTGAGGGAATTCGGGATGTTCACCAACTGATTACACAGCGAGCCAGCCACCTTTCAGCTTATCACTGTGTGTCCTAGGGATACAGCTAGTATAGCCATAGCATGTATCAGTTCAAGGTCCAGTGTGTAGGGAAGAAAGGAAGGGAGAAAGGGGATGAAGAGGGTGGATAACTCTGTCAAGTTATTTTTAGCTCCAGCTGAATATGCTTGCAAAACATGGCCCCTCACAGCAGACCTACAACAAAGACTACAAAGCATGGAGATGAGGTGCTACAGAAGACTTCTGGGTATTTCCTATACCCAGCAAATCACCAATGACGAAGTCTGACAGACCATCACACAAGCCATTGGACAACACGATGACCTGCTCACAGTGGTGAAGAAACTGAAACTCCGATGGTATGGCCACGTCACCAGAGCATCAGGCCTTGCAAAGACCATCCTGCAAGGCACAATGCAAGGAGGCAGAAGAAGAGGGAAACAGAAAAAGTTATGAGAGGACAACATTCGAGAATGGACTGGCTTGACACTGAACGAAGCCATAAGGTTTGCTGAGGACAGAGAAAGATGGAGTATGTTGGTTACACGATCATCTGTGATGCCCTAACGATTTTCAAGTTACAGGATAGGATAGGATAGGATATGAACGGACCTGGGAATGAAAACAGTGGTGTACCAAGTCAGGAGAAACCACAAAGAAAAAATACTTTGCAAGACATAGAATCTCAGTTGAACAATAATACTCGCAGTATTTCCTTTCTAATTCAGATAAATTTATAGAAAATAATCATTTAAGCACTGTGTATGACTGTCCATCATATGTATAGCATTCTACTGTTTTCCACATAACAAAATTTGTTCACGTTGTATGTCCCATGTATACTTACATCCGCAAGGTCGGATACCATATGCGCAACAGTGAATGCTGGATGCTTGCCTTCAATAGTGAAATTCACCAACTGCAAATCCAATAACAAATGTAATAACAAAGAACTTAATAATTATTCATTGTACTTCATGGCAATACTAATAGTAAGTAGATTTAAAGAGCTAAACTGAGCTAAAATAGAAAAAAAAATCTAAGAAAGTGCTCTTATAAACTACACTTCAGAATGTAGAAATCTGAATTAAATATTAAAACCATAAATTACCATTTTCTTCTTAATTAGAAAATAAATAATAATCAACTGAGGGAACAATGAAGTAGCAGCCATTCCAAAATATTATCAAAAACATAAAATAATATGAAAAACAAACAACATTAGAAACTATATACATATGCAACAAACCCATACAAAATACTTGTAACACTGGTCTGAAGTTAGTATTTCTGACTTTGTGTTATAAGTTTGTCTATACGTGATATAAGACAAACTGCTTCCTTCTTGTGTGTCAGCAGTTTACTCTTTTAGTAGAGAATAAAAGCTTATAAGATCAGAAAATAAGACAAACTTGGGGTCAAATATAGCTTTATATATTCTGCTATATAGCTTTATATATTCTGCTATATAGTCAAAGTTGCTTTTCTAAGCTGACATTCTTTGTTCGCTAACACTGTATTTCTACTAACTTACTTTCAAAATGTTGTCTGTCTCTTTGGAGCCTGTCATGTGCAAAACAGCCACTCCTTTGTCTGAGTGCACCTCGGCTCTCAAAATATTCTTTCGGTGGTCTTCGGGCACAGCTGACAGAATATTTCCTGATGTATACTCATTGGGAAAACCGGTCATCAAAACTTTGTCGCTCATAGCAGCTGCATGGGGAAGGGTGGAGTCACTTGTCTGAAACATAGTTGAAACTTCAATAAAATTGACAAATAAAATACCATCGTTTTCATCGTTTAATATCAAATTATTTTAATCTAAAGATTAACCACGCTATTGTGACATACTAAGTGCAGCAGAAATGTAGACTAAAAAGCACTTTTTTTCCCTTCATCTGGAAGTGGGGTTTTTACACAGTAATCCTTTGTATGACCCTGTATCAGGAATAAATTGTGCTCATCTTTCTCTATTTTTCATAAACAGTAAAGCTAGTCAGCCTATTGACAACTATGGTAATGCTGGTTCTGCTTTGTCAAAGTTGCCACCCATGCTAGCATCCAATTTCCATAACCCAGTGTAGGTGTTTACAATATTTCACACAACATCCTGAATTCATTTAACAATATTTTAACACAATTAAACCTCAAAATCCTATCTTATCCCGTAACTCGAAGATCGCTGGGGCACCAGAGATGATCGTTTAACCAACATACTTAATCTTTCTATTTCTTCAGCAACCCTCATGGCTTCGCTCAATGTCAAACCAGTCCATTCTCGAATGTTGTCCTCACACCCCTTTTTCTGTTTCCCTCTTCTTCTGCCTTTTTGCACCGTGCCTTGCAGGATGGTCTTTGCAAGGCCTGATGCTCTGGTGACGTGGCCATACCATTGGAGTTTTCGTTTCTTGATCACTGTGAGCATGTCATCGTGTTGTCCAATGGCTTGTGTGATGGTCTGATGGGCTTCATTGTTGGTGATGTGCTGGGTTTAGGAAATGCACAGAAGTCTTCTTTAGCACCTCATCTCCATGCTTTGTATTCTTCATTGTAGATCTGCTGTGAGAGTCCATGTTTCGCAAAAAGGCCAGATATAAAATAAGTGACAAAAACAGCCTAACTGTGTGCAAACGTCATAATGGTAATGGCACATCATACCATAGTATCAAGTTGGCATTCTCTAGAAAAAGCATAATTACAAACAAAAAACAAAAATGAATGTAGTTTGTATTACTCACATAGTATGCATGTATCAAACTATAGTTTGCACCAGCCCTGTGAAACACCTGCTTATTCAGTTTTTTCGCTGAAAATGTAAACAACAACCACAAAAATCAAATACTATTTTTAAAAAAATCTGCTACAAAAACTGGCAGGTACTGTCATGTAAACTGTGCACCCTTTCTTCAGACTGGAAACAATAATGCTACAGCTTATCCATGCGCATCCGAACCCAGAAAATCTGCCATTAAAATGATTCTGAGGTCTTCTTTTTCAAACTGTTACACTAGATTGTGTTATTATACAAGAGTTTATTCATCCATATTATTGAGGTGAAAGCTCTCAAATAAGCGTGTAAGCAGCTAAAAAAAGACATAGAGTTCCTTGATGATACCACCTGCGAGCTTTGCAAGGGCTTCTTAATACAGTCATTACATTACACGTCACTCAATATCACAGGTGCACAATGCTCCCGATTGGTTAATTCACAATTCCTTGAAGCTAGTTCCTCAAGCGCCATTGCATTATTGTGTTAGGTGCCTGTGCTTCTCTTCTAATGGAGATAAGCCAGTTACTGCTATAGCAGATGACCTTTTGAACGATGTTTATATTCAACTTCCACATATATTTATTAAACACAAAAATGTACGATTTATATAAGCAAACAGTCATTTCTTAGAGTGAATTAAACATTCTATAAGTTTTTCACATTCTTGATCTCGACCTCAGATGCACTTAAAAAAAATTATATATTGCTGTCCATAAATAATACTGCTTTTAACTCTTTATCACATAAGATTGAGAAATTATAGTAATTTCCAGGTGGCAATACTATAACTAAAACTGATCAATGAATTTTGAGAGACTAAGTATATTTCAGATGCTGATGCAAAACCAGATAATCTGAAAGACTTTTTTGTACCTTGACTCCAGGACTGCAGTACAACTGCCATGCTTTCCACTTTGCCAGTAGGAGTGAGTGATGTGTAGTTGAAAGCGAAGGTATCGTTCAGCTTAAACACCGACTTGAAGTCTCGCAAGTGGTCTGTGGTGTAAGGGTACCCTTTTACAACTACAACTGGTGCTGGCACGCAGTTGCTGTAAGTACACTCCTCAGTTCTGCACAGGAGGAAAGAATTCATGATACCAAAATAAATTATTATTATTATTATTATTATTATTATTATTATTATTATTATTATTATTATTATTATTATTATTATTATTATTATTATTAAATTATTTATTTACTATTAATGTTGAAAGATAGACAAGATAAAAATACACTGATCAACCCATCCAAAGGACTGACATAAGCAGCAAACGGCACTGACAATGAAAAGCCGTCAACACATTTAATACCATAAATAAATGAAATAAAATTCTATATGCAATAAAATCTAAAGAATCTGCAACAAGCAACAACAACATAACATAAATAAATGCATTAAAATAAGTAAACAAATAAGTAAATAAAAACATGCAATTTCATTGATTCAATTTCAGCCAAAGTATCAACGGGTTTAATAATTACTGTATAAGCTAAAGTTCTCATAAAGTATCGTTCATGATAAAAAGTAATTTGATGGTGAAGTTGATGATGGTCACAGGCATAACTTGCATTCAACCATGCTATTATCATGCTCTGTGTGCTCAAAAAAAGAACTAAAATTATAAAAATTATACATTTTGTTTTAAAATGCAAATCTTTCAACAACAAAAAAAGAACAGAAAATAAAACACAAACAAAAAATTGGAAGAAAAAACAAAATAACAAAACACAACTTTGTTTAAATGTTAAGTGTGGTGTAGGCTACAGTGTCAATTTCATTATTAATCATGGTTTCTTTCCATTATGCTCTAATCTGAGAGTTCACTTCAGAATTCACATTTAAAGGTTTCAAAGCCAAAGGTTTTACAAGAAATGTTTAAACATGTAAGGAGGAACAGAAAGGTTTTGTGTTGGATTAAGACTATTCCCATTCACCAGCATGCCTAATGAAGTTAAGGAGAAATATATAGCGCTGTACTAATGTACCCCCAAACCATACAATCCATTTAAAGCAATAAACTAACTGGTGACTAAAGGTGATGCATGAACGCAAGCATTCATATGCGGAACACAGCTTGGGTTAATAAAAATCACCTGCTACCCAAAAGTACTGTTCTATCATCTGCACAGTCAGGCATAGCCGTTTACCATTTCGGCTAGTAGAATAAATATTGCATGCGTGTTGGGGAACTTCCACAACAGTCAAATATAACTGTAAACAACACAGAAGCTTAGGGACTTTCAAATGGGTAATGCTTAATTAACATATACATATGTGCAAGTCTCAATACTTACTTATGACTGCCATCATTTTCCCTGAGACATTTCAGCAAACAATATGTATAAGCGTAATCAAACTGATGTTCATTAATACTAAGGCACCAATCAAAAGTATTTATTACACAAACAAATATTTCAAAGGTCCTAAACACAAGACATAAGAAAACAAAAATACAAATGAACAAGCAAAAATTAACAATAACCACAACTGAAACACGTAAAAGAGTAATAATGACAGTAGAAAATATAGTCAAATGCTAATATGTGTTAAATAAATTACTGTAGTCTAATGCATATAAATGTTACATAAATAACAGTATCGTTATTAAAGCGATCAGAACTAAGCAATCAGACTGTACCTCGTGATATTCAGCTGTTCTTCCATACTCATTTTCACCTGCCGCAGCTGCAGAATGAGCTGCGTGTCGGAGCCATTCACCCAGGTGTAAACCACATCAATCGGCAAAGGTAAGCACAACCTGAAAAAACATTAACAATTACTTTTAACTCCTGATATCTCTGTTCAAATGCGTTTGATCTCCATTATGATTATCGTCTTTTAATTTTATCTTATCTTTTAGCTTTAAAATTTTAGCCTAATTAATTAATAGTTTACTTATTCTTAAATTGTGCCCGCTATAATGACATCACATATAAAGCAGACATACTGACATTATATTATGCAAAATCCTGCCCCCTTAGTGAAATTTTGCTTATTAGTGTAGCAACAGGTAAAAATAAAACTTTTAAAATTGTAAAAGCATACATTTTGTGCATATCTGAACTTAAATTCTATCTCATGAAAAATCATACTGTTTCTAAAAAGTATAATAATGAAGAAAAAGGTGAAAAAGGTTAAACCTAAATATTCCTCTAACCTTTCTCTGTATGATCGTCCAGCCAAGTTGTCGCTGTAGGAGTTGAAGACAACAGCGTACTTCTCATGGCTCCATTCCAGCAAAGCCTGTAATTAATTTAGTCATGAAAAACAGTATTACTTTGAAACTCTCTAGCTTTTAAAATTACTTTTATTAGACTAGTTCTAGTTCTAGTTTTGCACTATTCACCCCCACCCCCTAGTTAACCTTCTCCTTTTTCCCCCAGGGGCAACTTTACTTCTGAGAAGGTTAATGAGCCGTTCATTTATTTCTTCTCAATCATGCCAATAACATTTGATCCTATCCTATCCTATCCCATGACTCGGAGGTCGTAGGGGCACCACAGATGATCGTTTAACCATTTTTCCCTGTCCTCAGCAACTTTGACGGTTTCACTCAGTGTCAAACCAGTCCATTCGCGAATGTTGTCCTCCCACCTCTTTTTCGGTCTCCCTCTTCTTCCACCTCCTAACATTGTGCCTTGCATGATGGTCTTTGCAAGACATGATGATCTGGTGGACGACTGAGAAGAAATCATTGGCACTTGAACCGTCGTTGCACAGAAATGATGACACCAAGGAAGGTTAACCTGGCAGTACCGTCAACACTCCTGACTCCAGCGGAGACTGCAGTGCACTTGGATCTAACTCCTGAACCTGTGTCTGTGCAGCAGCCTCAAACTGCAAAACAGTGCGCCGCACCACTACCAGAGATGGAGCCCGGAGCGCAAAAGACAGAGGTTTGTGACCACAAGAAGTTGTCGTATTTCAAAACCACCTACTGGACTGGACCTTTGAATAAGAAGAAAGGAGTGGTGTGTGTGTGCAGAAGGCGCTAATAAGTCAGGTCACAAACGGAATAAGAACTGCAGAATTCCAGGCATATTCACATTTACAGTTTGAGGTTTATTTTAGTTGAATTTTAAATATTATTCACATTTACAGTTTGAAATTTATTTTAGTTGAATTTTAAATGTTAAAGAAGACCCATCCTCATGTTCATAAGAGTTTGTAAAGTTAATTCGTTTTGCAAATCCCTAGAGAGGGGGATGTAAGGTTAGACTTTATTTGAGTTGATTTGAGTAAAGAGATAAATCCGGGTTTTCACCCCGAGCCATGTTGACAAGAAGACGTTCAATAAAGTTCACTTGCATAGAAGCCAGTTTTTATTGTCACTTGTGCGAGTCCAGAGTCGACACCGACCCACAAACACCACAACTCCATATGAAGAACTGTTTACAATAGACAATAAAGCACAGAAAAACAGCTGTAAATCATTTAATGAGAAACTACTCATTATTTACAATATTAAAAACTATTTTACCATACAGGACTGGAGAAAGGAAGAGATAAAGTAAGGATGTCGCTGTTCACAACAGACAGTGAATGATACTTGCTCAGGTAGCGTGTGTGCGAGATTCAGCTGCTCAAGCCTGGGCAAGCCCCAGCCATGCACTGAGGAGAGGGGTCACTAAAGCTGTTTTGCATCATCAATCCTATAGCCTACCTGCCCTTTGGAAAGACATAAAAATGCTGACAAGAAAACTTCTTGGACACTTTTGTCTGTTCACAGCTGTTGTCAAGAGCCATGACATATCCAGCGCTGTCCGTGTATTGACAGTGCACACTCAGCTCATTCCTTGTTTTCTGTGCCTACCTTCTTCCACTGTAACTGTTCCTTACAGTATGGTTTTTGCAAAGGTGTCATGCCAGGCTGTGGGTTCGGGCACTAAATAGAATAGACCCAACGTTTCCCGGAGTGTCGTAAGAGTCGACTAACAGGGGTGATGTTAGCATGGCATCACTGGGCGAAAATCTTCTACACAGAAGTCACCGGCCAGGGCGGAGGAATTTCACGTTACTACAGGTTCAACGACCACGTGCTCAAGGCCAAGGCGAGCCACACTGTATTCGTGGATTTCGGCTGTGGCCAACAGTCTGGAGAGGATTGGGCACAGCCAGGTCTTTTTTGCCCAAGACACACTACATCAGTACATGATGAAACTATCCACTAATTCCATGCTGGATCAGTCGTCACCCAGCTCAACAAGGACCGCGCCTTCCGTTGGCCACCAGGAGGTGATAAGTATGCTACTGATGGACAATTTAGCAAGATCCGCACGAGAAACAACATCGTCATAGGAACCTGGAATGTCAGGACCCTAACTGCGGAAGGAAAATTAGAAGAAATGGCCCACGAGCTGGACCACTATCGATGGAACATTCTAGGTATCAGCAAACTGCGCTGGAAAGGTCTAGGTAAAACAACGACCGACAAAGGCCACAAGCTCTATTTCAGCGGTAGAGATGACAGGCACGAACACGGCATTGGATTCTTGGTCCACAAGAACATTCTAGCCACTGTCATGGGTTGCCGCCCAGTCTCCAGTAGACTCATTACCATCCAGCTGAGAGCAGCCCCTTTCAACATCACCATCATCCAGGCCTATGCCCCAACATCAGACTATGACGACAGCGAAGTGGAGGATTTTTATGAAAATCTACAGGCGGTCCTTGACCAAGTGCCGAAGAAGGACATAGTCATAGTGCAAGGCGACTGGAATGCCAAGGTTGGCCAAGATGCGCACCACACTGGGGAGACACATGTGGACCCCACTGCAACAACGAGACAAATGACAGGGGTCTGAGACTCTTGGAGTTTGCCAGATACAACAATCTGGTACTGGCAAACACGCTTGGTCTCCACAAAAACTCCAGACAATGGACATGGCACAGTCCCGGCGGGGAGCATCACAACCAGATAGACTACATCATGGTCAAGAAACAAGAAGTCTTGGACAGATGGACAGAGTACTGCTCTGACCTTTACAACCATACACCAAATGGAGACCCATCAGTTCTAGCATGTCCCGAGAACAGAGAAGAAGAAATCCTCCCAATTCTCCGGGAAGAAGTTGAGGCAGCAGTACAATCGCTGAAGAAAGGGAAGTCAGCGGGAATGGACAACATACCCGCGGAACTGCTACAAGCAGGAGGAGAAGCGATGATTGATGCCCTCACCATTATCTGTAACAAGATCTGGCAGAGTGGGGAGTGGCCTACACCATGGACCCAGTCGCTTGTCATCACTCTTCCCAAAAAAGGTAATCTTCAGGAGTGTGAAAATTACCGCACCATCAGCCTCATCAGCCATCCCAGCAAGGTCCTCCTGAAAATAATACTCAACAGGTTGAAACCCCAAGCTGAACAAATCATAGCTGAAGAACAAGCAGGATTCAGGGCAGGGCGAAGTACCACTGAACAGATTGTCAACCTCAGAATAATCTGTGAGAAATACCTACAGCACCAACAACATCTATATCATGTGTTCATAGACTTCAAGAAGGCGTTTGACCGAGTCTGGCATGCAGCTCTATGGGCAACAATGAAAGTGTACAACATCAGCCCTAAAATTATTGAAGTCATCAAAAGCCTGTATGACAAGGCTACCAGTGCAGTCCTACATAACAGCGTCATCGGGAACTGGTTCAGAACAACAATCGGTGTGCGTCAAGGATGGACATAACAACACTCTTCAACATCTTCCTAGAGCGCATCATGTCAGATGCCCTTGCAGATCACGAAGGCACAGTCAGCATAGGGGGAAGAGCAATCTCCAATCTTCGTTTTGCGGATGACATTGATAGATTGGCTGGAGAGGAACAAGAACTTGAACAGCTGGTACAGAGGCTTGACACCACCTCCAGAGCTTATGGAATGGAAATAAGTGCAGAGAAGACCAAAATGATGACCAACAACACCAATGGCATCAACACGGACATCAAAGTCCAAGGCCAATCCCTCAACACAATCCATAGCTTCAAATATTTAGGAGCCATTGTATCAGACAAAGGGTCCCAACAGAAAGTCCTCTCCAGGATCGCACAAACAACTGCTGCCCTGACAAGGTTGAAGCCCATTTGGAAAGACAGGACCATCAGTCTACATTCCAAAGTAAGACTGCTGCGCTCCCTTGTCATCTCCATCTTCCTATAGGCTTGCGAAGCATGGACCCTCACTGCAGATCTCCAAAGAAGAATACAAAGCATGGAGATGAGGTGCTACAGAAGACTTCTGGGCATTTCCTATACCCAACACATCACCAACGACGAAGTCCGACAGACCATCAGGCATCACACAAGCCATTGGACAACACGATGACCTGCTCACAGTGGTGAAGAAACAGAAACTCCGATGGTATGGCCACGTCACCAGATCATCAGGCCTTGCAAAGACCATTCTGCAAGGCACAGTGCAAGGAGGTAGAAGAGGGAGACCGAGAAAGAGGTGGGAGGACAACATTCGAGAATGGACTGGTTTGACACTGAGCGAAGCCATCAGGGCTACTGAGGACAGAGAAAGATGGAGTATGCTAGTTAAACAATCATCTGTGGTGCCCTTACGACCTCCGGGTTACGGGACAGGATAGGATAGGATAGTCATGCCGCCTCAATCTTTGTAACATTAAGTCACTCTTCCAAGATATCAATTATACCACCAACATTTGTTCACACAGGTTTTCTTCTTTACTATAAAGTATAATGTCTCTTGTTGAATCAATTTTTATTCATCAGGTTAACATAGGTTGTACTGATAGTGATAAAATACTCAACAATTATATTATATAGTACCGTTAAAAGAATGCAGCTAAACCTTAGGCGTTTCTCATTTACATAATTAAGAGTCTGTGTTATGTACTTTTTTTTCGTCAAAATATAGGAAAATCATCTTGACTTTTTGAAGGAGTGTACAATCACTTGCGCTTGTCCATAAGCTTGTAAATGGAGTATGTTAAATATATAATCACATAAAAAAAGAACATTACTCTGGCATTTTTCAAGTTATGCTTAGGAGAGGATTGATTTGTGTCTGTATGTGTGGCGATTCATAAAGTCACAGCCCCCTATATCCCTCCATCCCTTCTGCCAGTGCAGTCAAAAAACAGTAATGACTTATTAGTTATTTCACTTATAAGTTATAATAATTATGTAATGTGATCATGTGCTTGATCATGTGTTGTCTTACCTCTCCAAAATGAAAAGCAGAGACCGTGATGACGATCAGTCCTCCAAAAATCATAAGTAGTCCATATCGGTGGGACAACAAATCGTAAGCTCGCTTTTGCAAAAGTTTCCACACACGTGGTTCCATCCTAAAGATGTGCTTTAAAGAATGAAGTGTCTACATTATCAATGCAATCTTTCTCTCCTGGACGCAGCCATCTTTTAAGTGCATGCTGGGAGGAGCACGTGGCGTTGTTGACAGCGGAAGTTTTACTGCCGGATTTGTGGGGAGAACGTCATCAATTTTGGGGTGTTAATTTTAGAAAACTACGCACACATCGATCGTGTCACGAATAAAGGTCCGTGGATCGTGTGCTTTATAGAGGCTGAGGGATTTGGGCGATGTATAATGATGTACTGAACTGGAACGAACTGACGCACTTTGCAGCAGGAAGTATACAATTAGAAAAGATACTTGTGTAATTTATTTATCATGATCGACTCTAAATTTACCCACAGGTAAATAGTACTTTTATTGCAACTTTGTTACTGTAGTGTTGATTGTTGTTTGTAAAACTGTCCGTTCTCTTACTATTTTCTGTAATTATTCTTTATAGTTATAAATTATATGTAACTGTAAATAATCATGCGCAATCATCAACGAATCCTTTGGATAGGTCTAGAGAAAGAGCTGTAGTTAAGTTAGGATTAGGGTTTAGGTAGGATCGTGGAGTATTTTGCCCTCTATAACTTTATATCTAGTAATATTTTGCCCTCTATAACTTTATATCTAGTAATGAGTCTCCTCTCTGAAAATCCTTACGGGAAGAGAGGGGACTATAAACTGATAAACATAACATAACATAACATATCTAGTAATTATAATAAGTGTTTTAACTTTTATACAAGTCTAACAAGGATTAATTGCTTCGGGAAATGGGAGGTGTAGAACTGTCTAATCAGAAACTAGTTGTAAACAAGATATATAAACAAGATATATAAACAAGATATTAGTAGTAGCTATAAGTAGATGTAAGACAGACATCGCTGCCTAAAACCTTGCGGCTTATAAAAACGTCCCCTCGGCCTCATTGTTTATGGTATAAAGTTTACATCCTGATTTGCATGCAATAATTTGAAATAATCTTTTCTAGTCGTATTGATAGAATAATTCTTGAAATTTGGAATCAGTGTCTATGTGGTTTTTTAAACTATTTACAGATGGTGCAAATTTAATATTTGTTGGTAAAGAATTCCAATAATTAGCTACTCTATGTGCAAATGAAAATTTTCGTTGGTTAGTTCTACAATATTTTATGAAAATTTTACCTTCACATTTCCTAGTTCTGTTAGATTGATCAAACACGAAAAAATTAAGTATTAGTAATTAACATTCTTCTACATCATTAATTATTTTGAATGTCTGAATTAAATCTCCCCTGATCCTATGTCCTTTCAGAGAGTGAAGGCCCAGAAACCTTAATCTCTCATCATATGTCATGTCACGACACTCAGATAATAGTTTTGTGGCTCACCGTTGAATTTTTTCTATTGCTACAGACTGCCTTTTCAAATATGGACTCCAAACTACATTAGCAATATGAGGTCTTACAAAAGCTTTATACAATTTTAAAAACGTTTCTTTTTCCAAGTATGTGAATGCTCTTTTGATTATGCCTAACATTTGGTTTGCTTTACTCCTTTAGTTACCACTCTCTGAATATGTGCGTCAAATTTTAACTTGCAATCAAAAGTTACACCCATACGCATATTCATATGATCTTACAAAAGCTTTATAAAAAAACGTTTCTTTTTCCAAGTATTCTTTTGATTTGCCTAACATTTGGTTTGCTTTAGTTACCACTCTCTGTAAATATATCATGTGTGTCAAATTTTAACTTGCAATCAAAAGTTTACAGTTTACACCAAGTCTTTTTCATTATCTCTTACATTTTATAAACTTCATTTTTTATAACATTGTATATTCGCATCCACGATTTCCTTTCCCCACATGCATAACTTTACACTTCTGCTCATTTAAATATAACTTCCACTTCTCACACCATTGAGTGTAGCTTATGTAAATCATCTTGAATGACCTTATATTTCGATGTTGTATTATATATTTTAGTGTCATCAGCAAATATCTTAACCATACTCTCCAGTATTTCAGGTAAATCATTAATATATCTAGTAAAAAGAATTGGACCTAAAATACTGCCCTGTGGAATACCACTTAAAACTCTAGCATCTTTAGACCTTTCTGAACCAACTTTAACCCACTGTTTACGTTCAGACAAAAAGCTTGATATCCATTTAAGAACATTGCCTCCTATACCATATGCAGCCAACTTTAACAACAGTCTATTATGTGGCACAGAATCAAACGCCTTTCTAAAATCACAATACACTATATCAACATCATTCCCATCATCAATTAAAGCCGTCAAATCCTCCATAATCTCTAACAACTGTATCACACAAGACCTACGTTTCCTGAACCCATGCTGACAAACTGCAAATAATTTATTATCCGTAAAGTATGACACAATGACATCTCGAACTAGTGACTCTAAAACTTTACATGTATGTAATACAAGCCAAACTCACTGGCCGATAATTACCAGGATCTGATTTGGAGCCCTTTTTAAATTATAATGCTGTCACTTCCGCACTTTTCCATTCCTCAGGCAATGTTCCCTCTTCTAATGACTTGTTAAACAATAGACACAAGGGACCAGACAACTCTTCACACAGCTCTTTTAGTACCTTGGATGCAATTCTGTCCGGGCCTTGTGCCTTTGTGGGGTCTAATTCTTTGAGTTTGTCTTTTACCGCTAAGGAAGTTATTCTTATATCACCCAGAAAAACACCACTGGAATACTCTCCCTCTGGTATCACAGGAATATCGTTTGCATCTTCTTGAGTACATACACTAGAAAAGAAATCATTTAGTGTTTCAGCTTTAGTAACATCATCTTCAGCTAAGGATCGATCTGCTCTCTTCAACGAACTAATTCCCTGGCTAATTTTCATTCTATCCTGTACGTATTTCCAAAATTTTCTAGGATTATTTTTACTCTCAGTCTCATTTGCAATCAGTTTTTCATATTCTTTACGGGTTATTTTCAATGCTTTAGTACATTTATTTCTTATCTTAACATATTTTAAATAATCGTGTCCAGATTTAGTACACTGATATCTCTATACAAATTATACTTCTTGTTAATTTGTTTAATAAGTAACTTACTATTTCATCCAAAAAGGTTTATATAAATATCTTTTACGATTTGCTTTTCTTTTCTTTGGGATACATTCATCCATACCAGTTTGTATAGCTTCTTTCAAGTAGACCCATGCTTTCTCAACATCATTGTGTTCTAACACAGACCAGTCATATGTTTTTACAAAATTTCTCAGTCAAGAGTAGTCCCCCTTATTAAGATCATAGACATACTATTTTCATGTTTACTTTTTTTCATTGAGACGGATAAATTAAAACTTACAATATTGTGATCACTCTTACCTAGAGGATCAAGATAACAAATTTCTGAGACTAAATCACTATCATTTACAAGTATCCAATCATCTAAAGTCGGTTTCTGACCCACCCTCCTTCTTGTCGGTTCTCTCATTTTTTGTATCAAGAAAACATCATGTACTTTTTCAATTATTTCGTAATTATTTTGTCCTGACCAGATAGGCTACCATCCCAATGTACATTGGGATAGTTAAAATCACCAGATATATATACATATTTTATCATACTTTATCATTTCATCTGACTTTAGTAACTGGAAAAGTTTGTCATCATTTTCTTCATCACTTGTGTTAGGACTCCTGTATATACACCCTAAGAGTACTCTTTCATTATTTGCACTAGTAAATGTACACCATACACTTTCCTCGAAACTGTTTCTATTCAATAATTCACATACACTAGCATTTAATTTTGAATCCACATATAAAACAACCCCTCTTTTGTGATTAACATTTAAAAACATATCATAGTTTGAAATATAATACTCCTCAACAAATGATTTGGCATTTTTTGCTTTTATCTCAGTTAAACCGATAATAGAAGGTTTTAGGTCATCCACTCAACTTAACAATTCATCTTTTTTATTTAACGGGCTATCCACATTTGAATACATCATAATACAAGCATCACTATCTATGTTAGTATTTTTGTTAACCTTTCTTTTTTTAATTTTTGCATTCTTACCATGAGTAATCTTGCAGCTAGAAGTAGTACGAATTTTACATTTATTGCTATTGACATTATTTATAGTATGTACACTATTTACATGATCTTTGTGACCTTCAAGTCACTCAGTTTTAGGGCCAGCGCCAGCATCAGTGTCGTCCCTGAACCTCCCACCTTGCCTTGCTTTCAGAGAGACCATCTTCCCATTTCTTATCACCAGGTTCTCCTCCCCTTTATTTGTATGCCTTTGCTTTTCCATCCTCAGTTCTTTGTTCTTTTCGCGCTGCTTTTGGGTGTAGTCAGGGTTGACATAAACGTTTTTCTCATTTTTCATAACACCTTTGTTCAACTCTGGAGCTTTTCTTAGAATCTCTTTCTTTTTCTCTTCTGATTTCACTGTCACTCTTAACGTCCTAGGTCTACTGCCCCCAATCTTACCTAACCAGAACCAGTCATCACTCTCTAAAGTTATTTCTTGTTTACAACTAGTTTCTGATTAGACTTAGCAGATTTTAGAGTCTCTTCTACTCACTCCCATTTCCCGATATATATCTTGTTTACAACTAGTTTCTGATTAGACTTAGCAGATTTTAGAGTCTCTTCTACTCACTCCCATTTCCCGATATATATCTTGTTTACAACTTGTTTCTGATTAGACTTAGCAGATTTTAGAGTCTCTTCTACTCACTCCCATTTCCCGATATATATCTTGTTTACAACTAGTTTCTGATTAGACTTAGCAGATTTTAGAGTCTCTTCTACTCACTCCCATTTCCCGATATATATCTTGTTTACAACTTGTTTCTGATTAGACTTAGCAGATTTTAGAGTCTCTTCTACTCACTCCCATTTCCCGATATATATCTTGTTTACAACTTGTTTCTGATTAGACTTAGCAGATTTTAGAGTCTCTTCTACTCACTCCCATTTCCCGATATATATCTTGTTTACAACTTGTTTCTGATTAGACTTAGCAGATTTTAGAGTCTCTTCTACTCACTCCCATTTCCCGATATATATCTTGTTTACAACTTGTTTCTGATTAGACCAGGGGTGAGATTTAACCCAGGAGACAAACTAGCCCGCCGGGCTAGCTAGGAAGTAAAGTGAGGTAGCCCGCATGGTTTTTAGGCAGCCCGACAATCGCGTATTTACGGCAATGTGTCTTTATCGAAAATGAGCTAAGATCGATCTTCGCCATCTGAACGTTTCAGCCATCATGCATGCAGTCTGGAAATGTCTTTTTCTCTTCGATTCATACTCTTTGTGACGCTCTTTCTTCTCCGAACTAGAATTCGCCTTCTTTGGCGGGGTTCGTTGACCCCAGAAATAAAGTTCCACATCTTCGGATCAACAACCGTCACTTTGACAATACTCGTAATTTGCAGCAGTGTCTTTTTCACAAACAAAGCAGACAGCGCGCTTGGCGCAAAAGGGAAGTAGGCAAAGGGAAATAACCCTCGCGAATGCTACATACTTGTAGCAGACGAACAGTGACCTAAAAACGCTCTCTCTTCGGACCGAGCTTCTAAAAGTCTGCTAGTACTAGTAGTATTATTTTTTTTAGGTCGCCAGGCGGGCTGGCTCAACTATAAGGTGAGGTCGCCCGAGCCGGTTTTAAGTCGCCTCGGGCGACCGGGCGACCGCTAAATCTCACCCCTGTTAGACTCACCAGATTTTACATGTAGAGTCTCTTCTTTCTACTCCTCCCATTTCTCGAGGCACTTAATCCTTGTTAGACTTGTATAAAACACTTTGCTTTTAGTGTCCTTGCGATGTACTACAAATAACATCAATATGGATTATGATTTTTTTAAACCAACAATTAACAATACTATATTAAAATTATCATTTCAGGAGTGTTGATGAAAACACCACTCCACAAGTATTGCCATTGGACCATGAGCACTGTATGACATGTTTCCGACGCTCATGCAATAAAATGCCAGACAACGTGACTTGCTGCGACACTGTTGATTGCCCCAGAGGTTGTGGAAGTCGCTACCATGGATGTAAAGGGAGCGAACATGTTTTGATGTGTTCTGAAAAACGGATTCCTTGCATCAACAGAATCAATGGGTGTCCAGCAGAGATGTCTCGCAAGCACATCTCTAAGCATCTTCCCACCTGTTCTGCCAGTGTTGTGTTCTGCAGCTTTGAGTGGAACAGGTACGTACACTTATTTTGGTAAACTGAGTTTTTGATGGTCAAAATTCTCAATTCTGGTTGGTCAACAGTGCGTGTATGTATCCCTGTATATGAGAGAGAGAGAGAGAGAGAGAGAGAGAGAGAATATATTGAGTTGATAAAATCCTTTGCCTTCTTGAGTTCTTCTGAATACTGTTATATTATTATTATTAGGTTATTAACAGTAATAAAATTCATTAATTTGAAGAACTGGTTACTTTTTCAGTAGCTTTCTGACGGTAACTGTATCACACTTTCAAATTTTCTTATTTTACTTTAATTATTATTTCATATCTTTGCATGCATATTTGTGTGTCCATGTGTGTGTACACTCTCTGAATTATTATTAAGAATTACAATCATGTGTTCATAGACTTCAAGAAGGCATTTGACCGAGTCTGGCATGCAGCTCTATGGGCAACCATGAAAGTTTACAACATCAGCCCTAAAATTATAGAAGTCATCAAAAGCCTGTATGACAAGGCTACCAGTGCAGTCCTCCATAACAGCGTCATCGGGAACTGGTTCAGAACAACAATCGGTGTGCGTCAAGGATGCCTACTCTCTCCAACACTCTTCAACATCTTCCTAGAGCGCATCATGTCAGATGCTCTTGCAGATCACGAAGGCACAGTCAGCATAGGGGGCAGAGCAATCTCCAATCTTCGTTTTGCGGATGATATTGATGGATTGGCTGGAGAGGAACAAGAACTTGAACAGCTTGTACAGAGGCTTGACACCACCTCCAGAGCTTATGGAATGGAAATAAGTGCAGAGAAGACCAAAATGATGACCAACAACACCAATGGCATCAACACGGACATCAAAGTACAAGGCCAATCCCTCAACACAGTGCACAGCTTCAAATATTTAGGAGCCATTGTGTCAGACAATGGGTCTCGACAGGAAGTCCTCTCCAGGATCGCACAAACAACTGCTGCCCTGACAAGGTTGAAGCCCATTTGGAAAGACAGAACCATCAGTCTACATTCCAAAGTAAGACTGCTGCGCTCTCTGGTCATCTCCATCTTCCTATATGCTTGCGAAGCATGGACCCTCACAGCAGATCTCCAACGAAGAATACAAAGCATGGAGATGAGGTGCTACAGAAGACTTCTGTGCATTTCCTATACCCAACACATCACCAACATTGAAGTCCGACAGACCATCACACAAGCCATTGGACAACACGATGACCTGCTCACAGTGGTGAAGAAACGGAAACTCCGATGGTATGGCCACGTCACCAGATCATCAGGCCTTGCAAAGACCATTCTGCAAGGCACAGTGCAAGGAGGTAGAAGAAGGGGGAGACCGAAAAAGAGGTGGGAGGACAACATTCGAGAATGGACTGGTTTGACACTGAGCGAAGCCATGAGGGCTGCTGAGGACAGAGAAAGATGGAGTATGCTGGTTAAGCGATCATCTGTGGTGCCCCTACGACCTTCGGGTTATGGGACAGGATAGGATAGGATAGGAAGGATTACAATCTTAGAATCACAATTATTATTAATAATATTACCCTGTACAAATAAATGTTTACTGTGTGTTGTCAGTTCTTATTTAAATTTGGGAATTCTTGTTCCAGGTATCCACTAGAGCCAATACCACCTCATGAAACACCTAAGCCATCGATGCATAAAATTTATGCCAACTGTGGACAGTTGGATCTTGCTCTAGCCATGCGTGACCACAGAGCCCACATCAATGAAGTCCTTAAGACTAGAGATGCAGTCTGGTTTCCACAGGTCTTTTCTGGCTTGTCACGTTTAGTTTCAGTCGGTGCTGAGCAGAATGAAGGCCAAGGCAGTCATGAAGGTCAGAGTGGGTTGCAGTGTGATGAAGTGTTAAAGGGCTCTGGCTCGGCTGATCAAGCAGCAGTGGAAATGAAACGATTTGGAGAATATTCACTCTATGATTATGACAGTGTAAGCTGCGGTGCAACAAATGCTGAGGAGGATGGAATCAAGAAAGTCAAAACAAAACGATTTGGAGAATATTCACCATATGATAATGACAATGAAACTTCAAACCCAAAAGTGAAAGAAGGGGAGGAGTCTGTATCAACACAAGAAGACGAGCTTAGCACTGATGTTTCTATGAGTATGACCGATGAAGAGCCCATGGCAGGTGAGAAATGGGAGACTGAGATCCAGGATGGGCAGGAACTGAAGTCCATCTTAAGTATGGGGCTGAGTTTGGAGTGGGTTCCAAAAAGCAAATACCAACCTAGACAAGCCTCGATGTTTGATTCCATGTGTTGCCAGGAAATGCGCCGTGATGAGTACAGCAGTCACTACGATGCTGTCCACAATCACATTCATCCAGGGCTGGGAGGCTGGATGGAGCAGCGCTGCCCCTTGGCGTATTTAGGCTGCCCCTTTTCGTTTCGGCGATATGGCCCTGACGTGCCTGATTCTGAGATCCATCATAGCTGGTTGCTGGAAAGCTTTGGGATGTCTATGATTAGTCCAGGTACTGATCCCATGCACAGTACACCAAATCACCTCATACCATTGACTGTGGACACTGCCAAGAGAGATGAACAAAGCAAAACAGAAGCTGAAAGAGAGAGTATAGCACAGACTGACAGTAAAAACAGTTCCTCCAGTACAGACCGTCATGCACACCACAGTCTTTCCGCAGCTGATGAAGGCAATAAACTTTTCTCAGGGAATCAAGATGATGTCAACTCTCACTTCAACTCTGCCAGTCTTTCAAATGAGACAGGTGTTACAGGTCTTTCAAAAGAGGAGAATGCAGGAGGAGCTTTTCTCAAGGAAAACTCATTTTCTGACATGCTGGACAACATTAATCTTAGTAGTGACCAGACAACTGGAGAAATCTCACCCCCAAAAAAATCAAAATGTGCCTCTTCTCAGGATGGTGAGACTCTCAGTCAGCCTGGAAAAGGAAGAGTTAAGGACAAAACCAACAAAGAAGATGGAACAACTTCAGACAGAGCTGAAGCTGACTATTTTACTCCTAAGATAAGGAGAGGAAGTGGGAAACAGGTGATCTATTCAGGTGCCTCAGCCAGCTCTCGTGTTCACGTGGATATCACGATAGAAGAAGTGCCAGCTTATGTGCCTGGCACCATGCAACTGACAGATCTGCCTGTGGAGGTGCTGATTTATCTCACTCGGTACCTGGACAACTTTTCCCTGTGCAACCTGTCCATGGTTTGCCGCACCATGCGTGATGTCTGCTGTAGCCTGCTGCAGGAGAGGGGAACAGTCTCTCTCATATGGGGGAAAGAGCATGCCACTGCAGAAGCACCATGGCGTGTCTTTGGCAAGGTATGCAATTTTAGTTTGTTATCTCAGTTTAAGTTTTATTTTGTCAGTTTTGAACCATAGTTAATATGAGTCTCAGCTTCATGAACCAAGTTCCATTTGCTGCTTGTCTTGGTCATACCTGTATCAGCTGATCATCATCATGGTTAAAAATTGTAGCCCCTTTCAAGTTTCATGGGTTGGAAATTTTCCTTTTTAAAGTATTTCTAAAATGAGAATTGTTTACTTAAGCCAAAGTTGCATACATTAATTTCTTTAATATATATTTAATAATTTATTAAATTAGACTTTTCAAAGTGAATAAAAAAACTTGGTTAGAAATGTTTTTAATGTAAATTTTTTTGTTGCTGTTTGTTTTTGACTCACATGCATAGAGTGTCGTGGCACTAATAGTTGGCAACCCAGTTTACTATCAACACGCTTCACCGCCTTTCACGGCAAATATTTTTATGTCCCTCTTATGAGGGATAAATAAAAATTAACAGCCCAGGTTGGGCCATGTTCTCAAGGTGGTGGTAGAGAGGTGGGAGTGAAATACTCCACTCGGCTACATTAAAAAAAATGGGAAAAAAAGGTCCTCCTTTGTCCGGTGTCCCCGCCATCTGTCCGTGCAAAAATTGCAAGTGGGTTAATAACTCTGAACCTATTTCAACTATTACAAACAAACATGGTAAGATGGTGTATTGATACCTCATAAATGATCACTGAATGAATGACTTCACTTCAAGGTCAAAGGGTCAACAAATGTTAGTCAAAAAAAAATTTTTTTTAAATAGAATTTCATATTAAGTTATTCATATTGAACTTATGATTCCTTGATGCATGATAAATACCAATGAGACACACATACTGTGCAAATTCGGTCAACCTCACTCCAAGGCCAAGGTCACTGGAGCTGTCCAAAGTGGGCTAGTATAGATGCTTTGAATAGACCTTGATCCTAACCTATGAGAGATATAAAGTCCAAACTTGTTGTATTTAGAGATGATAGAATGATCTTTCATAAAATGTTCAGTTTTGCGTTCATCTTAAAAGTCAAGGTCATTTTAAAAAATAGGCCAGTTTAAAAAATAGGTCATCGTACCATAGAATGGCTGTATATTTAACCCATAGTAAGATAAGATAAGATAAGATAAGACAACTTTATTATCTTTTACAAGAAATTACATTGTGGTGTACAATTACAATCAACAAGGAATAAACATCACAAGAATAATAACAACAATCATAATGACAATGAGGATAAAAATGCACAGTCACATATGAATATAATTACACTTTAAATGCATGCTAACATTAAACGACAGCAAATGTTAAATGAAATTATTTTGGGCAAACAAACACACTGACACACACACGTGTCATTTATTAAGTAATGAGACAGCCTTTGGAATAAAACTGTTTTTCATTCTGAGAGTTCTGATCCTTGGTGTTTGGTAGCGCCTTCCAGAAGGCAGGAGCTGGAAGTGGTGCGCAAGCTCATGAGTGCTATCCAGCACAAAGCAACTGGCTTTCTGCACAACACGTCTTTCATACAACATCTGCAGACTCTCTTGTTTCACTCCCACAAACCTCCCACAGACTTTCACTACTCGATCCAGCACACCTTTGTTTTTTACACACAAACTTCCATACCAGCAGATAAAAGAAAAGGTAAGAACGGACTCGATAAAAGAAGAGTAAAAGGTCTGAAGGATGCGGATACTGACTTGGAGATTTGGAAGTTTTTGAAGGCAGTAAATTCTAGACTGACTTTTTTTGTGGATGGCCTGGGTGTTTGCAGTGAAGTTAAGTTTCTCGTCAATGATGGTTCCCAGGTATTTGTATTGAGTGACTCTCTCGACTATAACACCATCAATGACAAGTAAATAGTATGCAACAAACTTTGGGTTATTTGATCATACATGAGCATGAGAGGTCATTTAAAGGTCAAAGTCATCTTAAGGTCAAGGTTACTGGAAGTCAAGGTCATCCAATGGTCACTGTGGTTTTTTTTTTTTTTTTTTTTGGGGGGGGGGGGGGGGGGGGCATAATGGCATTAATGCAAATATGGTTGTAGTTTATTTGATAGTACATGAGTGTATTTGGAGACGGAGGGCATGAAAAGATAAAGTCAGTATTACTTTGTATTTAAATGCCACTGTTTCATTTTGATTTTTCTGGGCACTCATTTTTATGTTAAATATTGCAAGTTCCACAAGGTGCATGTGAGTCATAGGAGACTTTGGTCTTCTACTAGTTTTAATTATGCATTTTTTTAATTAATTCCTGTGGTGTTATGCCTATACATGAAGAAAATGCTTTGGTTTCAGTGTTGGAGGTTCAGCACTTGTTTTAGTCCAGTGAGAACATGGAAGTTCCTTTGCCACAGCCCTATTGCAGCACATTTGATAGCCTGTCCCTTCAACCAAGATAAAGTTGTTAAACTGGACAAATTTCCAGTCTGTTTTTGAAATGCCAAGTTCATGATCACAAGAAAATAAACTGTTTGGTGGGTCTTGGCACAATATGTGATTTATGTAATGTATACATTTACTTTAAATATACACTGTTTTTGTTCAGATATATATTACGTCTGATGCTTTGTGCATTGCCACTACTGACTGACTTCATGAATTAGGAATATTACATTAATTTTTAATTTCAGCGATGGAAGTTCAGCACTTGCTTTAGCCCAGTCAAATCTTGGAAAATCATCCACCACAATCCCACAGCTGCTCACCTTCAAGCCTGTCCATTCAACCAAGATAGAATCAGGAGTACTGAGCGTTTCTCAGTCATTCCTGTGGACAAGACCCCACTAAATATACAGATAATCGACATGCTGCAAAGACGCCTCAAAGAATACAGGTCATAGCTTGTTGGTGTGCTGTATGGTTATTGATAGCATCATTGATGATCCCTTATTATAAAACTTTTGATACACTGCACTTAGTTGGCAAAATCACAGTGACTGAACATTTTAGAGAGACTTTTGACAGATTAGAATGCATGTGACTGCTTTTGGGGCCTTTTGTGATTGTAGTCGTAAAGGATAAGAATTTATTTTTTTAATTTCTTTTTTTTTTGGGTACCCCCAGAGTGTATTTCATAAATTTCTAAAACTAACACAAAGTCATTTAGACTTTGCAGCTGTGTGCAGTGTCCTGGTTGTTTGTTACTCCAAGTATCACTATCAGAGGAGAGACAGGGTAATTGTCTTTAGTATGAGTCAGTTTAGAAGGACAAATTCCTACATTATAACTTTTCTGTTGAAAGATGTCCTTTCCTCCACTTAACTCCTAAAAGTTTGGAACAGAAACAACATTATTATTCAATTCTTATTCAGAATATATTAAAGAAGAAAATTTTAGTTTGATTTTCTTTTCATCACAAATAGTTGGTACATTTGCTGGTCTTCTGCGTTGGTTTTATGGGCCCGGAGAATCAGTCTTGCGCAAAAGAGATAACAGCGGACTTTTGGTCAGTTTCATTGAGGGTTGCTGTGCAAAATAACAAATTGACAATGGTCAAACTGTTCATAGTTACTCCATTGTCTAAGTAGGCTTTTGGAATTTGCTCTATTAGAGTAGCATCAGCTCTGTGCACTTACCCCGTTCACCTGCAGGGGATTGTGCTTGGATCTGAACTACCATTGCCACACTGATATAATTTTCTGTGATAGTGATACAGGGTGAGAAACCTGAATGGGCATGAAAACGTGTGAACCAATCATTCGTCAAATTTTGCAGCCATTGAGTTGGTTTTGATCCTTTTTTTATCCGTTGATCAATATTTATTTATTTAATTCATTTTCAGCCAAGTTTATGTCACAGCATGGTGTGTTAACAGCTTGTCAGGATGTGTGCACTATACAATACCACAAATGATTTACTCAGTGGTATTTCTTGTAAAAAAAAAAAAAAAGTTTTTGTGCGTCGCTGTACAACTCTTGTGATGTGTTGTTGACTTGGGGATAAATGAGTGGCTGCTAATATTCCTTCAGATAGAATTTATTATTTTTTTCCTGTTACATAGGAATATTTCTGCTGTTTCGGAGTGGATGATGAGACACATTTTGCACATTTATATATATATGTGCAGAGATTTCAGGGGCTGGATCATTCATAGCAACTTCATACGTGAATTTGTTGATCATCCTCGACCATATCCACTATCTTTTAAAGGTTTGTGCTGTTATATAATATTGTAACGTTTTGTATTTGCCACTGAAAAAAAACATGTTCACGCTATTATTTTGGGATTAAATTATTGTACCTTTGAGGAATTAAAACAAATGTGATTGCATATAATAATCCTTGTCTATTTGAAAAGTTTTTAAATTGATGCAATGTTTTCAGCTACATTAGCTGTTTTTAAACACCGTTTGTTTATTTTGTTTTTTACAACTTTATTTTATTTTTCGTTGTTGTTTAAATCAGAAGTTATATCAATGACAGTGTTGGGTTTTGGGGAGCTACTTTTTAAGAGTGGATTGGAAATCCCAAATAATCAATAAGGCTTTGCTGCCTTTAAGTTTTTGTTTTTGTTTTGCTTTTCTTGATTTGTATTATGTTTGAATTTTTGCAATGGTTTAGTTTGTGCTTGTATGAGAAATGAGCATGGAATATCATGATACTGTGTGATTTTGGCGAGTTGATTAACAGCATGAATAGTTGCTAAAAGTTTCATGCTGCTTTGGTTTTTTTTAGCTGTGGCACATGTTTCAGGCCTTGGGTTTTGCCTTGTCAATATAGAATATGATGTAATCGTAGGTAACTTACCTCGAAGACCATGTAAAGTTTGATATTGTGTAATTGTAAAGAAACAGTGCCTCAAGAATCCATGTCAAGTTGCCACATTGTAAGTTGTTGTATTAATGTCTGTTCTCTGTTGTTTTGTGGTACAATTACATGAATTAGCTATCACTTGTGGGAGAGGATCTATGAGAGCAGGCATTTTGACTTTTTTCTTATTCTGTTTGTCAGTACTTTGCTTTAGTTGAAAACCATAACCATTATTTTGTGGCTATGTTGATTGGCATACTCTTTAAAACTTTAAAACAAAACACAATCATATGAGGATGAAAATATTTCTGTTTATAGAAGCTTTTGTTGTTGTTAATGGTGCTTTTATTGTTGTTTATTTACATCAGTTTGTTTGCTAATGATATTTCTATGATATTTTGTGATGATTCATTTTTGTTGTGATTCCGTATGGATGAATGTTATTTAATGATAATGGTGAAATTGCTTTTCTGCATTTTTTCCAACAGGAGTTTTGCTCGGCCTTGGTGGTACGTTGCCGCCTTGAAAACGTACATGGAGAGACTGAGTGTGTGTCGATCAGCCCAAAACACCAATGCTTCTTCTTTGTCTGTAGAGCCTGAACATCAGTAGATCTTTGCCTTATGTCACAAAAATTGTTAACTTCTGTGTGACTAAATGTATAAATCAAAGGTAATATTTGTCCAGTCCAGAGCAATTTCTGTGATAAACTACAGCATTCTTGTAATGTTTTTGGTAAACTCATAATGGCCACAACCTTTATGAATTTTGATCATGTCCATTTTCTTAGGTCTGATCTTTTCAGAGAAACCTAAAAGCAATTTGATTATCAATATTATATTAGAGTGATTCCGATTCTTTCTACTGGGTTTAAAGAAAGCGACTAGGTTATCACGTCATGGATTAATCATCATGATCATCATAATTATCATGTTAGCGTTGTTTTTTAATTGCTCTTCACTGCCCTTACTACAAAACATTGGATTATTTTTATATCAACACCTCTTTGGTACCCCTTGGGGTCATGAGCAATCTTGCCACTGTAGATTGTTCTAACCTATACAGGGAAAAGTGAAAGCCCCAGTTGAAAACCTGTCTTTCCTTTATAGGCATGACCGATTCACTGCGGCAACAGTACCCCCGTTGGAGTGCCGGGGGTTTCAGTATAAATAGTACCCCCACTTTCTGGAAATTTAGTGCTTTAAATTCCCACTGTCGCTGTCTTTCTCATTTGCTCTTTCTCATTCCTGCTCTGTCCTATCAATCTGCTATACTATCTTCTTCTTCGCTAGATCAGTGACCTACCTTTTTTCTTGAAAACTCTTCCTGGACAAGACTCCTTGTTTGTGTATGAGGTCTGTTGGATCAGCTTGGGAATATTGGACGCTTTCTGCCGGGTGGACACTAGGGCTTCCTATGATGTTATTATTTAGCAATATAGGCATTTTATATGTATGTGTTTTGTTGATAATTTATAATGTTTGTATTCTATTTTGTTTTTGTAACCGGGGGTTTGATTAGTTGGGGTAAAGCCTCAGCCATCCCCTGCGTGGGATGTCTTTATTGTAAAGTGACTGGGCATTCAATTTTCCCACTAGGGTTGTTTCAGCAGATATTTTATGCGGATCGGGGGTTGTCCGGTCCTGATTTGGCTCGGAAGAGTCCGCTGGACCTAAAGCAACAATCCATCAATCAATCAAACCTCTTTGGTGTCTTTATTTGATATGCTTCTCCAATTGACCAGTCAAATGATTAACAAGAGAAAATTTGAAAATCTGTGTGTCTATGTGCTTGTAGACCTCTCTGCATGTGAACAGATATATTATGACATTGTACTTCTCATGGGAATGTAAAATGAGAATTTGTCATATTGCAATCTGATCAGTTGTAATTCATTTGAGTTTGACAATTCGAGTAAAGATTTTAGAAATTCCGCATATGACATTTTTTTTAACAGTGGAAGTGTGTTGCTGCCAGCATTTACAGTAATTACGCACTTGACATAAAAAGTCTTATTTGTGTTTTCCATACAATAGAAACTTGGTTTTATGTTTTGGTAATTTAAAACATCAGCGCTAACAGATTACTAAAGGTAACCCTGCTTTGATCAAAACTGTACGATTTGCCAAAATTGTGTCTTCTGTTCATGTTTGCCTTGACAGTTTCTTCTATGAAGATGGAATTGCAAGGGCACATTTTTTATTTATCTGACAGATTTTGTAATATTTTGTATCACAGAATGGTAACATATGTAGTTGTTAACATGATTATGGTATTGTTAGTGCAGGTTCAACTGTCATATTTGTTGAGGAAGAAAGATCTATTTTGATTGGATATATATTTGCCAGTATGAATCTTGAATGGCAATACTTTTATAATAATATTAGTTGCACGCACACATTAATGTAGAGCAAGATCTAGCTTCACACAAAAATGAGAGAAGGGGATCTTTAAGCGTAGGCTTTGGATGTTTTTGTGTTGTTATTTTCACTTTCTCTTGTTTTAACACCTTTGATCTAAGATGTACTTTGTGCCAGGGTTGGTATTCGTTAGCAGAATTTATGCATTTAGAAAACAATCGTCCTAAAAGCATAATAATTTAAGGTCATTTTTTTAACACGCACAAAATTAATAGGTTTTACAAATAAATAAGCTTCAAATTTTTTGTTGACTGTTTTATGACATAATGTTGTTGTTTTTTCTCTCTCTCTGAAAATTGTGATGATACTGTGATTTGACAGTATAGAGAAAATTGGAGAAGCATAAAACAATGTTTTATCACTTTAAAAAAAATACACATGTACTTTGGTGTGTGTTGTATGCTCATTTCAAATTCAGTGTTTGAAAATGTTACCCTCACTTTCATTTTTATATAAATTTACCAAATTGTTAATAATTGGAATGTTTTCAATTATGTAAATGTATATACAGCAAGAAGGCCTACCAGATTGTGAAGCGGCTGACAAGTGTTAAACAGCCCAAGATCTCCACGATCCAAATCAAGTCTGGCTTATGCCTTACAGAAGAACAAGAAGTCTTGGACAGATGGACAGAGTACTGCTCTGACCTTTACAACCACACACCAAACGCAGACCCATCAGTTCTAGCATGTCCTGAGAACAGTGAAGAAGAAGGAATCCTCCCAATTCTCCGAGAAGAAGTTGAGGCAGCATTGAAGAAGGGGAAGTCAGCGGGAGTGGACAACATACCCGCGGAACTGCTTTAAGCAGGAGGAGAAGCAATGATTGACGCACTCACTATTATCTGTAACAAGATCTGGCAGAGTGGGGAGTGGCCTACACCATGGACCCAGTCGCTTGTTATCACTCTTCCCCCAAAAAGTAACCTTCAGGAATGTGAAAATTACCGCACCATCAGCATCATCCGTCATCCCAGCAAGGTCCTCCTGCAAATAATACTCAACAGGTTGAAACCCCAAGCTGAACAAATCATAGCTGAAGAACAAGCAGGATTCAGGGCAGGGCGAAGTACCACTGAACAGATTTTCAACCTCAGAATAATCTGCGAGAAATACCTACAGCACCAACAACATCCATTCCCCCCTCCTCCCCCTCCATGGGGGTGCCGGGGGCGGGGGGGGGGGGGGGGGTTTCAGTATAAATAGTATCCTCACTTTCTGGAAATTTAGTGCTTTAAATTCCCACTGTCGCTGTCTTTCTCCTTTGTTTTTTCTCATTAATACTCTGTTCTATCAATCTACTATACTATCTTCTTCTTTGCTAGACCAGTCTTCTACCTTTTTTCTTGAAAACTCTTCCGGGACAGTACTCCTCATTTGTGTATGAGGTCTGTTGGATCAGCTTGGGAACATTGGACGCTTTCTGCCAAATGGTCACTGTGGCTTCCTATGATGTTATTATTTGGCAATGTAGGCATTTTATATGTATGTGTTTTGTTGATATTGTATAATGATGTTTGTATTCTGTTTTGTTTTTGTAAACGGGTGTTCGATAAATTAGAGTATAGCCTCAGCGTCCCCTGCGTGGGATGTCTTTATTATAAAGTGACTGGCTGGTAGATTGCTTCAGTATTACCACTATGGTTGTTTCGGCAGATCTTTTATGAGGATCAGGGGTGAGTCCTCTTTCACTTCTGTGGTCCTGATTTGGCTCGCAAGAGTCCGCTGGACCTAAAGCAATAACCATGTAATGTAACCAACAACATCTATTACTATGTCATTTGTTCGTAGACTTCAAAAAGGCATTTGACTCAGTCTGCCATGCAGGTCTGTGGGCAACGATGAGATTGTACAACATCAGCCTAAAATTATTGAAGTCATCAAAAGCCTACCAGTGCAGTCCTCCACAGCGGCGCCATCGGAAACTGGTTCAGGTCAACAATTGGTGCATGTCAGGGATGACTATACTCTCTCAAACATCTTCCTAGAGCGCATCATGTCAGATGCCCTTGCAGATCACGAAGGCACGGTCAGCATAGGGGGAAGAGCAATCTCCAACCTTCGTTTTGCGGATGACATTGATGGATTGGCTGGAGAGGAACAAGAACTTGAGCAGTTGGTACAGAGGCTTGACACCACCTCCAGAGCCTATGGAATGGAAATAAGTGCAGAGAAGACCAAAATGATGACCAACAACACCAATGGCATCAACATAGACATCAAAGTCCAAGGCCAATCCCTCAACACAGTGCATAGCTTCAAATATTTAGGAGCCATTGTATCAGACAATGGGTCCCAACACGAAGTCCTCTCCAGGATCGCACAAACAACTGCTGCCCTGGCGAGGTTGAAGCCAATTTGGAAAGACAGGACCATCAGCCTACATTCCAAGGTAAGACTGCTGTACGTGCTCCCTTGTCATCTCCATCTTCCTATATGCTTGAGAAACATGGACCCTCACAGCAGATCTACAACGAAGAATACAAAGCATGGAGATGAAGTGCTACAGAAGACTTCTGGGCATTTCCTATACCCAGGTGGGAAGACAACATTTGAGAATGAACTGGTTTAACACTGAGCACAACCATCAGGGTTGTGAAAGATGGAGTACACTGGTTAAACGATCATCTGTAGTGCCCCTACAACCTCCGAGTTGCGGGATAGGATAGGAAATATATGTAAGACACACACTAAACATGGTTTTAAAAAAAAAAATTTTTCGATGGTCACAATATTTTTACTGTGTTTAGTGATCAGTTGCTAGACATAATATCTTTGTTGCAACACCACACAGCACATATTAATACTAATCTTCTATTGAATTTGTATTGTTTAGAAAATGTGTTACATATTTGTCTTCAAACAAGTACACAAGTTCAACTCTATATTGCATGACCTGTCCTGCCTGTGTTATGTTCCCACTGGACCCTATAAACAATGACTAACTAACAAACAAATGTGACGATGTTCCCTAAACATAGCTGCCACATCTTGTACAGGGTCATTTATCTTGCTGAGGAAACCTCCTTTGGGGTACTGGGGTTTTCTGCATAAATAGTATCCCCACTTTGTGGGCATGAAAGCATCCCATGCAGGAGACACTGAGGCAGTATTCTAATTTACTGAGCCCCTGTTTTCAAAAACAAAATAGAATATAAACATCATTATAAAATATTAATAAAACACATATATAATAAAATACCTACATTGCTAAATAATTTTACCGTAGAATGCCTTGAGACCATTTGGCAAAAAATGTCCAATATCCCCAAGCTGACCCAACAGGAGTTTTCAAGAAAAAAGATATAGAGTGATAGAATAGATTAAGAACGAGAAAGAACAAATGAGAATGACAGAAACAGGGGTAATTTAATGCATTAAATTTCCACAAAGTGGGGATACTATTTATACAGAAAACCCCGGCACCCCAACAGGGGTCAAACAGAGGAGAAGTGCAGGACATCAATGGAAATCGCTTTTTCTTTTAGGGAAAAAACAACAACAAGTAAAACAAGAAATTTTGTGTAAAATGTGTATGCAAGGTGAAAATGTGTTTTGTTTTGATAATGGTGATAGAAAACCTGTGTTTCTCCATTAGTTTGTGTACCTTTGGCATCATACGTTGTTGTTGAGGCTAAATAAGAGTGGTCTGGACAAAGATAATATACAGAATGAATAAATGTTGGAAGCAAGACTTTATGTATTTCATTTATTCTTTGCACATTCGTGCTGTCTTTTATTCCTTTACACACATTCATAACATGCTACAAATTTTCTTTATTCTTTGCACATTTGTGTTGTCTTTTATTCTTTACACACATTCATAATATGAGGAGTGCCTTCAGTGTTACCATTAGGGTGTTTCAGCAGATCTTTCATGCACATCAGGGGCGAGCCCTCTTTCAACCCAGTAGTGGTTCTGATTCGGCTCTATACAGTCCGCTGGATTCTATAAACAATTACTAACTAATGACATACGTTAACAAATGTTGATCATACCCATTATCGACCGGTTAATTGTCAGTGGAAACTTGTAACCCTGTTTATATTCTTGTAGTGTCATGCAAATTGCTGCACGTATTACACAAACATTTATCATTTACATATAATATAAATTGTTCACAATTTGACATACACACACACATGTCAGGATGAAATAAAAATAGCAAAAAACGTACAGATCGAAGATTAAGAAAGACAAATGAATCTGAATCGTTCAACTCTTTATGCTATCTTGAGCACGCTCTCTCTCTCTCTCTCTCTCTCTCTCTCTCTCTCCAATCTCAGTTGCAAACTCAACCCAACTATTTTCTCTCTCTCTCTATCTCTCTCTCTCTCTCTCCCTCTCTCTCTCTCTCTCTCTCTCTCTCTCTCTCTCAGCTGTTTAGCTCCCTTGCTTGTGAACCCAGTCACTGGTCTGTAGGGTGTGAGGAGATTTGTCTTCCATTCTCTTCCTTTCTTTCTCTTGGAATTAAAATGGAAAGAATAAATGTACCCAAGCTTGACAAAGTTCTATATACTATATAAATTATAATAAGATTAATTTTTAGAATGTACATAGAATAAAAGGTTTCTAGCGGGTGTGGGGTAAACTATCTTGTAATGATTGTCGGTCAGTAGTAACATTTTCCAAAGAGTAACACTACCATAAAAGAAACTAAATACTAAGATTCAAACATTTGAATTAACTAACAAAACTTGCAACATGACACATCAAAATAATATTGACTAGAGTCTCCAAGCAGGTTTGACAAGTTAACAATAGTTTGAATTCTTCCTAACCCAATCACCTTGCACTTTAAGTAAAATCAATCAGTCTAAGCAACCATCACCAAATTGTGCGAAAACAAGCACAATCTATTAAACTCAGGAGTAACAACTAAGATCAAATACAGATGAGCAAGACACAATGTGCTTTATGAAGTCTTTTTAGTAAGTAATGAAGACTTGACTTCTGGTGAAAGTATGTTCGCATTAGCACATGAAAACAAAACTTTCACCCGTTTAGTGGATGAATTAATTTTTTTATATCTTGGGGTTTAGATTTTCTATCATAGAGCTATATGTACAATATATTAAAATGCATTCGATATTCCCAATACTGAACGGTTTCCAAATGTTGATCCGATGCAGTATGGTATTTCTTCTAAATTTAAGTAAGGCACGTTTATATCTGGATTTTATGCTAGAGCTTGAAGCTTTTTTTCTTTTTTTTTTTAGTGAACACAGGATTATCTCTCAGCACTGCATTTGCAATAAACAGTTAATATTCTTGAAATAAATAAAGATCTGAACAATACTAATCTCTCTGGTAATGTTTTGCCTAGAATCATTCCTACATATGTGGTCTGTAGCTTTTTTGAAAGAACAGCTGAATGGATCAGACCAACACTAAAAATTCCAGTAGACATCATGAGGTGGTGCTTTGAGCATGATAAACACCAAGTATATTGCAACTGGCAAATCCCTTTTCCACAGTGGCCAGCATCAAAATCTTATTATAACCCAGCACATGAAGAACACAAAAAAGATGAAAAGAATCAGGTAGATCCAAATTTTATAATGCCCTGCTCTGGTCAAACGTTTTAAACGGTTCATCGTAGCTTGCAGAAAGTTTCCTGTTTTGTCAAAGTCATCATCCTGAAAAATAATGAATCAAAACTTCTGACTCATATTAAAAATAATTCGCAAGAAAAAAACTGCAAAACAAAAAATAAATTTTTCAAAATCCTATTTAATTCATCATCTTGAACTTGTTTACTGCCAAGCTGACATGTCAAAATGCTTGTAGATCACCAATGTTGACTTTTGATGACATCAGGTCATTTTAAACCAACAAATGAATTGAGAGAAACGGCATTTGCTGACGTAATTTAATATGATCTCATCATGTCAATGAAAACTGACTATGGAAGCCCACAAGCAAGTCAACTACAGTCATCCATACTGGACACAGGATGTTATTAATATTACGCATGCGTTAAATCAGACTCTGTAGCCAGCATACATGGTATGCCCGCTCAAATGTTACACTAAACAAACACACATTCATCACTCAAGCATGTGCTAGAAAGGCAGGGAGATTGCTGTTAGGGGACAGAAAACAATTTAGTTTTGTGATTTTAATGAAGATAATGGTAAAACACTTTATTACTATTTTGCACCTTTTATTTTCAGCTAAATTTAATTTAAATTTTATTGTAAATATGGGCCAGCAGACAAGCTTTATGTAGATGGTCATCAATTTGATGCAAATAAAACAGCTACATTTGTTCTTTCAGCTCGCAAAATTTCAAGTGTTTATCTGCAATATATCGGCTACAGAGTTTTGACAAGTCACAAATGCGTAAATGGCTACTTACTCGTGTAGCTTTCAGCGACTATCCTGTCGCCTTCATCAGCACAGACTGAAGGTGAGAACTGGGATTCAGTTCACATCACCGTGAGTACACTCACGGCAATGTGAATGAATGAGCGAGGTGTAGGTTGTAATAGTTTTGGAAATATTTAATTTTTACTAAAAGTAACAACTTTAAAATCTACATGCAAACAAATATTTTGCACTGGAAATCATTCTGTTACATAACATACACAAATATTTTGCACTGGAATTCACCCTTTTACATAATATTTGGCGTAAAAAAAATCAAATAAAAAAAAGCCACGAAAGTCAAATTGTTGACTTACCATTCCTTGTAACATCTTGTTTTGATTCCGGACTTCTGTTCCAATATCTATTGACATCTGCACACAAAAAAGTTGATCGAATTTTTTAAAACAAAACAAAACTCAATGAAAATAAAAAGTACTACTTCCGGAAAGTTACAATTATTGAATTAACTAAAATTACTGCTAAGTATCAATTAAAATATAATAAGTGATCTGGGGCCGTATTAAGAAAAGGCAATACCTGCCAGTAATTTACCATGAGGAGGGATAAAATCCTAACCTTTCGCTGGTTTGGACTTGTCTGGTATTCAGAGAAGTTGTAACTGCCCTGCCACTCGGCAAAACGGCCACTAATTTTACCAACGCTACCCCCCTCCGATAACTTGTACCTTTGCCGAGGTAAAAATGGCGAATGCAATTGTTTTCGCAATGATTTTGCATCAGAGACAACGGAGCAGCGTGTTTCTGGACAGATGAAATCCTCTAAATATACCTGATGATATAGAACATTACAGGAAATTTACATTTCAAATAATCGACATTGTGCGAATTGTGGATGAAGTAGGAGAGGATTTGCAACATGTGAACCAGCATAGTCACTTCTTCCTTCACTGCAACTGTGTTTAGCACTAGGTTTCCAATTCTATTTAGTTATCCTTGTGCCAGTAAAATTGCCGTAAAATACTTTCTTTTTGATAGTAGATTAATGATCAAAGCGAAGTATGAAAATAAGATGTTTTGGGTTTCCTCTTTCAATTGTAATTAAACAAAATATTTTAGATGGGAAAAGTTGCTTTTTCCTTCGTGTGATCTGTCGCCTGCTTGGAAAGCTGTTGTGGCGTTGTCATCGAAGAGCACATGCGTAATAGAGGAAGATTCAAATTTAACTCGAGGGAGGGACATGCATCAGGTAGGCCTTTTTGAATACCGAGATAAGTTTACCGGCAGTTTTCTCCAACCCTAAGGTAAGTAAGATAAAACTACCGCAAGGTCTATACCTTGAGACAAATAACCAATCGAAGGGTTGCAAGCGGGTCTTTCTGAATACCGGCCCAGTAGTCTTACCGATTTTAAAGCTTGTACTTTTCCCTTGAGTGCCTCTTCCAATTGATTGTTTTCTTCCTCCAGCATCTCAGCAGTGGGCTGATACTGCTGCTGGCTGCCACCATTGCCTTGTTGATCTGAAAACATACAATCACATTTTCAATTATCAAACTGAAATCATCATTGTAATACTACTGCGGTACTGGGCTTTTAAGTGTCATATTGTGTGTGTGTGTGGGTGTGTGGGTGTGTGTGTGTGTGGGTGTGTGTGTGTGTGAGAGAGAGGGGAAGGGGTGTGCGCGTGTGTGTTTGGGTGTGTATACATGTATACATGTGTGTTTGGAGTTGGACACAGTAACCTATAAATTATAATGGATCAATATGGAAGTAAAACTGTTGAAGTATTTGTCAAAATGGGAACGACTCACAAAATTAAACTAGTAAAGAAATAAATTCACAACATACATAAATTTGACCGTCTCATGTTGACTGTTTGAAAAATAAACTGTGAGAAAACACTTCACTTGCTACAAAACTTGACAGCGTGTATCTTCCGATGTGTTTTCGTCATCGAAGTACGTGTACTTTCTTCAATAAACCTGTAGAGTGATGTCCCTGCAACAAAGCAAAAAACAAACCATCGAAATTCTATTAATTAATCATACGTTGAAGCGACTGTTCTGCCTAAAAAAAAACAAACACAAAGTTTACTTCTCACTTTTATTTACATTTCAAATTTATAAGTTGTTTGTGAGCCATAAGAAAAAGGAAAAGAGATCGAATTATTAGAAGCTAGGAATATGTTGTCTGCTAGCACGGGAAGCAACTAGAACTAGAGTAATCTCCCTTCTCATCGTCATTCAAAATGGCCGTCTGTTTCAGGAAGTGAAGTGTGTCTGCAGCTTTGGGAGTTGGAAAACGGTCATTACAATGGCTAGGCAAATGGTTCCAAGCCAGCAAAGGCTGGCTGAAAAGTTGACGATTTTGAATGATCGAGGAGTTGGAATGTTAACCCGCATATATAACATCAAAAAGGTATGCACTTGCCCAAGTGCAGTGATTTTTGCTGTCTGCATAGCTCTATCAACTTATGCCTATGGCATTCTTAATTACTAAACACTGAAACAGTATGCGTCTGTTATAATGTTCAAATCCTGTAGAACTAGTTGACTACTGTCTGGTAATAGACTCCGTCGATGTAATGAGGGTTTCTGTGTAAAAGACCTGTCAAGAGAGTAGAGGGAGGTGAGGTAGATGGCAAGAAGAAAGATGAGGATAGAACTAGAAGTGACAGAGTTAGAAATTAATTAAAGCCAGGGGAACAGGATTCCAGAAATGAGGGTAGGAGGAGTGGTCATGGGAAGGAGACTAAAGATATAGAAGAAGGTCAGAGTGGGGGTGAGAGGGTAGATGCTGGACTTCAGGGAGTGTGACTTGATGGTTCAGTGGGGGGAGAACTGCAAGGGATGTTGGTGGAGGAAGAAAATCTGATAATTTATTAAGATGCATGTACACAAACGCAGATCCTTTAGTAAATAAATTACCAGAATTTGAATTATTAGTAAGTGATAATAGGTTTGATGTTATTTCTGTAACTGAAGTGATGATGAAGAACTTATGTAATTAAATCGATACTTTTGTGTTGCCAGGCTACATTTGTATGACAGTGACACAGGGCAGAGGAGTGAGTTTGTTTGTAAAAGAGGGCCTGGATGTCTTCAGGTTATACGAATTAGAGAAGTGTTTTAACCCAAGCATTTTATACAAAGTAACTTTACCCGATAATGTATTTGGGGTCTTGTATAGATCACCTAGCTGTACTGAGGAAGAAAACGGGAGGGTAAATGTCTTGATCAATAAGCTTTTTGAAATCCATGGGAGGGAGCGAGTGATAATAACTGGTGATTTTAATTATCCTGAGATTGACTGGGACGTCGAGGATTCCAAGAAAGGTACTGATCATCCAGCCAGTCTATTTCTTGAGACGGTACAACAGCAGTTTTTTTACTCAGCATGTGAACGAACCAACTCAGAGAGCTTTGCAAAAAAGCAAATGTTCTTGATTTGATTTTAACTAATGGTGAATTTGTGTCGTCAGTCGAACTTCTCCCACCTTTAGGTAAGAGCCATCACTTGGTAATTATAGAATTTTCTCTTCTTACCGGTGGGAACGCCAGTGCAGGGCCTGACCCTGTAAAATACCAGTTTACAAAGGGCGATTATGAGGGTATGAAGAGGTTTGCACGAAAGCTTGAATGGAAGAGGGAATTGCATGAGGGTTGGAATGTGAATGAGTGTTGGGATAAGATAAAGAGGATGCTGAAAGAGGCTAAAGAAAGGTTCATACCAGTGAGAAGGTTTAAACTACGATGGAAAGGGCAAAAATACGAGTATTCCACCAGATATGCATGACAAAATTATACAAAAAAGATGAGCATTTAAGATGTATAAGAAATACCCTACTAAATGTAATTATTATGCCTGATGCAAAGTCTCGTAACCAGGTGAAATGGTTGTCTCGTAAGTTGGTGATGGCAAAAGAAAAATATGTATCTGGCAAAAGAAGCTAAAAACAATGCACAATGTTTTTATCAATATGTTTCGGACAAAAGTAAGCCTAGAGAGACTGTCTCTAATCTATTAAAGTGCGATGGCACTCTTACGAAGACAGACCTTGAGAAAGCAGATACCCTAAATGAGTTTTTTTGCTAGTGTGTTTACACTGGAAGACGAGGAAAATGTGCCGAACTTTTGCCTGTGAAATGAATCTAAAACTGGATGCCATTAATGTAAGTGAAGAGCAGATGAGTAAGGCCCTGCTGCAGTTGAAAATTCACAAGTCACCGGGACCAGATGAAATGTGTGCTGAAATAATTAGCGAATGAACTGGTTTTGCCTCTCAAGTTACTTTTTGATAGAATGAGGGATGGCATGATACCTGATGAGTGGAAGGAGGCAGAAGTTAAACAAATCTATAAGAAAGGTGACAAAAGTTCTCCGGGTAACTATTGCCCTGTTAGCCTCACCTCGGTTGTCTGTAAGGTATTTGAGGGATTCGTTGGAGATGCACTGTGCTCTCACTTCATCGAGAATGGCCTTCTACATGATGACCAGTTTGGCTTTTCCAGGGGTAGGTCATGTGTCACTCAGTTGTTGGTGACAATAAATGACTGGATGTCCCCCTTGGATGAAGGCCACCCAGTCGACGCTGTATATCTTGATCTTAGGAAAGCATTCGATACTGTTCCATATTTCAGACTTTTACAGAAATTAAAAGGTTATGGCTTTAGTGGCAGCTCCCTTGCATGGATAAGGAGTTTCCTGACTGACACTGACAGGACCCAGTACGTGACTGTTAACGGTAACAGTTCTGACAAAATAAGTGTTACAAGCCGTGTCTCTCAGGGGAGCGTGTTGGGACCGACATTATTTATATATTTTATAAATGTGTTACGTTGAAACGAACGAAAGTGTGTCTAAAGCGCGCACGATAGATCTAATCGTTTCGTTTTGCAAAGTATTCAATAATGGAGCTTATTTACCTTTGATTTGAGTTTGCATTGTTGTTAGGAGAGGCTTTGTATAACGTTGATAATTTGCGTTAGTCGATATTATTTGAGAATCTTCTGGATATGCGTGTTTACTCTTGATGGAAATTTCCCGATGCATGTCGAAGCAAGAGGTCGTTCTGGAAGATATAAAAATATGTATTGACGTAAGTCAGTGATGACGATCTTTTATTCGATTGGTGGCAGTGCGTCATTTCTACAGTATTCGAAATCCTTCCGGAAAAGAGAGAGGTTATTTAATCGTGTGCCGAGATTGCTGTAGAGAGTAAAGTTGTTGATAGTGATTTGGAGAGTTGCTGTGAAAGTTGTTGAGTTGAATTGAGAATTGTATGCAGTTGTTGATGTGTGCTGAATAAAAGTGGAAAACTTCATACGTCGACTTTGTGACTTGTATGCTGTTTGGACGGGCTGTGTGAATAAACGAATCTGAGTTACACCCTATCAGGAATTCAAGCATCGGGGCTGAATCAGATACTGATAGAAAACACCAACATCAAACTGAGTGTAACATTTTGGGGGTCAAGCCGCGATTCACGCCATAGCCAAGGGTTCAACTGCTACAACAAGCGAGTCAACGTTACGAGAGGCAGTCATCGAGGGTAGCCGCCAACGAGTTGCGTCGAGAGGGGCCAACATACTGGGACTACATCACCGATAGGTTCGGGTTGACTGCAAGGGCGTGTAGTCGCCGAAGAGTTGCTTCGTGAGCGAACAACAGAGCGGGACTACGTGGCTGCCGCAGGACTACGTCGAGGGACAGTCCCGGAGCTACATCGCCAGTATTAGAGAGAGCGACGAGCGGACGTCGCGTCTACTTCAGCACAGGAGCGTGTACATCAACACCAGCGTGGTGCAGCGTCGCATACGACGAGGACAGCGGGGCCTGCGTCAACGAAGGCGACTAGTGACAAGCATCAGCGCTACTGCAGAAAGCGTGCTGTTCTAGAACAGTCTAGAAAGGTACAGCACAGTCAAGAACTTTCCAGAAAAAAAAAGAACTCTACAGTCAAGAACTTTCTAGAAAAGAACTTTCTTGAAAAGAACTTTCCAGAAGCATCAAGATGGCTGACTTCTGGCAGAAAGGGGTTGAACTAAATCTAAAAGGCAAACAGCTGACGGAGTACGTCAAATGCCAGGAGAGAATATTGCGTGAAGAAAGAGAAGAACAGCGAAGGCGCGAAGAAAGAGAATTGGAAGAGAAGCGTCTAGAAAAAGAAATAGAACTAGAACAGAAGCGTCTAGAAGTAGAAGAGCAGCGTCGCCGTGAAGAACGAGAATTAGAAGAGCAGCGTCGCCGTGAAGACAGAGAA
The DNA here is from genome assembly GCA_036898135.1 of Oncomelania hupensis. NCBI lineage: Eukaryota > Metazoa > Mollusca > Gastropoda > Littorinimorpha > Pomatiopsidae > Oncomelania > Oncomelania hupensis. Next base: position 34,887,865 of record CM072517.1, on the reverse strand, counting down.
TTCGAGCTGAAGCGTCTTGAGTTCCAGCTAGAAATGGCGCGTATCCAAAACAATCAGCATGCGCCACAAGTCACCAACGACCATACGGCTCCTAAATTGCCAGCTTTCGTCGACGGGAAGGACCAGATTGACAGTTATCTGGCGAGATTCGAAAGGTTCGCTGAAAGCTCTAATTGGCAACCTCGAGACTGGGCGATTCGACTGAGTGCACTTCTGACGGGGCAAGCTCTCGAAGTTTACACCAGACTGTCGAACGATGACGCCAAAAACTACGACGTCTTGAAAGAGGCCCTGTTGCAGTGCTACAACTTTACAGAGAAGGGCTACCGTAAACGCTTCCGTGAATGCCGGCCTAAGTCAGACGAGACGCCAAAGCAGTTTGTGGAGCGCCTGTCGTCATATCTACACAAGTGGGTGGAGTTATCAGGCGAAACGAAGTCTTACGACAGTCTCCATGACCTGATCGTGAAGGAACAATTTCTCAATGCCTGTCACAAGGACCTAGCGACCCACTTAGAAGAACAAAAGCTGCAGACGCTTAAAGATGTGACTGAGGCTGCTGAAAGATATCTCATCGCTCATGGGAAAACCCTGGGGCCACCCAGCGCGACGAAACATTTTCAGAAGACTGGAAACCATGTGAACCAGATCCAGGGGAGCCAGACGAACCAGAGACAGACGGACTCCACGCCTCCTCCCAGGGAAGGGCATTCAAGGGGCTGTTTCACCTGCAACGCTACAGACCACAGAGCTTCTAACTGTCCTCAAAACAAAAGTAGCGGACAGCGGAGCAGTACGGACAACGCAGCAGCGGGCAACCGGCAGAGGCGGTTCTCCAATCAACGGCAAACCAGTAGATCTGACCATCAAGTGTGCGGCGGGAGCGTCATTCTTCCGAGTGAGACCGAGCGCACAGCTACCCCTGCGGACGTGCAAGAGTGCATGACTGATGGCCAACTCCTCCTTGCCAACGGGAAATCCATCCCCGTCGTCGCCAGCGCAGCTGTGACCGTACAGAACATGCCTGTTTCAAAGGGACGCGTCGGAAATCATGAAGTGACTGTTTTAAGAGACTCTGGCTGCAGTGGGGTCATCGTCAAAGAAGACCTAATCGCTAAAGAACAGTTCACTGGCGATTCAAAATGGACACTTATGGCCGACAGCAAATGTGTGAGAGCGCCAGTTGCGAAGATTCATGTCAACACCCCTTTCTACATAGGCGAAGTCGAAGCGGTTTGCCTGAAGAAGCCGCTGTATGATTTGATGATCGGGAATATCGACGGCGCGAGACGACCCGACGACCCCGATCCAGAGTGGAGTCCTGCCTCAACTCAACACGTCGAAGTTGTGGAGGAGGATCCATTGCCATTTCCCGATGGAGACCTTACAGAGCTGCTACGGGACAATGTGGTTACTCCGGCTCAGCCCTGCCGACCAGAGATCGTCGGTGCTGTTACTACCAGGGCCCAGGCCAAGAGAGACAAGACGTCTACGCCACTGAAGGTCGCCGACAACTCTAAAGCTGCCATCGTGGACAGAGATAAGCTGATCCAGCTCCAGGAAGCTGATAGCACTTTAAACAAGTACAGGAACCGCCAAGATCACGTGACCAAACGCAGTGGCACGGTCTAGTTTGAGGTGAAGGCCAAGATCCTGTACCGAATCTTCCAGCACCCGAGGGTCAACGGAGGGAAACCACTACGTCAAGTCTTGGTACCGTTACCTCTAAGGCGCCAAGTGATGGAAGTAGCTCATGACTCTATCATGGGAGGTCACCTAGGCATCAGAAAGACGTCAGACAGAATCCAGGCGGTGTTCTACTGGCCAGGGCTTCATGCGGACGTCAGCCGTTTCTGCCGATCATGTGATATTTGCCAGAAGACCATACCTCGAGGAAGGGTCCCGAAAGTGCCTATGCAGAGGATGCCTCTGATCGACCGACCTTTCAAGAGGGTGGCCTTAGACTTAATCGGCGAAATAAGACCTCCGAGTGAAGAAGGTCATCGGTGGGTACTGACTTTAGTGGACTATGCGACTCGGTACCCAGAAGCAGTGCCACTGAAGAAGATTGACACTGAAACTGTAGCAGAGGCACTGGTGGACATGTTCAGTAGACTTGGAGTGCCTGAAGAAATTCTGACAGATCTCGGGACGCAGTTCGTCTCTGACTGCATGAAGGAGGTCAACAGACTGCTGAGCATCCGGCATTTAACTACGACACCCTACCATCCAATGTGCAACGGGCTTGTCGAAAAGTTCAATGCTACGTTGAAGTCCACCTTGAAGAAACTGTGCAGCGAGCAGCCCAGACAATGGCATCGCTACATCAACGCCCTACTTTTCGCCTACAGAGAAGTACCGCAGGAGTCCACCGGCTTTTCTCCGTTCGAGCTGCTGTACGGAAGAACCATCCGAGGGCCGATGCACATCCTAAAAGAACTGTGGACGAAAGAAGTAGACACCCCAGAGGTGAAGAACAGCTACCAGTACGTGTTTGAGTTACGGGAGAAGCTGGAGCAGACTCTCGAGATAGCCAGAGAAAACCTGAAGAAGTCCCAAGACTGTGGAAAGCACTACTACGATCGTAGGGCTGTGAACAGGAAGTTCAAACCTGGCAACAAAGTGCTGGTGCTGCTACCTACCGATCATAATAAGTTGCTGATGCAGTGGAAAGGCCCGTACGAAGTGGAGACCGTGGTGGGGATCAACGATTATAAGGTGAAGGTCGGCCCGCATTCCAAGATATACCACGCCAACCTCCTTAAGCTGTACGTGGAGAGGCCGCCAGAGACTGTACATGCGGCAACAGCAGCTGTGACCGACGACAGCTTTGACAGGGAAGAACTGTTGGAACTGGGAGACTTCGATAGCAAAGAAGGCATCGATGATGTTAAGCTAGGACCACGCTTGACAGAAGGTCAAAAGATGGAGCTCAAGGACCTTATGGGCGAATTTCCCCATAGCTCCAGTGATGTCCCAGGCTCTACGACTTTGGTCGAACATGAAATCCACACCCGGACCTGGAAGGAGCATCTGCAGACCTTGAGGGAGCTGTTCCACCGTCCCGCAGAAGCCAACCTGACCGTGAGACCCAGCGAATGCATTCTGGGAGCTGACAACGTCGACTGCGTCGGACATCCGACGGAAGAAAAAGACAACGGAGGATGCACTGACTCCAGGAAAACCCACGTGATCGTCGTCTTCGACCCTGAGCCGATGCCTACCGCAGCAGACCTCTTCCGCCAATTATCGGGGAGTAGAATCTTCTCAAAGATTGACCTCAGCAAAGGTTATTGGCAAGTCCCCGTGCGTCAACAGGACATACCAAAGACTGCTTTTATAACCCCTGATGGGACGTACGAGTGCCTAAGGATGCCCTTTGGCATGGTCAACAGCGGAGCTACCCTGAAGAGAGGGATGAAGAAGATGCTCAAAGGGATGGACAATGTCGTGTGTTACTGGGACGACCTGCTAGTCCACACTCGCACCTGGGAAGAGCATCTGCAGACCTTGAAGGAGCTGTTTCACCGTCTCACAGAAGCCAACCTGACCGTGAGACCCAGTAAGTGCATTCTGGGGACTGACAACGTAGACTTTATCGGCCATTCGCTGAAAGAAGGACAAAAGGGGCTTCTACTAGAAAACGTCACCAAGATTTTGAACGCTCCACGTCCCCAAACCAAGAAGCAGGTGCGATCTTTCCTGGGGTTGGCTGGATACTACAGGGAGTTTGTACCAAACTACTCCGCCATCACAGCACCCTTGTCGGACCTGGTGCGGAAAGGCTGTCCAAACCAAGTGCAGTGGGGACCGTCTCAGGAGAGGGCATACCAGACTGTGCGCGACCTCCTTTCGAAGGATCCGGTGCTACGACTGCCCGATACTTCCAAGGAATTCGTCTTAAGGACAGACGCAGCGGACGAAGGCATCGGCGCCATACTGATGCAAGAGCACGAAGGGAAACTATTTCCGGTCAGTTACGCCAGCAAGAAGCTGTCCAGGGCTGAGAAAAATTACTCGACCATGGAGAAAGAGTGCCTTGCCATCATATGGGGAATCCGGAAGTTCGAACTGTACCTTCAAGGAGTGAAGTTCGTGCTACAGACTGATCACAAGCCGCTAACTTACTTGAACTCTGCCAAGTTTGTGAACAGTCGGATCATGAGATGGGCTATGTACTTGCAGAACTTTAACATGCGAGTAGAATCTATCAAAGGATCGGACAATGTTGGTGCGGACTTCCTCAGCAGAGTGTGTGAGTAAAGAACATTGACTGTGTGGATGAACTGTGAACATTGACAATATCCAGATAGACTTGAAGATGAAAACCATTGACTCTGTGTAGATAAGCTGAGCGCAATTACAGTATTCAGAAAGTCTGAAATTAGTTTCAGTTGTGGACTTTGTTTGTGCATTACGTTTCAACGTTGTTGAAAGAAATTGGGTAAATTTCTTCTTGAGTGGGGGGTTATGTTACGTTGAAACGAACGAAAGTGTGTCTAAAGCGCGCACGATAGATCTAATCGTTTCGTTTTGCAAAGTATTCAATAATGGAGCTTATTTACCTTTGATTTGAGTTTGCATTGTTGTTAGGAGAGGCTTTGTATAACGTTGATAATTTGCGTTAGTCGATATTATTTGAGAATCTTCTGGATATGCGTGTTTACTCTTGATGGAAATTTCCCGATGCATGTCGAAGCAAGAGGTCGTTCTGGAAGATATAAAAATATGTATTGACGTAAGTCAGTGATGACGATCTTTTATTCGATTGGTGGCAGTGCGTCATTTCTACAGTATTCGAAATCCTTCCGGAAAAGAGAGAGGTTATTTAATCGTGTGCCGAGATTGCTGTAGAGAGTAAAGTTGTTGATAGTGATTTGGAGAGTTGCTGTGAAAGTTGTTGAGTTGAATTGAGAATTGTATGCAGTTGTTGATGTGTGCTGAATAAAAGTGGAAAACTTCATACGTCGACTTTGTGACTTGTATGCTGTTTGGACGGGCTGTGTGAATAAACGAATCTGAGTTACACCCTATCAGGAATTCAAGCATCGGGGCTGAATCAGATACTGATAGAAAACACCAACATCAAACTGAGTGTAACAAAATGACATGCCAGAGAAGGTAGAGTGTGACATAAAGATATTTGCTGATGACACAAAGGCATTATATGCAGAAGTTGATTAAAGTGAGGAGCCTAAGGAGAGAATGTAGCAATGCATTGACAACTGACAAGTTGGTTGAATGGACAGAAACATGGCTACTTAAATTTAACTGTCCAAAATGTAAGGTGTTGCATCTGAGCAAAAATAATCCCCAGCACGAGTATTTTATAAATGATGGTAAAGAAAGGTGTAAGATTGAGACGACTGGTGCCGAGAGGGATCTTGGAGTGATAGTGGATACAGAGCTCAGCTTTGAGAATCACATTAAGAGTACTGTTAAGAAAGCCAACAAAATATCAGCCCTGCTTTTAAGAACTATAAGTAAGTAATAAATCCAAGGATATAATGGTCCCCCTCTTTCAGGCTCTTATATCTTGGAGTACGCTAACACCATCTGGTGCCCATATTTGAGGAGGCATGTTGACTTGATAGAGGGTGTCCAGCGCAGATTCACAAGGAAGTTATGTGGAATGTCAGGACTCTCCTACGAGGAGAGACTGAAGTCACTGAGGTTACCCAGTTTAGTACCCCTTGGGGTCATGAGCAATCTTGCCACTGTAGATTGTTCAAACCTATAAAGGGAACAATGAAAGCCACAGTTGAAAACCTGTCTTTCCTTTATAGGCAAGACGCTTCACTGCGGCAACAGTACCCCCGTTGGAGTGCCGGGGGTTTTCAGTATAAATAGTATCCCCACTTTATGGAAATTTAGTGCTTTAAATTCCCACTGTCGCTGTCTTCCTCATTTACTCTTTCCTATTCTTGCTCTGTCCTTCACTCTGCTATACTATCTTCTTCTTCGCTAGATCAATGACCTACCTTTTTTCTTGAAAACTCTTCCTGGACAAGACTCCTTGTTTGTGTATGAGGTCTGTTGGATCAGCTTGGGAGTGTTGGACGCTTTCTGCCGGGTGGTCACTAGGGCTTCCTATGAATGTACTATTTAGCACTATAGGCATTTTATATGTATGTGTTTGGTTGATGATTTATAATGATGTTTGTATTCTATTTTGTTTTTGTAACCGGGGTGTTCGCGTAGTTGAGGTCAACCCTCAGCCGTCCCCCGCGTGGGATGTCTTTATTGTAAAGTGACTGGCCGGTGGAGGGCGTTCAATTTTCCCACTGGGGTTGTTTCAGCAGATCTTTTATGCGGATCGGGGGTTGTCCGGTCCTGATTTGGCTCGGAAGAGTCCGCTGGACCTAAAGCAACAATAAATCAATCAATCAATCAAACCCAGTTTAGAGTATAGGAGAGAGCGGGGTGATTTAATCGAAATTTTTACAATTGTGCACAATTTGTATGATCCTTTAACCACTTCTTTTAAATTTTAATGACGTTGGTTTAACACGAGGTCACAAATTTAAAGTTACTAAAACTTTTAATAATACTCGCAAATATGATATTAATAAGTATTTTACTAATAGAGTGGTAACCCCTTGGAATAACCTGTGGATGCTGGATCACTTAATGTGTTCAAGAATTGTCTGGGCAAGTTATTTAAGAATAGCATCTACTCCACCAAATTGAAGTCTAAAAAATTCTAAATTGGTAGGCACTGAGGCCAGCGGGTTGGGTCTTGGGACCCTCATCAAGATCGATTATGAGGGCCAAAGGCTTTTTAGCCTGAATGCCTAACTATGCTATGCTTTGCTAAGAGTTTGGATTGCTAGTTTGCATAGTGACTTCCCAATGAATACATTTTTTTGCCCTGCTACGACAGCCAATGACTTACTCCAACTCCTCAAACAAAACGCAAACAAACAGCTGTATTGCTGATAAATTATTATTTTATCATGTAAAGCGGCAATTACACTGAATATTTTAAGTTACACTATCACCGGAAGGATGAAGCGAGAATATACTATCAAGACTCAAAGGAATGAGTTTAGGCTGGCTCACTTATCATCACTAAAAGACTACTTACTAGTACACTGTAGTATAAATAACTTACAGCATAATTTTCGTTTGGTGATAATTAATGGTGTGTGGGTTTGGGTGGCTAGGTAGAAACGACATTACTCTGACATACACTTGAAACTCTACGTACTTTCTTTCGACGGCCCCATTATTTTGATGTCAAAATAGTGTTCCGTTAGGGTTAGGGCTGTGTTAGGGTTAGGTTTAGGGTTAGGGATAGCTTCAAAAAATGGCAAAATGTCAAAATCATGGTAAGTGTGTCAAAATAATGTATACATGTAGAGTTTCATGACAGTCATCACAATGTCGTTTCTACAAAAATGTGTGTGTGTGTGTTTGAAGGATGAGAAGGTATCTCGGAAAACATGTTGTGATAATATGCAGTGAGAAAGGCAATATCTAATCTAGTCTATGCATCTTGGAGAAATGACATAATTATTCAATGTTGGAATAAATGTGATAGTAAGTGCGAGAACTTGAAAGCAATGTCCAGTCTATGTGCCTTACAATGAAACGTGAATATGTTGTGTTATATAATTATGTGTGCATAATGTGCTAATACGTTTCTTAGTTCTTGTCCATGTACTCTCAATTTTTGTATCGGATTGCAGACCATGTATCGAATTTCTCAGTTTGAGATTAATAAAGTTATATTGTATTTTATCTTCCTTTGATAGAACTGGCTGCAGAATCTTCAAGATTCTGAAGGCGGCGGCCCAGATGAAAAGAAGTTCAATTTAGTTTAGTTTAGTTCAGACTATCAGAGGGACTTGTATAGGCCTTGCGGCTTTTTGAATGTCCCTTTTGTTTTGGGCATTTTCACTTGTCTGGTTCCATTTGCAGTTGTTCGGGGAATACTAAAGATAGTATGCTAATTAGTCGTCATACTCAAATTTGGATTCCTGTATGGAAATAAATTACCTTTTCCAGAAGATTTTTAAAGGTGTTCAGGTTGTTAGCTCTTTTAGTATCAACTGGCACGGGTGCAACTCAGTAGGAGAATGAGTATTTTCTTTTGTTTGTGAGGCAATGTCTTAAGATAAGAATATTGTCCTGTGAATTTCTTGTTCTAGAGTTAGTATTCAACTGAAACAAAGTGTTAACATCAATGTTGTAAATCCCATTAAAAATCTTGGATCAGGTCACCTCTCAATCTTAGGAGCAAATCCAAAATTTTCAATCTCTCTGAGTATGGTAAATGTCTCAGCGATTTAATCATCTGAGTCACTCTTCTTTGTATTTTCTCCAAGGCAGACAACTGCTTCTTAAGATACGGAAACCAAATCGCATTCACATACTTAAGATTTGGCATTACATGCGATTTATACAGGCGGGTTAAAGTATCACACTATCCAAGTAAGTAAAAGATCGGCGTATGATACCGAGCATTTTATTAGCCTTGGAAATCGCATTGTGTATGTGTTTATCAAAGTTTAGGTTCATATCAGAAGTAACCCCCAAATCGTTTTCCTCACTATTATGGTCAATCGTCACTTTGTCGTCACCTGTCGTCATCAAATAGTCATATGCAGGATTTTTCTTACACATATGGAGTACCTTACATTTTGATGCATTAAAATGCAATTGCCAGGTATCTGACCAAATCAGAAGACTATCTATATCTTTTTGTAATTTATCACACTTAGATGTCACATTATATAGTTTAGTGTCGTCTGCAAAAATGCGACAATTACCAGATACTTTGTCAGGTAAGTCATTTATACAAATTATAAAAAGAATAGGAACCAAACTACTGCCTGGCTTGAGGTATATCACTCAGAACTGGCTCATCACCTGAGAAATCATTTTCAACTCTGATACGCTGGGTTCTTCCTTCCACAAAGCACTTGATCCATTGTATGATTGTAGTATGTGTCCAGTGATCCCATACAATTTTAGTTTAACTAAAAGTCTTGCATGATGTATCGAGTCAAATGCCTTGCGAAAGTCCAAGTAAAGCACATCAAAACTCTTCCACTGTCAACCATTTTCATAAAGTCTTCCATTACCTGCAAGAGTTGTGTCCCACATGACCTACCTTTACGGAAACCATGCTGGCATTCCGTGTACAGAGAGCAAAGAGTTATATGGTTAATGATAGCATCTCTGACAAATGATTCAAGCACTTTACATATGATACAGGTTAAACTGACATATAGATAGTTTCATGCATCACTTCTACTGCCTTTTTGAAATAAGGCTGTGAGTGTGACATTGGCTCTTCTCCAGTCCGGTGATACAACTCCCTCTTCTAAGGACTTATTATTATTGTTGCTGGGCTCTGCACAATGGAATGCTATTACCCACTTGTCTTTCGTCGATGGGGATCGCTAGTTAATCTCCCGGTGACTAATCTTAATACACTTATAAGTTTAGCTTGGTCTGTGTTTAGGCTGGGTTTCAGAGATAGAAAGAAACTGGTAAAAGATTCACTGTCACACTAGCTCTCACACGGCTATGAAACATAGGTAGTCAAGCCACTTGTTAACAGTAAATATCACACATTTATTTCCTCTACTCTATACAAGATCTGCTAATCACTATACTAACTTAAAAGTCCAAATATCACTTCGAATAGTTCGCTCCTTGATAGTTCTATGCAGCTACTCTCTCATCATTGGGCTAATGGTGCGTTCTGCCCAAGGGGTCAGAGTTCTGGAAGAGTGGACTAGTGGTGTCCTTTGCTAACAGTTTTGGTGCATGTTGTCGATATAACTTAGCTCTCGTTTCAATGAGCGGTGTTGTGGTGGAGTCTTCTCCTGGTTGACAGACTGGTGGGCTCTCGTAGCTCAGTGCGTGAGGTGCCAATGCAGGACGAATGTCAGTGAAGACTTTTAATTGTCTTACTTCTGCTCGGGCCAACGATGCCTGCTCATCTGCAAAATATGAGACGAATTTCTGCAACACTGGTTCACTAAGGGTGTGCAGAGCGTCTCACTGAAGGTAGCAATAGCCCTCAGTGATAGCTCCACATATACATATATAAGCGATGAACATTGTGCTAAGTCCACTGAAATCTCCACTCTAATTCCTATACATATATCATGGCTAACTACACACATAGAGAAATAATTAATACTATACACATTTTTCGGTACAGCCACTGGTCTGCAATATAGGCTAAACAACAGTGGGTCCGTAGGGGGTACTTCATGACGTCGAAACCGGTCGTGTTCGCCACGTAGTCACGCAAAGTTTGACTAACATTCACAATTCTAAACATGGCAAACTTCACAAACATAATACAGCAATAATATCAATACATCACGATGAAACAAAAGATAGATCATTTACCTTTTTGACAATGTCAGGCTGTGGCTAACTAGGTTGAATAGAATTTCACCAGTTTCTGCTTTTAGTCTTCAAGTAGAGAGATCTCTTAGAGCTAAGCTCCTTCCTTGATGCAGTTCGAACAGAGAATCACTATCTATCCCTGTGGTCAGCCAGAAGTCCGAGAAATCTAAACCACAGAGGCTTACTCTCGCGTGGGGGTGGGGGTGGGGGGGTGGTACTGGCTATACTATAGATAAAAACTTATTTAATATTTCTGCTTTATCAGCATCACTTACTGCTATGCCTCCATCCTCCTTCACCAGTGGGCTGATACCAGAAAATGCTTGTTTTAGAGCATACATATTTCCAAAACACTTTCAGATTATTTTTACAATTTATTGCAATATTTTTCTCTCTCAACATTCTTTTTTGCTTTCTTCAAGAAGAACTGTTGCCTGAAACTACCTAGCGTGCATTTATCAGTGGATGTGAATTTTGTCAATATGCTTCTACAGTTTTGATTAAATTTGCAATGTGGCAGATGCTGGGAAGTACTGACAACAAGCCAGCATTTTTGTCAGACAAGCACATGGAGCCAGCAGTCAAAGCTCTACTGAAAAAATTCCCGCAGTATGATGCAAATTCTAGTCAGGTAATTACTTTATTTTGTGCTTAGCTAGTGTCACTGTCAGCCTGAAAAATTCCAAGCAAACATCAAGAAGTGGAGAAAGGCTTTTATTTTAATTTTAAATTGGTCATTTTAATTACAGTGTGAAGAAAATAGATGTTCTTTATTTATTTATGATTTATTAATTAAACGTGTACACTACACTCTACAGGTTCTGAGTTATAATAACACAAATCATGCCACATGTGTAATATATATATATATATATATGAAAATAGCACATCTATGAAATAACGAATACAACTATTGTCAAAGAATAAAAGACTATGTGTTCAAATAAGAATAAAAGGACTAAGAAGAAGAAGAGTGGGGAAAACATACATACAACTATATAACTGATAAACAAACAGTTGAAAAAATCTTCATGTCAGATGCCCTTGCAGATCACGAAGGCACAGTCAGCATATGGGGAAGAGCAATCTCCAATCTTTGTTTTGCGGATGACATTGATGGATTGGCTGGAGAGGAACAAGAACTTGAACAGCTTGTACAGAGGCTTGACACCACCTCCAGAGCCTATGGAATGGAAATAAGTGCAGAGAAGACCAAAATGATGACCAACAACACCAATGGCATCAACGCGGACATCAAAGTCCAAGGCCAATCCCTCAACACAGTGCATAGCTTCAAATATTTAGGAGCCATTGTATCAGACAACGGGTCCCGAAAGGAAGTCTTCTCCAGGATCGCAGAAACAACTGCTGCCCTGGCGAGGTTGAAGCCAATTTGGAAAGACAGAACCATCAGTCTACATTCCAAGGTAAGGCTGTTGCGCTCCCTTGCCATCTCCATCTTCCTATATTCTTGCGAAACATGGACCCTCACAGCAGATCTCCAACGAAGAATACAAAGCATGGAGATGAGGTGCTACAGAAGACTTTTTTGGGCATTTCCTATACCAACATATCACCAACGACGAAGTCCGTCAGACCATCACACAAGCCATTGGACAACACGATGACCTGCTCACAGTGGTGAAAAAACGGAAACTCTTATGGTATGGCCACGTCACCAGATCATCAGGTCTTGCAAAGACCATCCTGCAAGGCACAATGCAAGGAGGTAAAAGAAGAGGGAGACCGAAAAAGAGATGGCAGGACAACATTCAAGAATGGCGAAACAATCAGGGTTGCTGAGGACAGGGAAAGCTGGAGTATGCTGGTTAAACGATCATCTGTGGTGCCCCTAGGACCTCCGAGTTTCGGGATAGGATAGGATAGGCAAAAAATCTTCTACAGCTAACTAGTGTTATATTTGTGTTTCTGTTTTCTCAAGCTGAACATTGTGAAGAACCAGAAGAATGAAATCATGAAGGCTTTATCGCTGTACTACTACACCTTCCTGGACATCATGTATTTTAAGGTATGTATTAACATGTTAATTGAGATGACAGAACATTTTACTAGTAATTTTATATTGTTAAAGCATGATCGAACTCAAGCTGTCTGAGGCGCCCGCTTGCAGCCTTTTGGGCGCATACTCTGATGCCCCGACAACTGAGCACAATCCTGGGTAATCAGGTTTGGGGTAGAAGAAATCTAGTGCTTGCTGGGTGTATTTGTATGGCCTGCACTCACCTGTCTACCCATCTCTCTCTCTCTTCCCCCCGTGGGAGTGCCGGGGGTTTCAGTATAAATAGTATCCACGCTTTCTGGAAATTTAGTGCTTTAAATTCCCACTGTTGCTGTCTTTCTCATTTGTTCTTTCTCATTTCTATTCTGTTTTATCAATCTACTGTACTATCTTCTTATTCGCTAGACCAGTCACCTACCTTTTTTCTTGAAAACTCTTCCGGGACAATACTCCTCATTTGTGTATGAGGTCTGTTGGATCAGCTTGGGAATATTGGACGCTTTCTGCCAAATGGTCACTGGGGCTTCCTATGATGTTATTATTTGGCAATGTAGGCATTTTTTATACATATGTATGTGTTTTGTTGATATTGTATAATGATGTTTGTATTCTATTTTGTTTTTGTAAACGGAGGTTCGATAAATTAGAGTATAGCCTCAGCTCCCCTGCATGGGATGTCTTTATTGTAAAGTGACTGGCTGGTAGATTGCTTTCAGTGTTACCACTATGGTTGTTTCGGCAGATCTTTTATGCGGATCAGGGGTGAGCCCTCTTTCAGCAAGGTTGTGGTCTTGATTTTATGGTCCTGATTCGGTTCTTAGCAGTCCGCTGGACCCTGTAAGCAATGAATAACTAACTTTCACTATCACTCTCTCTTGAGCATAAACTTTATCAGTGGATATCTGCGCTATTCACGATTACGTCATCATCATCATGATCATCGTCCTTTCTCTCTCTTTTTTCCTCTCTTTTTCTCTCTCTCTCTTGAGCATAAACTTTATCTGTGGATACCTGTGCTATTCAAGACTACATCATCATCTCTCTCTTTCTCTCTCTCTCTCTCTTTCTCTCTATCTCTTTCTTTCTCTCTCTGTCTATCTCTCTCTTGAGCATAAACTTTATCTGTCGATACCTAATCAAGACTACGTCATCATCATCCTCTCTCTGTCTCTCTCTCTCTGTCTCTCTCTCTGTCTCTCTCTCTCTGTCTGTCTCTGTCTGTCTCTCTCTCTCTCTTTCTCTCTCTCTCTCTCTCTCTCTCTCTCTCTCTCTCTCTCTCTCTCTCTCTCTCTCTCTGTCAAGCATGTGTACCTCTCTGAATCAGTTAATGATTTATTCAGTTATAAAATGGGACACCTTTTTTTCAGGATCATGTTGTGGACTTGCTCACCACAATCGATGCCTGTCAAGCATTTTTGGACATTGTGAGTATCCTTCTTACTTCCATCATTGTTTTCACAGATTAATTCTGCAAAGGAATGCATTGCAAATACTGTATGAGTGTGTGTCTCCGCCAGTGTGTTTGGGTGGGCTTTCTTCTTTTTCTCTTTTTATTTTGATTTAATTAAAATGTATATTGGCTGTGATGTAGATATATTCCCTATATAATACACGTTTCTAAGGGAATGAAGTGGTGGGAGTTTTTTTTCTTCTTTTCTTTGATATGACGCTTTCCATACATTTTAATTTAAAGGTTTCTTCTATTTTATTGTAGCGTTTGAATTTTGACTTGACCAAAATGTACCTGGAGTTGGTCGCGACCTACGTGTCCATCATGATCCTTGTCAGCAAGGTGGACGACCGTAAAGCTGTCATTGCTCTCTTCAACGTTGCGCATGAGTTTCTGCAAGGCAAAGGGTGAGGATTTCAATAATTACTGTTTTTTTTTCCTGTACCTAGACTTCTTTATGGTCTTGATCATTTGCGCCCAATATACACAAATATATTGTAAAAAATGCACACATAATTTTGCTGTATGCTTGCCCTCGAATTTAATATACATTGCATTGTGAGTTTCTTTATGTTTCTCTGATTTCAAATTCTGTCTTAATTATATGCAAATTGAAATATTCTGTGCAAATTATCATAAATGTGCGTTGCTTAGTTGTGAGACTGTTTACAGGGACAACGTCTATCCAAGACTCGGTCAGATGTTTCTGGATTACGATCCACCAATGAAGAAACTTTCTGAGGAGTTTGTTCCTCATTCCAGAGTATGATATTTTCAGTTTTTGTTTTGGTGTGTAGATGTACACATGTGTATGTCACTGTAAATGTTGTGCGATTGTTTCTGGATGTGTGTTACAAAGGGTTTGTGAATGGGTGGTTGCTTATGTTGAGTATGTTTGCATTTGTATATTCAACGTGGGCATCTAATGTGTTTTGGGTTGTGTAAGTGTGGATGTGCGGACATGGGTTCATGCATGTGTGTGTGTATATAAAATTTGGTTTCTTGACCGTACTTGTTCTTCTACATCTCCTCTCTCTCTATTTCTTTCTTTCTGTCTTTCTCTTTTTCTCACTCAATATGTCTCTCCCTCTCTCATACTCCCGTTTATTATCTCAGTATATTTCTCACACTCACCCACCCACCCATCCACTTCTCTCTCTCTCTCTTTCTCTCTCTCTCCCTCTCCCTTCTAACCCTCTTTCCATTCTCTCCTCCTCAGTTTCTATTACTTTCTAAATTTAATGAATTTCTTCTTGCAGATCCTGATCCCAGCACTGATATCGCTATCGCAGATCTACCCAGAACACAATCGTACAGCAGATCAATTGAGACAGATGCAGGTTCTGAATGTGTTGGCTGAACCCACCAAGATGTCCAGCGTTCCAACTACTGAAGTGGTGGGCCTTCTTTCGTTGTAGTTATTACTTCAATAAATAATACATAAATAAACACAATATAGAGTATGCTACAATTTCTCAAACTGTAAGATAACCTAATAAAGAGGGCTAAGAGAGATGTGAATGATCAACTTCTTTACATTTAAATAAACTGTAGCCAACAACTAAATGTCATCAAGTTTTGCTATTTCTATTATATTATGTTATTGGGCTGTACTTTTGTAAGACTAGGAAACTATGTACAGTACAACTTGTGTTAATCTGATGAATAAATACAACAAGAAGTCTGGCATGTAAATCATAAACAAGACTAGCAGTGTTATTTATTACTCCTCATGAAAAATGTTGAATTTCACAAATGAGTAAATGAAACAAAAGGAAGCTTGATATATATAATAGACAGGCAGTTTTGGTCGTGATATTGATGTAGCACAATTCTGTTTTCAGATTCAGTGCGAGTACTTATCAATGAATGCCATGGAGAGATGGATCATCTGTGAGTAGAATTTGCTTCCTGCTTCTTTTTTTTAACAGTATATGTGGTGAGACATGCTAAGTTTCCCTGTCAGTTTTGTTTCTTGTGTGATTTTTGAAATACCTCACCAAATGCTGGTGGTTTTTTGTGTTGCTGTGTGATTTGATGGAAAGAATAATTTTTTTTGCGCTTACTGGTGAAGTACAAGGTGATATAAAGTAAAAATTTAAAGCTGTATGCTACTCCGTTATATGGTTCAAAAAGAGAGAATGTAAAAGAGAAATAGAGGCAAATGCATGTTTTGGAAAGATTTGTATATATTGTATACATTGATTATAGAGAACGACAACACTTTGTTTTGGAAAGCTTCATATTTTGTACATCTAGAAGGTTGTGTCATCATCTTTTGACATGTGTGTGAACAGTTGGAGGAATGCTGTGCTACCAGCAAGGCTTAGCAGAACCGCACTTGTTCGCCTTGTGGAAAGCAACGTTGGAGTCTGGCTACATCTTACAGCTGTGTCGTGACGAAGTTCTGCACATTCACTCTTACGTCATCAGTTTCTTTGAAAGTTTGAAGAGGTTGGTAGCAAATGTGATCATCATCAAGTTTGTTGAAACAGATTCATTATGTGAGTAAAACTGGTCTTGTAGAGATGGTTTTCATCCATACTGACAGTTAAAATGCTACTGACAAGTACCACAATTGGTTAAATTTGCTTCAATAATATAGGGGAGATCAGTTATTTTAAATAGATTAGTTGCAGCAGCTATAATTCCCGTATAATACAGGTGATGTGATACAATAAGTAGCAGTGTGATATTCTTTTGCTGTAATACAATGACAGTGTGCGAGTCGATGTTGCGTGAATGTCTTTTTTAAATTTGAATGTCTTTTTTAAATTTGAATGTCTTTTTTACATTTGTAACGGGTTTTTATATGCGCTAAGCAATTTCTCTATGTACTTGAAGCCAATAAAAAGTTGAAGTTGAAGTATATTATAATCAATGGCTCTTTTGTTCTTCACAAATATACCTCACATGGCATTTGGAAGAATTAATGTTTGATTTTGATTTCAGCCAAGGTCAGAACAAGAGGGTCACAGAAATGAAGGAGTTCCAACAGACTGCTCTGAGTACAGCGTAGGTACAACTTTTTTTAAACAACTATGCATTTTTATAATCTGGAATGGAATCACTTCATCTGTCCTTCAGTGTGTGTGTTTATATGTCCTTCTGTGCATTTTTTCAGAATTTAGTTGAAGGATTTATGTAATTTTTGGTTTATGCATGCTTCACTAGAATCCTTCTCTCTGTGTGTGTCCAAATTTTCTCAGAATAAATGGCGACCGATCATTAGCGATCCTGTTGTCATTCAATCGTTCGTTCCGTCTCTTTCACTCCAAATTTCAATGTTTTGTTCAAAATTGCAGTTTTTACCTTTTATCAAGGATAACTGAACCAAAATTCATCATTTTTACTTTGTGGATATTTTACCTACTGCTAAGCATGTTAGATTATTCGTATTTATACTTTCTCAAACATGTTATACTCTGTATCTAAAATTTGGCAACTGATTTTTATAAGTTTTTGCCTGCAGATAGTTTTTGCATTGATCTTGAAGGTAATTTTAGGCCTTGCTAAACATACAAAAATGAGATCATCATACAGTGGAATGGCCGTTTATTTAAATCATTGTATGCAACTACATTGGGTTATTTGATCAGACATGCATGAGAGGTCACATGAAGGTCAAGGGTCACTCAAGGTCAAGGTAATTCCAAGGTCACAGTTTTTTTTAATAATACAACTTTTGCTAAGTTTTGTTTTTGATAGTACATGTGTATTTTGGAGCCGGAGGTCAAGGTCAAGATCATAGAAAGATCAAAGTCGGAATTACTTTGCATTTTAATGCCACAGTTTCATTTTGTGGTGTTTTTTTTCTGGGCCCTCATTTTCACGTTAAATATTGCAAGTTCCATTAGGAGCATGTGAGTCATGTGGTCTTTGCCATTAGAGTTGGCTATTTGTATGATGATCTAGAAATACATTTGAATGGGCTTGCCATCTGTTTTTTGTTCTTCAGATCTGGAATTCACAGAGAAAGGCGCAAATTTTTACGTACAACATTGCGCCAGCTGGTGCTTGTGTTTACGGAAGAACCAGGACTGCTGGGACCAAAGGTTGGCTACAAATAATAATAATAAGAAGAAGTAGAAGAAGTTTTGATTATTATTACATCAATATACTTGTCACGTCCCAACTGCCTCAACAGAGGTTCGACATGTGTGCTCTTCCACACGAGAAAAAAAACCCAACACCTAAATAAACTCTAAAAGACAAAACCAGAAGTGACAAGACAATTTCTTTATTTCACTCACTCATTCGCACTAAAAACTAACTCCCTTTTTCCCCTTCCCAACCCTCAAGAAAATAATCTAAATTAATAACTAGTAAAGATCTGGCGAATTAATTCCCCCAGACAAAACTATACAATCACAAGGCTACTCTATCAGGTAGGTAATATTCCTCAGTCAGAGTTTATTATTCAATTCAAATTAAATATGTTCCAATCCACTGAAATTTACAAGTTAGCACATGTAAATAAGTATTTCTTTCATAAATGGTTCCTTAATAGTTATAGTTATTTGTTGTGTGAATGCAGGGTGCGTGTGTGTGTTGTGTGAACAGTTATAAACAGCTTAATATAGAAAGTGCAGCTTTTTCCTCGACACAAGAACCTTAACCTAAGGTTGACCAAAGGAAAAGGCGTTGGTTCAGCACGCTCCACACACACGCGGCCCAGCTGGAAGGTGGAACCCTCAACACTGAGTCTGGTTTTGGTTATTGGTTTTGGTACATCTGCAGCAATACATACAAAATACATAACCATAAATAATTATATTACAATATATTGCACAAGCATTCCTCTGACGGAATGGTTGTCTCCCTTCCATCATTCTTAATCATTCTCCCTGTCATAACTTCTGCCATTGCACACATGCATCCATTCACCTCCTTTCTGTCATTTCTTCGCTACATAACAGCGAATTCCCTTATATTAACTTATAATCATTTAATTTATAATTCATTTTAGAAAATCCTTTCATTCTCTTTAGTATTTATGTAGCAAATAATATGAAGCATAAAAATAGAATCAAAGAAAATATAATCAACTATCCATTCACACTCGCACTCATAACCCAGACCCCCGAACGATATGGCCAACTGAGAAATTGAAACAGGCGACTTATGCTACCAGTGGGAATCCTCCGGCCTGTAGAGACAAGGACACACGAACGACGAGACAAACACACAGGCACAGATGGTAATACAAGGTGGTACACAGGCACAAGGAGTCCTAAGCGGCGTCACAGGGCACCCGACGTTACTCCTACGTAGCTCAGATTTCACCGTAAATACACAGTAGGCATTCAAGCGGTTTAAGAAAATGAAAGTTAAACAAACACTTCCCAAAGTGTTCCTTAGATAATCTTCCTCTGCCGACTTAGACTCTTTTCGTTGACAGTCTGTTCAGTAACATCTCACAGACATGGTCACTATCTGTCACCTTGACAAAACACAGATCCACCGACTTTACTGTACGCCGATCTTACTACACAGCGATGTGAAAATCTCTCTTCCCTAAACAAAATATGCAGTGCAAGAGGTTTTATACCGTTAGCCTAGAATGTTCTAGAATATACTCATTTCAATTATAATTTACTTTTAGGATCAAACGCGATTAGAGCACGCATTCCACACATAGCAAATCGCATGGCAGCAATCAATCTTCTCATAATAACATAGCCAACTACTGTTTCCTAACAATAGTGCATTCTGCACGGGCGCGATTCATTCGCTACTTTTATTAATTATAAAACTTAATTAATTTATCCTAATACTCTCCTTTTACTACCGTAACTTTTAACCTCTATGTACAGGCTGATGATTAAACTATATACATAGGCGCACGACTGCAAACTGCGTAGCGTGACAATACTGCAGGGCAGGAGGGGAGGAGGAGGGAGGGAATAAAGGGGGAGGATAGGAGAGGGTGGGAAGGGGGGGGTGTCAGAAGAAAAACAAGAGATTGCTTGATTGAATATGGGCCTGATGAAGTTAAAGGAAATTTTCATTGATTGTGCTGCACACTTTGCTGGTTGAAAAATAGGAAAGAAAAGAAATTGAGGAATATAATTGTGCACTTTGGTGTTTGGTAACTGAGGTTACTGGAAATGTTAATTACATTTAGTCTACATTTTGCCGGCACTGAGATGAAATTCTCTTTGAATTTTCTGTTCATGCCGCAGACGTTAAAAGAAACGCTCATTGATGTTGTTGTGTTTTTGTGCAGGCGTTGTATGTCTTCAAGGCGCTGTCGATGGCCCAGGACGAGGTACACTGGGTGCTGCGTCACGTGGCCAACCCTCCTTCTCGCCGACACAATGTCAGGCTCCCGCAGGAAGATTTTCACGACCGCCAGCTGCCTGAGCTGCTCTTCTACATGGAGGAGCTGAGAGGTAGGATGGGGTTATGGTAGTTTCCTCCACACAGTGACACCTCTTGTTATTCATATTACTATTTTACATACAAGTACAGTGGAACCTCTCTACAACGACCTTGAAAATGTTGACAAAAATCGGTCTTTATAGAGAGGGGTCTTTATAGAGAGCATAATGGCCTTTTCTTGAATCAATTTGCCAGTGATCGGAATATTCTTTCTTCTAGCATCCAGAAACCAATCCCAAACTTTCTCATTTACTTCCGAGTATGTTGTCTTCCTCCGTTTTGATCGCGTACGATCGGCATTATCACCACTTTCCCACCTTTTAAGAATGTCATCTTTGTCTCGGATAATTCCTTGAATTTGTGTTTTTCCAACTTTAAGACTCTTTGCGATCGCAATGGCAGTCTCTCCTTTTTTGTGTCTGTTTACAACATTAACTCGATCTTCCAGAGATAAAAATTTTCTTTTCTTTGTAGACTCCATCATCCCATCACGCTTTCTTTGCTTCTTCTCAGTGCCGCGCTCGTGATGTGAATAAAGTGAAATGCAAACCCCAAACGAGTAGAATCTAGAATGTGACGTTACAAGATGACGTCAAACTTATAGAAGATTACTTTATCGGCTGGCGTTTCACATATAGGTACCTGTCTGACTGTGCTGAACAAGATCGTAGACAGTTTTTATTGTGCAGTCATGCCGAGAAAGTCGCTATACGGTCTGCAAAGATCGGTCGTTAGACGTTATAGCGAGGGAGTCGCTATACTGATGACAGCAATATAAGGAAATACATCTTTTAAAATAAAATGGGTCGTTGTAGCGGGGGAGTCGTTATAGAGGGGGGTCGTTGTGAGAGGTTCCACTGTATATCAGGAAATTGAATAAATTTATGTTAAAGAAGCCTGGACAGTATTTAAAATGCAAGGGCGCTAGTAGTACATTGTTTTTCCTCTTGATTGTTTTCTTACATTCAAAATTGTGTAGAATACACAATCATTCAACACAGTGAAACACATTACTGAGGTAAACAAATAGTGACTACCTTATTCGAAAGTCAACATATAATATTATTTTAACAAACACTGATTTATTTTACAGAGCAGAACTTGGAATGGTGGATAGAAATATAGATGTGTATGGCGAAGAAGAAAAAGAGAAAGAAACAGAAGAACAAGAAAGAAATATTTAGCATGGTTATGGTTAGGGTTTGGGCTATATTTTGTATGTTCAATTATCAAATGTCACATATGACTTATGAGTGCAGCATTCAATGGATTGAAGAGGTATCTTTTTCAAATAGACGTACAGGTCTGTTATTTGTTCTGCTGTTATTCTGTCCGATTTGCAGGTGTCGGGCTGAAATAAACATACATGCACCTTAGACCCATTTTTCTGTAGCTAGCTTGGATAATGAAAGTGAACTTTTGCAAACAGTTCTACCAAGACTTACATTCCTTTGGGAAAACTAGGTTTTGGGGTCCAAGTCTTTCAGTTTACTGATAGATGAAATGCTTTTTGTTATATAAGTTACATTGTAGTATAATGATTGTGTTGTAAAGGTCTGGTCAAGAAGTACAACCAAGTGATGCAGCGGTACTATGTTCAGTACTTGTCCAACTATGATGCTGTCTGCTTGAATTCTATCATACAGGTATTTTTTCCAGAAACCTAATTGTGACCTCTTTGAGCGCACTGAGCATGTTTTTGTAGACTGTGTGAATGGTGTTTATACAAGTACACAAAGCCTTTATCATCTCTTTGTTCTGATGTACTGAAAGATCTTAATAAGCTGTTAATGTTGTAACGAAGAAATAGTGTTAGCAGTGGAGGTGTATGATGGATGTTCATCATTACAGTAATAAGTTATTTGTTGGTTAATAATAATAATGTGAAATCATCCATTATTTTTTAAGGATTGTTGATTCTTTATTGAATCTGGCTGTTAAATATATAATGTTACTCCTTCGGATGAGAGTATAAACCGAGGTCTAGTCTGTGTGTCGCATACATTCCATCATAACGGACTTTAAAGATCCTGACGCTCATGTCCTAGACGGGTGAGTGCCGGTAACAAGAACACACCCAGCATGCACTTGGTCCTTCTCCCCCATCCCTGGCTGCCCAGGATTGTGCTCAGTTGTCCGGGCGTACGACCATGCGCCAAAGGCTGCGGGTGGGCGTCTCGGACGGTTTGAGTTAGATCCTGTATCGGCCAGCGCCTTGATCCTTAGGCTAAGGCGCCTTATAAATGACGAACATTATTATTATTATTATAATGTCCTGCTTTGGCACTGTTGTTGTCTTCATTTACAGTCAGTGGTAGCTTTCTATTTTGTTGATTGAAGTTTTGAATGAAGATTCACCTAAATTCTCGTGCTCTTTTCCTAGGCAAGACTTCAATTTGCGTCTAGAAATAAAATCACCTTATCTTAGCAATAGTGAGATGATGGTGTTGATTCTAGACGGTTATTTTATTTTATTTTTGTACTGGAAATGATCATGACTTTTTGATTATTCTGTATGTGTTCTTCCTCTTCAGAGCATTTCTATCCCAGTTCCTGATGACGAGTCCATCATCCTGTCTTCCTTTTACCACACCATGGTCTCTCTCTCTGTCAAACAAGGTAACTGATTGTTTCAGCAGGAGGGTGAGGGAAGGGGGAGGAAATGGAGTCTTACAAAAGGAAGCATAAGTTTTGGGTATAAAACAAACGAGCGAAGCATTGTTAGATACTCCAACCAATCATTTCATTTGAAAATGACTTGTGCACATACTTGACTATCAACCATCTTTGGAATGTTCAGCAAACAAAATCAGCATCAATCTTTCACATTTTGTCGAGTTTGGCTAAGATGTAAAAGAATGTGTACATCAAGGATTGGATATGACTTTTACGGTAGAATTAACTTTATTCTTGCAAAATCTTATCTTGACTCGGTGTGAAAAGCTCCATTTGTGATACGACGGTGTGATGCAAATGCATGGAAAATAAGCTTTCTAAAGTAACAAGTTCCAAATTGGTTTGTGGTTTTGTTTTCAGCATTGCTTTGGTTTGTTTCAGTTGAGGATAATGAACTGTTTGACTTCAGAGGGTTCCGTCTAGACTGGTTCCGTCTTCAGGTTGGTTTCATTGGCTATTATTTGTTGCAAGTGTGATGATAGTGCTTATCATATGCAGCACAGAATGCAGTGTATGGGATTCATTCACTATTCAGCTAAGTGAAGAAATCTTACACAGTCACTGTGGAAGTTTTGGAGAACATAGTCAAAATCAGAAAAACAGAAAGGTTGAGTAAGTTCTCAGTAGACACCTGCATGCAGGGATGGAGTTGATTTGGCTTTATTGTAGGATTTTTGCTGTTTAGTAATGTCTAATTCCCCTTGCAGTATTAAAATTGTCAATAAACACACCAGCTCAATGCCTAAGTGAGCAGCACTGTTTAGTGCCTCCACATTTTGCTGGCTGCGGGCTATTTATAGCTTGCCTGCACCCTCCTTTCCAGTGAAAGGAAAAGGAAAGGTAGCATCAGCGAAGTTATTTATAGCTAGCCTGGCTGACCAAACCTCAAAAGTAAAAAGCTTTGGTTGAGTCGGTGTGTAAAGTTTGTTCTCTTCTGTTCAGGCATACACCAGCGTGAGCAAGGCCGGACTGGTGTTGAGGGACCACCAGGATCTGGGCAAGCACATGAACACAGTGGTTTTCCACACCAAGATGGTTGACTACTTGGACGAGATGATCAATGAATGTGGAGACCTCTCCGTTTACTGGTAAAAAAAAAATAATGAAATGTTAGTTTTCGACTACAGTGAAGCCTTGTTTATCGCGGTAGATAGGTTCCGAGACCAACTGCACTAGCTGAAAATCCACAAAGAAAGGACACCATATTTACAGTGTTTATTTAATGAGTATTCGGACTTTTAAATCCCTAATTTTACGTACTGTTAACAAACCACCCTTTACAGTAATGTAAATATATCTACAGTATGTACATACAGTACACAGGCACAAATGTTAAGCAATAAAACAGTAGGTGTACATAAAAAAAAAAAAAAATTGTTATGGTACTGTAAAATTGTATATTGCATATATTTTTTCATATAATATAATGAAAAAAATGAGCGAAGTTGTTAATCCGCGAATGTAGAACCGCGAAGTTGCAAGGGTTCACTGTACTTGTATAATTATGGTCTTTTTTTATGTTTTAGCC
This sequence comes from Oncomelania hupensis, assembly GCA_036898135.1. Taxonomy (NCBI): domain Eukaryota; kingdom Metazoa; phylum Mollusca; class Gastropoda; order Littorinimorpha; family Pomatiopsidae; genus Oncomelania; species Oncomelania hupensis. The sequence continues at coordinate 34,863,433 of CM072517.1, read as the reverse complement.
ATATTTTTATATAGTGTGATCTTTTGATGAACACTGTTGTTTGATTGTTACAGAAAATCTTCAGATTTACACAACAGTTGCTCTGCCAAAAGCCTTATGAAATAGGTTGGGATCCATTGGATCACATTCAAACCACAGTTGTTCTTATTTCAGGTTTCTTCATATTTGAATATGGTCTGTGTTGAGTTCTTACAGTGGCTCAGCTTCTTACATTTAGTCAGTGAACATGGAATTATTTCGGTATGGTCTATATTAAGCCTCTTCACTAGCTCACATTCTTATCTTCAGTCCTGGAGTGTTGCATGATTTAGCCTTTATACGGTCCTTGTTTTTCAGCTTCTACACTACCCTGTTTGAGCACCAGTTCAAGCAGTGCATGGAGTTTCCAGCGCAGCACCGTTTCTCTATCATTTTCCCCATGATCTGTGCCCACTTCATGAACGCAACACACGAACTGTGTCCTGAAGAGGTATGGGACGCTCTTGTTATGTAGTAGTTCTTATATTGCGCTTTACAAGCTCTAAGAGATCAGTGCGATGGAGTGCATGCATGTGAAGACTAGACCTTAGTTTATACTTTCATCTTTACATTTTCAGACATTCTTTGTTGATAGAAGAAATTTAAATTTGAGGTACACATTTGATGTTTGTAAAAGCAGCAGGAAACAAGAGTGCAGCCACGGTACTGTTGGTATTTTTGCGAGTTTCAATTTATGTATTTTTTGTTCCTTTGCTTGTGTACCCTAGGTTTTGTGTTCACAACTAAGTTATGTGTAATTCAGCACATTTAATGGATGTGTACTCAGAGCTGCCAACCCCTACGGAACGTCCGTAGTTTCTCCGGAAAATGTTCTTTAATTCCGCAACTACGCCATTTCAAGAAATACTACGGAAGAAAAATTTCAAAGCATACCTATTTTTTTACAAGTATCGAAACAAAGCCGCGAGAGACGTAGGCCTACTAGGCTTTCGTCAATATCATAGACTTTCGTATAGCGCTTTGCGTGTGCGCTATTTTTAGCTCAGCAGCCACTGCGCGGTAGACTGAGAGAGAGAGAGAGAGAGAGACCACAGTCATGTCCTGTGATCCCCGTGTTTCCTTCAGACTGAAGCCTTGCTAGTCCTCAAGTCAAAGTTCCAGGGACGCCCTTGCTACCAGGCAGATTTGCCAGTAGAGCTGCTACAGAGATGCAAGAGGGCAACTGTTTCTGCCCTAGCAGAAGAAAAGCCCTAACATGTCTATGCCTGTGAACCTATAACTGACAATGTTTTTTGTTGTTTTTTTAATATAATTAGCAGCTTTAACAATTTGGTTTTAAACCAATGCAGTATCCATGCCATTAGTACATGTAGTGAGCCATTGGGTTAGCTTTTCCGAACAAAATGTTAAAACTGTTGTTTTTTTTCAGGAACATTTCTATCATTTTAAAAATAAATATTTGAAAGTTAATGCTTTTTGTGTTGGTGTTTGGTTTTTATTTAAGCTAATATCAACATTTTAAATAATGCTCATTTTATCATGTGAAAATTCTTGTTCGTACATTTGCTACTGAAATTGAGCTGAAACTACTGATATTTTTCTTTGTTTGCTACTGAAATTGTTTTTAGGGGTTGGCAGCTCTGTGTACTATTACTTTATCAGTTTTCACCATGCCATTTTCTGTACATTTCCAGCGACACTCTATTGGCACAACTAGTGTGCAGTACGCCCATTGGTTCTTGCGAGAAATGTCGGAGGAGGTGAACCAAGTCATCACAGCTATTTGTGAAGAGCAGTGCATGCTGAGTTACAAGGTAAACATTTTTGTTACGTTGTTTAACATAAATCCTTCCTAATGCATTGTTAGCAATATAGTCCAAAGGGAGCTGAAAGTTTTGTGCATTGCAATGTTCTTATAGAGCACTTTACAAGCTCAAAGAGCTACTCAAACCGCTGACAGAACACAGTTTGAAAGCTACCTGGCATCTGTTCTCGTATAGTACTTTTAACTGTAGTATATTAGACAAAATCTGCAGAATTAAAGATAGGGCTAACAAATTTCTTATCTTGTTGTTCAGCTGCTGCCAAAGCACAGTGCTGAAATCATCCTGGCACAGGTGCAGAAGAAGAACAAGCCCAAGAACAAAGAAAAAAAGGAGAAAGAGCCTGAGAAACCAGGTCAGGAGAGCGTCAGGAAAAACAGAGAAACTTTTACCAGGTAAGGAATTTATTTTACTTTACAAGTACATAGTAACATTATATGTAGAAAAGGTTTGTTACCAACACTTTATAGCTATGTTATAAATGGAACAGATACTGATTTTTGTTTTGTTTGGCTATTGTTGGATAATATTCAAGTAGAGCATATTAACTTTCGTTACTTTGTATTCTTGTGGTAAACGTTTACATGTATGAAGTGTGTCAATGCACACCTTTGCTTACAGAAGGTTGAGTAAACTTATAAAGATGGCTGTTTTTGAAGTGACTGTAGATTACATTGTGTAGAAGTACAGGTTAAATTCTTTAAGAGATTTGACTGATTAGCAGCCATTATACAATATTATGGAAAGCCTTGCAATATACCAGTGTTCAACATCACCACCATATAGATCTGATAAATGCCCTTGTGTATAATAACGAACAGCCTCAGGAAAGGGGTTATACACTTTATTTTATGTCTTTTGGTTAACTTTATTTTGTCTTTTTAGAATGGACAAGCTGCACATGGCCCTGACAGAGTTGTGTTACGCTGTCAACTACTGCAATGTGATTCAGGTGTGGGAACATGGCTTCATCCCTCGAGAGTTTTTCCTGCAGCATCTAGAGGCCAGATTCAACAAGTCAGTACAGATTTGTTTTCCCTCTTTTATTGTCAGGATTATGTTCAGCATCACCATCATCATCATCATCAGCAGCAGCAGCAGCATTATCATGATCATCATCATCATCATCATCAGTGGTATTCCTCTTTAGAACGCATAGCATTTTGTTTAAGGCAATAATGTCTCAACAGATATGCCATTTGTTCACCATTGTATATACACATATATAACAATAATAATAATAATAATGTTCGTCATTTGTAAGGTGCCTTAGCCTAAGGATCAAGGCGCTGGCCGATACAGGATCTAACTCAAACCGCCCGAGACGCCCACCCGCAGCCTTTGGGCGCATGGTCTGACGCCCGGACAACTGAGCACAATCCTGGGCAGCCAGGGATGGGGGAGAAGGACCAAGTGCATGCTGGGTGTGTTCTTGTTACCGGCACTCACCAGTCTAGGACATGAGCGTCAGGATCTTTAAAGTCCGTTATGATGGAATAACAAAAGAGAACCATTTCTAAGTAAAATGAAGATTTGTTGGCTCTATAACCTTAAAAGCTAACAGTGACTTCTAAGACTGATTTGCATGTATAGGTTACATGAAATTCAGTGCCATTCTGATGTCTTGTTTGTAGGGCATTGGTAGGCATGATGATGTACAACCCAGACACAACAGAGATCGCCAAACCCTCTGAACTGCTGAACGGTGTTCGTGCCTACATGAATGTTCTTCAAGGTTTGGAAAACTACGGTGAGTGAAATGAAGGTTTTTGCCATAGTGAAACCACTATAAATCATTGTATTCCTAAGGTAGACTTTATGCTGCATTTATGGAAATCCATAGTATACTGTGAACATCCCGTTGTGGTCAGCACTTTGGGCAGCTTTTGAGCTGGAAAAGCGCTATATAAGAATGATTTAAATAAAAGGTCTGAACCTAGAGGAAAAATATAATTGTGTTATTCACAATTTGGTAGAATTTAAGGTAAAAAGTAATCATTTTCCTATAGCATTTCTGTCATAGGGGAACAAAGAGTTAGGCAGCACACTTTTTCTCCAGGCCAGCTTTGAGAGGGCAGTGCCCGTCTCTATATAGGTGCATACTGGAAATAGTTCTTTGACCTTTGCAGTGCACATCGACATTGCCAGAGTGTTCAACAATGTGTTACCTCAGCAGACGCAGAACACCGATGCTGCTGGAGAGAAGACAATCACTGCAAACTACACTAACTGGTAAAGACTAGCTTTTTTTTTTTTTTTTTTTTTTTCGGTTTTGTTCGTCATTTAATTTATTTACCACACTTTACTTTTATTTTATGTTATAATTTTGTTTTGTTTTGTTGGTTTTTTCGGGAGGAGGGGGAGGGGTGGGCTAGAAAGATTGATTAAAAAAAATTGCAAACATACCTTTGCTGTATGAAATATACACATAAAACCTTATCTCTATTATGGAAGGGCATTTTATTGCGGTCATTTTACTGTTGTTTCTTGGACATCAAACCACACAGGTACCTAGAAGTGCTGCTTCGCAGAGCCACCTGCCAGACCGGACAGATCGTCTACTCTCCGCGCCAAAAGGCGTTTGTAACAGTGTCAACCTCGGACGGCCAGCAAAACTTTGCTGCTGAAGAATATGCTGACTTGACAGAGTTGCGAGCCCTGGCTGAGCTGATTGGACCTTATGGAATGAAGTTTCTGGGTGAACGTCTCATGCTCAGCATTGCTAGCCAGGTGGATGAGCTCAAGGTAAGAATTTTTATTAGTTTTATAATGGATTTTAAAAAAATTGTTTTGTATGGTTTACTTTGCTTTTTAGGGGGGACTGTCTTGCTAATGGTCTCTGTACTTGATAGACACAAATGTAAAAAGACTGTAAAATGTAAAATAAATAAAAGTTCTTCCAGTATTAGTGATAGTTTGGTGAAGCCTGAACTTACGAGTTAGGTACTGTGGATAACATCACATAGTACGATTTTATTTCATCATCATCGTCATCGTCTTTTCACCATCGACATCACCATTTCTGTACTCATCATCATTGTCCGCATCACTAGTATTAATATAATACATTATAAAGTGTTTGTCCTATATTTGACAGAAAATAGTGGTGGCGAACAAGGAGATACTAACTCAGCTGCGCACCAGTTTCGACAAGCCAGAAATGATGAGGGAACTCTCACGCAAGCTCCAGAGTGAGTTGGAATTTGCCCTATTTTAATTTACAGCTCACAAGTGTGTGCTGCTTTGCACCTCAGCCGAATGTGTGTGTGTATATATCTATATATATATACTCGATACAATGAAATTTCAAACTTATATATGTATATATATATGAAATCTCATTGCGTCAAGTCTGAAGTTTTTATGTATTAAGAGTGATGTTGCCTTCTTCGCTTCTTGATAAATACATTACTGATGAAAACAGGTGTTTATCCGTTAAAAATTGTTGAAGTTGTACACATTTATTTTGCTTTAAAAATGAGCCAGTTGATAAGCTTCTTGCCTAGAAGTGGGTGCTTGGATGTTTACCAGCAAATCTTGATTTCTGTCATGTTTACTTTTCTTTCCTTTCTTACCTTCATCCCCCTTCTCCCACCCCACCCAAACTCCTCTTCAGTCCATTTTCCTGAATGTCTTCCTCTCATAATTTTTCTCTTTTTTTTTTCTTTTTTCGTTTTGGTACTACAAGTATTTTTTAAGGAACTTGATTGAATAATTTTAAATTTGTCTGTTAGAAAGCTAACTTAAATCCTTTTTTTTTAAATTCATCCAGAAATATCTTTTTATTTAAAGTTGTATGCATGCGGTACCAGACATTTTTGTTGGTGTGGTTTAAAAAAAAAATTGGAGCATGTGGATAGATGCTGTTGTAATTAGAACATTTCTTTATTTAAAAAAAAAAAAAAGGTCTATAGGTGAAAAGGGTGTACAAATCAAGTTGCATGTTATGCTTTTTCCTTAATAGAAATGGATCAGGGAAAAATGCATGAAATTCAAAACATTGCACTCTGACCAAATATTGTGCATCTCTTTTCTGTCTCATTTGACTAGTGGCTTATCTATTTTCACAATGCACATTTTGTTAAAAGGTAATTGTACTATTATATTTGTTTTAAATGTTATTATGGCTGTCCTTTTTTCTGTATATTTTTGTGTGTAAGTGAAAGGTATGTGTGGAGCGAGGGAAGGGAGGGGGGGGAGTGGGAAGGGAAGCGATTTGGGGTGTGTGGTTGAGGTTGGTGTGTGTGGGTATGCTCGCGTGAGGGTGTACATGCGTTGTTAATTTTTTGTTCTTTTTGTTTGTTTTGTGATTGGGGTATTTTGAGTACGTTACCATCTATTCTTTTGTAAAAAGTTCACATTTTGTTTATGTGCCAAACCTAGTTAAGAGCAGAAGTGCTGCAGACTCTTTGTTATCGTTTGATTCTTTAAAATTGGACTTCTTGCTTCAAGTGGCTTTGATTTGATTTTTGTCTCCATTTATTCATTTGCTCTTCCTGTTTTATTTTTGTAGAGAACAGAGCCACTGGAAGTAAGCCTGTGTGTGTTCACGTTGTGACACTGTTCACCATCCGTTATTCGGCATACCTTCTTGTTTTTCTGTTAAAGCAGCCCCCTTTTCTTTTTTTTCTTTTTTTGTTTAAAATACACATTGCTGTTGTTTTGTATTGAGATTCAGTTCACATCCGCTAAATATACACAGAATGTTTTCAATATTTCTGTTGCCGTGTTGATTTACCAGTGTTTTTTTTTGTTTGTTTGTTTTGTTAAACCTTTTTGTCTGTATGCTTGGTTCTCTCCTCTTCCTTGCATTTTCTTTTTGCAGACACAGTCTGGTACAGCTTACTCTAGAACACAGAAATTCTGGAATTTCTATGACTGTGAAAGGAAAGACTTTACTTTGCATTTAAGACAGACTTTGAGTAGGGCTGCAGAGCTCCCTGTTAATGTCTTATTCATATGAACCCATTCTTTTGACCACAACTTGATGAAGATGTCTGTAAGTGTAAGGCATGGTCTGAGTAGTTTTGAATGCACTCTGGGAATAACTGTAAACAGGAAAAAAAATGACACCTTCCCATACCCATACATTGCAGGCTTGTGAGTCTAAACTCAAATTCATTGTGCTTCTAACTGTTCTCCCTTGTAACTAACCCTAGCCATACATGACTGATATGCATTGCCAAATGACTTGTGGCTGGGTGTGTCGCCCATGTCGCTTGCTAAACAGTGCTTAAGCTTGCAGCAACTGAGAGTCGGGCGAAATGAGCCTGACCTTCACTTTCACACAGTATTCTGTGTATGCCAAATTGGTCAGTGTTTTGAGCAGCTCTTTGAGCTGTAAAGTGAGTTGTGTGGGCTTTAGACTCATTACAGTGAGTAAAAACCATTCATAAAACATCCTAGTAATAACAATTCATTCAAGTACTCTTGAGTTGTGCAAACAAAAACTATATTGTCCCTTTTATGTTTGTTTTTTTCTCCTCATGATAACATCAAGAAAAATTATTATCCTGCTCTCAAAGGAGGACAAAAAGTGCGATATAGTGGCTTTCAATCCTATGTGCTACCTCATGAGGTAAAAGAGCTCAAAAGCGGTACAACTGCATTCAAAAAGCCTGGTTCTCCTGACGCGTTGTGATCTTTACCAAAGATCTCATCAGACGAGGTTTGGCCTTGAATGCTTAAACTACACTGAGTGCAGTCTATATATGTACTGCATGTGTAGTCACAAAGACACGCGTTGAGAAGTTCACTTTAGGAAGAAGCACGTCGCAATTTGAAAATACCCCAGTTGCTAGGGCCGACCGAGAGAATGACTTTAAAAATTGTTGCTATACGGTGCTAGCCATTTTGAGAGAATTTATTATATGGTTTTAATTGATGAGGTGAGCTGAAAATGAAAACCAAGAAATTAATATATATAAATATATACTCAGATATGTTGATTGTTTGATGAGGTGAATTGCAAAAACCAAGAAATTGAAGCATATGTGCTTAGATTATGTCAACACTGTGCTCTACTGTTGTTTGTTGGTTTATTAACATTGCTGTTTGTATGTAACGTTTCATAAGTCATGTTTCATCTCTCTTTACCCTAGTGCCACATAAGAACGCTCCCAGTGGTAAGTTTGTATATCGTCATGACAATTTTATTTTCAGTTATTAGCTTTGCTGAAATCTGCAGTTGTCAACGTCATCCTAGTTTTTCATGTTTGGTCTGCATTGCCTAACAATGAATATTTTGTTGCCCGCACATCCTTTATTTGTATTTTAATTTTATTTCTATTTTTATATAGATATATGTATTGCAGTGCGGAAATCTTACTGTTGTAAATCAATATGATGCAAGATTGAATTAAGACAGCATTATTTCAGCCTGCAATATACTTAAAAGTAATAGTACTGCAGTTATCATTTGGCTATCCAGAACACTTGCATTGCTGCTTGGTTTGCAGTATTAAAAAATCAGTTTTATGTTTCAGTCATGCTTTCTAAGCTTGTATTCTTTAGCATATTGAGATGGATCATGGGTTGGCATTTGATGAACATGAGGGACAGAAGGCATGCACACTTTTATCACATTCTGCACTCTATTCTAGAATCTTATAGATAGCGACACTTGACAACTCTCCTCACGGAGCAGAAAGTTATCATATGACTTTATCCACATCACTGGTTTTAATGAATAATATAATGTTTATGGGGAATGCACACATGCACTGGTTTGGGACACAGCAAACAAAACTAAGTTTAGGGACACAGTTAGCTTCAACATGCAAGCAGTGGTCAATTGGTTGTTGGGCACATTTGATCACAGTAATTCTGAAGCTCAATTTTGGCCATGTTTTTCATGTGGTCATCCTCAAAATCATCACCAAAATGCCAATATCTCATTGTCATCACATTTTAGCGTTAATGGTGATATGTTGGCAACTGTGAATCATCATTATTCTTCTTTCTTTCCTTGCTTTAACAGTTTTCATTTGCAGCCGTATGTTATGTAACCGAAAACTAGTGTAACGCTTAAGTAGACTATTTTCTTTTGCTTTTATCGATTTCTTGCATCGTATATTCCACTTAGCCTATTTTGAGAAAATAATATACCAATCTGTTTTATTTCATACTTTAGTTAAGAATTTGTTTTTTTGGGGTGTTATTTCATAGCATTGATCTTTGAATGAGTAAACCTTATTTTGCCAGCCGGATGATATTTTAAAACTCTGTGCATCATGATGGTGTGTTTGCGTGACATCTGTGTTTTGTTGTTGATGTGTTGTTCTCCTTACACACACTGTAATAGATTATATAGTAGTTTTACCTTACTAGTAGGACTGAATGTGTTATGCTTGCATGAGTTGCTATAGGGTGTAACTGAGTGAGAGGACTTGCAGTCTAAGCAAAACTAAAAGCATGCCCTTAAATGGTTTTATTATTTTTGGCTTCCTGTTAGAGGCTGTAGCTAGACATCTTTTGTAACTGGAATGAATTGAGAATAACTGCTTGTTAAAAATAAGATTGAAGACTTGGACATGTTCCATATAAACAATAAAATAAATGGAAGAAGTTTTATATTTGCTTATAGTTTTGTGTGGTCTAAACAATTAGTCTGATGTAAGGGGGGACACAGCAGTACATTGACTGGCTACTGCACATAATCACTTCATGCTAACTAAATGAGGCTCACAGTGATGCTAGGGTTATGATATTTTATGCAGGTATTCAAATATTATATTGAGGTATAGTAATATTGTTTGTATGTAACAGTAAAAGGGTCGATTTGTGCAAGTTTGCAGTGTATGTCTTATATGCCATGAGGACTTTGCATGCATTTTTGACTGTATGTTAGTGAGTTTTAGGCATATGAATCTAATCTATGTATGGTGATTTAGTAGTTGCTGGCAATATACATTGTTGTAAAAAAAAAAATAGTATCATGCAATAATTTCTCAAATTCAGATCATATTTTATAATAAAATGTTAAATTAATCAAACCACAAGAGGACAGCTCCCACAATTTGTTAAGAAACAGCTAATATAAGTTATTTCCTTGAATTTCCATTGTCATGCATGTGCGTATAATACAGCTGGTTTTGAAATGCATCTGCATTGTCCTTTGGGTAGATGCAAAAAGTAATATGCAGATACTGTAAGAAAATATTAGAAGTTTTATTATTTAGTATTTAGTTTCTCTTGTACTCATTCATTTTCTAAGATTGTTTTGAGGTAACAAGCTTAGCCCATTTAAAAGATTACAAAGTAGGTTTAGGCATGTATATTATTCTTGTATTAAAGTAGTTAGATCATCATTTATCCTTTAGCAAAGGAGTCTAAATAATCTTGCATCATTATATGTTAAGAAAAGAACAAGTACAAAGTGAGTTACTACACAATTTATGCAGTGTGGAGGGCAAGTTCAGAGATGGTGAACATGCAAGATTTAAGTTTTGTGCCTGGTTATTTGACATTTGCAAAGTGTTGGTCAATTTGCAGTTGTATTTTTTATTACTCTGTGGTGGACATTGTTATTGTAAGTTTGTATCAATTTTGTATACAGTGCAAATGAAGTTTGATTATTTAATATGGAATATATATACCTTGTTAGAGCAATTGTATAAAAACGCTCCTATCTTTTGTATTACGTTGACATTTTATTACTTTTGGAATGGCTATCGCAGTGTGTGTCATGATTTGTGTCCACAGATGTGGATATTGTACTGACTCGCATGATCATCATTGGCGTTCTGCTGTCCTTCCGTGCTCTTGCCCAGGAGGCTCTCAATGATGTGAGTTATGTGCTCTTTTGGAATCATTTGATGTCTGCAGTGGGGAAAAGTTGTCTGATCACACTGGAAGGTTTTTTCCTTGTCCTCTACCGGAATCAGTACAACTTATGTTAATCTGATGAATAAAATTTGATACAACAACAACAACCTTGTCCTCTGTGAGTGTTTTAGAGACCCCAAAAGTGACTAAACTGCAGTTTTCATAGCATAACAGCATTCATCTAAATTTGTCATAATTTGTTTCTGGATGTAAAGCGAAAGAAATAATAAGCGTTTTTGGATTTGGTACAAAGGGATGATGATAAGACATAAATCAGGTCATGCCGTAATGGAAACTGAAGGTACATTAGGGTTAGAGGTGTTAACGAAATAATTAATGCCTTTTACGGAAATATGAGTGAAACAAGACATGTAGTATTATATACACATTGAGTTTATAGCTATTATATATTAATGTTGATGCTGTTGTTGTTGATGAGGAAGAATTGTTTGTGAGTGTGAAGCACAGATATACTGAATACTGAGGTGCTATATAGCAATATATATATAACTATTTATTTCTGGGTGGCGACTTATGCTTGATTGCTGCTCAGAAATAATACTGTGTTTCCCTCTAGGTAATAGTGAAATGATGCAGTAGTATTTCCATGCAGCATTAAATCCCCAATCAATGAATTTTGTCATTGACAGGTGCTGGAAGACCGCATTCCGTTCTTGATGGGTTCCATTCGTGACATCCATCATCACATGCCTGATAATAGAGACTCCATGGTACCATCTCTCTTTTTGTTCATGTAGTTGTTTATAAATCTGTCCAATATATTCAATAACAAAACTAACCACCTGTAAATATGTTCTCTTTTCGATCCTTTCAAAGTAATGATGTATTTAATTGTCTTTTATGACTTTGACATTTTTATGAAGATTATAACATGTCAGTTGTTTTGTGTGTGTGTGTGTGTGTGTGTGTGTGTGTGTGTGTGCATGCGTGTATGAGTGCGCATGGGCGTGTGGGTGGAATAAAGATGTAATAACTTGACTGACTGGGTGGAATTTTGATATGAATTTCCTCAGCCCACCTCACAGTTAATGGTCTGTAATGTATTCTTTCATATTTTATTTTCCTTTATTATTATTTTTTACCATTCATTCCTGTGGAAATTGTGCACCCTTTTCATAAAGCTGACCCAGACAAAATGTATAGTGTGAATTACCCAAACTCTGATGTCTGAGAAGGTGATGGGGATAATTTTGATAAACCTGGCTTGTGGCAAGGTTTAGTTCACAGGCATTTTGGTCCTGTATTTCATTTGGGTTGGTGCCAGTTTATTTTTTTTTTATGTTTTAATGTACAGTGTAATTTTGATTTCTTTACTGCAGCATTCAGAGAGATTTCCCATGGAAGTTTTGCCCTGAAAGGGACCTGATGAAAACAGAAGAAAAAGAACAGGGAGAATACTGATTAGAGGGAGAGGGAGAGAAAAACACTACTGTATTTGTTGGATTCCGGTTATTAATAATGTTCAAACCAATGGTTTCCCTGTATTGTTATTTGGAAGTTTTCTTTATTTCTTCATAAGTTAGATTCTAAATAGAGCCTCAGAAATGTGTTTGCGTGTGTCGTACATTGTTTTGTGTGGGTTTAGTGTGACACTTTTTTTCGTTGAGCATCTTATGCTTATAACGCTCTTCTGACCTTTGGTGATGATAATTTTATAATATAGCAGTATCACAATATCAGTTCTGTAAATGATAATTATTATGTTACAGTTTCAGAATATAAATAGACATGTTTTCCTGTAAATAGTTTTGTTTGTCCTTTTTATTTGTATTGTTTAAAATAATATTTTTGTTGGTATATTTGAATTTTTTCATGCAGCCACCAGCATTGAAACAGCAGGTTTGGCTTTGGCATTTGGTGTGAAGATGCTTCTTGTTTGTTTTAATATCTTGAATGGAACTAATTCCTCTCTAAGGAAACCAGAATAACTAAAAGTTTTTATTTTGGCAGGGATGCAGTAAAGCTTTTGAGGTTTGACATTTTTTATGTTTCAAATGACGTTGTTTCAACAACGTTTGCTTTCTCAGTTGCAATGTTTGTAAAGTATGAGAGAACGGTTTTATTGTGGATATTTTAGCCATATGTAAGTCATAATTAGTGCAATCATTAATCAAACGGACTCCTACCGTTATCTCCTATGTTGAGTTCCACTCAAGAACGCTGCTTGATATGTTTACTGATTTCAGTTTCTGGTTGTTATATTCATTCAGATAATTGTTGTTAATCAGAGTTGTTATTTTTTCTTTTTCCCCCATTTTTGTATTTCCAGACTTATCTGGAAAATACTTTGAAACAGTCAAGGGGAAGGGGGATCAGAATGAGCCAAATGTCGGTCTGTCCATCATCCTGTCCGTTGGAAGCTATATTTCAAGAATCACTGAACGGATTTTGAACAAACTGCATAGGAACATTACATGGGTGTCACAACTCAGTTTTCTAAATCTGTGATAATAGGGTTTCTAAGGTGAGAATGGAAGTTGAGGGAGAGAAAGTAAGATAAAGTTTATTGTTAAGTTTGCAAATAATATAATTTTTGAACACGGGCATTGTTTTGTTAGTTTTGCTTCGTCACCGTAAACTGATCAAGACTGTCGCTATGGATAGGAGGGAAGGCATGTATTTTCACAGGCCGTGCACATTTTTGAAGTGAACGATATGCACACTAAATTTTAGAATGCGAGCAAATAAAACTGCGGTTGGAACGAAATTGGGGAGTTGCAGAGAGGAATTTTGGAAACAGAAGTACTCTGGAGTGCCAACAGGGTTTATCAAGGGGGGGATTATGTGGTCCCTTGGTTGTGAATCATTTGCCACCTATGTCAAACAGTGTGTAGTCCTGCTGTGACCACCCTGCAAGGCAGCTGGTGACCTGCTCACAGTGGTGAAAAAACAGAAACTCCGATGGTATGGCCACGTCACCAGATCATAAGGTCTCGCAAAGACCTTCCTGCAAGGCACAGTGCAAGCAGGTAGAAGACGAGGGAGACCGAAAAAGAGGTGGGAGGACAACATTCGAGAATGGACTGGTTTGACACTGAGCGAAACAATCGGGGTTGCTGAGGACAGGGAAAGATGGAGTACGCTTGTTAAACGATCATCTGTGGTGCCCTTACGACCTTCGAGTTACGGGATGGGATAGGATAGGATAGGATAGCACACACTGGTGTACCTACTGTTGAGGCAGTGGACGTCACATTGGGTTAGTTGCTTGCCTCTTATGCCATCATATTTGCTCTATCGTCAAAGGTCAAGGTCACTGGAGCCATTGTGTTTCTAAACATGCTGAGTTTTGGTATACAGGTTCTTCAGATCATGGGCCATCGTTCTGTTCCAGTCCGGTTGTCGACCAGTTGGTCGGTCCTAGTTTAGATAGTGGCTTATCATGCGGTGCTTTCCTTTTGCTACATTAGGATAAAGCCGTGTTGCAACACTGCTTAGACAATTAGCACTTTTCAAATTGCTTTTTTTTCGGCAATGTGTATGAGTGTCTGGAAATGCATTTGAATGGCTTACCATCTTGGTTTTTAATGTCTGTTTGTTGTCTTCCCCTTCCCCTACCCCCATTTCAACTCCTCCTCCCTCTCACCTTCCTTCAGTTGTTTGGTTTCATTTCCAGATCAATTTGTATTTTGTTTTTGTGAATCAGATTGTTGTATGTTAATCAGAGTTTTTAAAATTTATTTTAGTTTGTGTTGTTGTTTTTATTTGCGTATTATAATGTACACTGGTTGTTAATCACAATTTGTTGTGGTTGGTGTTGTTCAAAGCTCTGCTTGCTAGTTTGTTTTCCTGAATTCCAGTTTATTGATGTAATGGAAACTTTAAAGACAAAGGGGTGTGGGGCGGAATGGAGAGTTGTTTTTAAATTTTCATGTTATTTTTTATTTATTTATTTGCTTTTGGTAATATTTAAACTGAATGTGCACCTAGTTTGATTGAATGCCACAAGCAAAATTGTTTTGCAGTTGTTGTCATGGATATTATTTCACAGCTTGGGAAAGGAAGTGGGTGGAACAAGAGGAAGGAGAGGGAGAGGGGTGAGGTAGTGGCCAACTAGCAGCTTATTGCACAAACCTATAAACTTATTGCAGCCCGAAAATAACTGCTACAAAGCACTATTGCGTAATAGTGGGGTACTGCAGCATTATAACCAGTGGGGGTGTCTTCTGCATTGTTGACTTCTTTGTATACCAAAAGTGCTTTCTAATCCAAGTACTATGCATTACAGTGGAGTCCGGGTATAACGAATCTCAAGGGGGGGAATTTCAGGTTCGTTACAAGCGGGATTCGCTGTAGAGATTTGTACTGTAAACGGAAGTACACACCGGTGATGAGTACACATCACAACATACAGTACGTAGATCGATCTAGGCCTACGAAGTTTATCAACAATGACTTCATTCAAGGCTATTTATAGCAGCCAATTACAGTTACAACTTCAATGCCTGGTTGACTTATGTATGAACTGGCATGCTTCTGCTGCTGTTCGCTATTGGCGATGAGCCAATTGAGGCAAAGTATTCCAAGGGAATACACAAAGGGTTCGTTACAAGCGGAGATTCGTTATTTGCCTAGCTGGATTTGTTCGTTATAGGAAGGGATTAAATAGTAAGACAAAGAAGGGAGTGTGTCGGGAAATGGATGGTAGTACGCTAATCGCGGGTGTTCGTTATTCCAAGGTTCGTTATAGGTGGACTCCACTGTATAAACAGAGCTACGTGGTTCTTACCTTTGGTGTAGAAGCAATTCATGTTCATGAAGTACTTGTGGTTCTTTCTTTTCTGTACGAAAAGTGCAGAACTTCAGGCACTATGCATTGGAATTGTGTAACAGTTTATTTTAACGCTCAACAGTTTACTGGCACTAAATTGTGTGTATGTTAAAATTATAGTTTAGTTTTATGAAGTTTGAGTTATTTTGTTTATACAACGGCTGGGGAAAAAATCCAGTTTGAGAGAGTTGAACCTTCCCCCTCCATCCCTTCCCCCTTCTCTCCTTCGCCTCCCTTCTCTCACCTCCCTGTCCCCTCCCCCAGCCTTTGGTAGTCATTCAGTCCAAAATGTGTTATCCCAAACTAAACATATTGTGTTGTTGGTTGTTCATAGAAGGAAATATCTCACCCTGTAGGTAAGAGTTGCTAGTCCATGAAGATGATTAAATCATAATTATGTTTGCTGTTCATGATTAGTGACTTTATAGCTTTAAATTTTACCTTCTAAAGACGTCATGTTGAGAAAGATATCAAAAAGTATTATTATATTTATTTTATTGAATTTGGGCTTTGAAATGGAACATCCAGATTATGTATATCAATTTGTGGAGTTCATGCAAGGTTTGAAACGGCATCTATATATTTGTTATATTTGTCTGCTAATGTGTTGATTGATAGTGCTAAGTTTCTGTGGAGCTTGGTTTGTTCTTGGAATAAATAAGTAAATACATAGTGTGAGCATACTGGGTATGCATAAATGTTTGTGTGTGTGTGTGTGTGTGTGTGTGTGTGTGTGAGGAGAGGGTGTAGGTGGCATTTAAGCACACATGAATGCATATGTGAATGTCGGGAATGGTAGAACTTATTCAGAGTGTGTGTAAGCAGACCCTGAATGTGTTGTTACTTTGAATAACCCAGGTGATGGTTTGTGTCTGTAGGTGGTGAATGAGCTGGCATCATCTGCAGGACAGTCTTGCGATGTGGATCCCACTCTCTGCAACGCTCTGCGCACACTAAAGAGTGGTGAGCTAATCTCTTTGTCTAGTGTTTTGTATCTTCTGTTGTCTAGTGTTTTGTATCTTATGTTGCCTAGTGTTTTGTATCTTTTGTTGTCTAGTGTTTTGTCTAGTGTTCTGCTTTCATCAGTGGACAAAGTCACCCTGGCTTCATCTCTCACTTTGAGGATGATGAGGAAGATGACTCGCTACACTCATAATACATGTACAGATTAGAAACCATTAAATTCACAATGTGTCTGGTATAGACGATAGTCTCAGAGGACACTAAACTCAGAACTCACAATGGGTACAATGTGCAGTTCAGAAGAAGTGTAGTGTGTGCTGCAATACAGTAGGATCGTTTATTGCCAAGTAAAAGCTTTACAAGAAAAGGGCTTTGGTACATGAGGCCACATCACAGCATATCAGACCACTTTATAGCTTATTCTACTTTGTTACAACCTGGAGCTAGTGCAGTGTGAATATGCAACATTGGAGTGTGCATTCTTTACAATAAAATGTGTTCAATATTGTGATTACAGAGCATGCAGAAGATGAGTACAGTATCGCCTGTCTGCTCTTTGTCTTTGTTGCTGTGTCCATTCCCAAGCTAGCCCGGCATGAGTTGTCTGTTTACAGAGCTCCCCTGGAAGGTATACAGTTTAATTTTATTTTATTATACTGGCATCTTTTTTGTGTGTCTCTGTTTAGGATGCTAAAAAAGGGTGTTGATTAACATTGGGTTCAATGGTATGCATGAAAAATGCTGTGTTTGCGTTCTGTGGTTACTTATTGTGCGATATACGGACCTTTTCAGGCCATCTGAACAACGCTCACTGTCTGGCCAAGTCCATCAACGCGTTGGCTGGGGCTTTGTTCTCACTGTATGGACCTGGGGACACAGAGACACGCCTGCAGGAATTCCTGGCTGTAATTTTTATTTCTTGCTTTCTGTCATTCTGTCTTTCTTTTCTTTCTTTCCTTCTTTCTTTCATTATGTTTTTTTCCATGTCTTTTTACTCTGTCTTTCTTTTTTTCATCCATGCACTGCATGAAGATAAAGGTTCCAGATGAAAAATTCATGTCTGACCATCAAGGGGTATTGACCTCAAAACATAAAATTTGGTGTGTGAATGTGTATCGTATCATTTGGAAGTTAGTTATCACATCCCAAAATGTTGTCAATCGTTAAAGGTCTTTTGAGGCGATGGATGTCCAAACAATTGTTCTGAGAAAGATGGAGAACACTCAATGATTCAGATTTGCACCCTCATTTACTTTCGGACAAAATGGGTGAATTGCCAAAAGCCATTGATTCATTAGGATTTAGTGAATCATGCAGCGTGTTTGCAAACAAAACATTAACATTGATCATTTGTTAATCTTTCAGCTGGCATCCTCTAGTCTTCTGCGCTTAGGGTCGGAGAATGAGAAAGAAGCTGTGAGGAACAGAGAATCTGTCTACATCCTTCTAGATCTGGTGTGTTTGTTGAGATTGATTTTGTTCATAGCGTTACTGGCAACTCCCTGTAGTCCTCTCTGCTTTATTGGTAGTGCTAGTGATCTGAGTGAATGTGTTACGTTTGAGTCGCACATGATAGATCCGATCGTTTTATTTTGCAAAGCATCCAATAATAGAGTGTATTTACCTTTAATTTGATTTTGCGTTGTTGTTAGAAGAAGCTTTGTATAATGTTGATAATTTTCTTTGGTTGATATTATTGGAGAATTTTCTAGAATTGCTTGTTTACTATCGATCGAAGCATCTAGATAAATCTACTAGTAGCTAAGAGATCCTGCTAACCTAAATAAAGTTATATGACGTAAAACAGTGCATAGCTCCGGTGATGAATTTTATTCTGATTGGCTGTAATTGCGTCACGCTGGAATGTTCAGACTTTCTCTAGAGTATAGAGAGACTATATAAGTGCCGCACTGTTTCAAAAAAGAGAGAGTTAAAAAAGTGAAGGAGTGGAAAAAGCGATTGAGCGATCTTGTATGCAGTTGTTGATGTACGCTGAATAGAGCTGGAAAACGTCATACGGCAACTCTTGCCTTGTTGCTGAGTGAACAGGTTGCGTGGATAAACGAATCTGAGTTACAGTTACACCTATTTCGGGGCTGAATCAACTACTGATAAAAAAAACAACAACAGTGTAACAGTGTATGTGTGAAATAGTGCACATTATTCAGTTCAGTATTTTATTTATGGTCTACTCACGCTGGTGATTTTAGATACACAGAGGCGAACACCCTCAGAATTGCTCAAACGTTTTAAAACCATCTTAATTATCTGACAACTTAATAGTAAATTATTAAATAAAATATAACAGTTTTCCAACTGGCAATCTTATCAAAACTAATAATTTGTGCTATATGTAAATAATCTAATACATACCAAATTATTTTTTATAATGTATCCATGATCTTTAAGGAACAAACATTTTATCTGATTATTGTTTGCGTTATAAATTATTATTATTTATATTAACAATTATTAAGATTTTTGGAAAAGCAAGTATATAGCACCCATTATTATTATTATTATTATTGTGAACGTGTTGTGCAGATTGTGCAAGAATCTCCATTCCTGACTATGGACCTGTTGGAGTCGTGCTTCCCTTACGCCCTGCTGCGTAACGCCTACAACGCCGTCTACAAGGCCACTGCTGGCGACCATTGAACAGTGCTACACACCTTTTGAGGTCACATTGCATCACACTGATCTGACCTGAACTATGCATTTGCACTACTCTAAACTGAGCAGTATAATTGTGACCTGTGTATGAATATTGCATCACACTTGTCTGTACTGCACAACATTGACCCTTTGTATGCATAGTGCATCAGCAGTATGAATGCCACTTTTGGCAGTCAGAAAGCTAGTTTTCTTTGGCAGTCTGAGTGTTACATTTATGTGTGTGTGCGTGTATGTGTGTGAAAATCCCCTATTATTATTATTATTATTATTATTATTAATATTTATGTGCCTAATCTAGACTTAGCTCTAGGCACTTACATGAGTACTGAACAACTTTAATTATGAAACAAAATGAGGAAAACTTATTAACTATTAACAGTAACCTTTTATATAAATCTTATGTATACAAATTAATGATTCTAACATACATGCACACACTCACAGGCGAACTATAACTTTGTTTTAGAGAGGATTTAAATGATTGAATTGAAGATGAACTTCTGAGAGAAACAGGCAGTAGCATATAGTAACCTATCTTTGGAAGCTGTACTTCATGATCTGTTATCTTTCACATTGCATGATGTGACTGTTGTCTTGCATAGTCTTTTGAAGTTGTAGTCGGTGAACAATATTTTATGCCCGAAATTCTTTGCACATCACCATATAAATATCAGGTGGTGTTCTTTTTTTCTTTTTATTTTATTTAAGTTATAGGCAAAACATTCTTCTCCTTCTTCTTCTCCTTCTTCTTCTTCTTCTTCTTCTTCTTTCTTTTCCTCCTCTTCTTCCAAACCTGTGTGGGTGACATATTATTTATGTTATTTCATACTGAAGGTTAAAAATTAATATATCTGCTATGCTTTCGATTTCTTGAGTTGCTCACTCATTCAAATTGAACTTTTTTTTTTTTGCTCTGCTCTGTTTTACTTCAGCTGATCATATTGAGAATTTTGAAAATTTTTTACTTTCTTTTTATACTTTAGATGTTGTTTTGGTTTTTTTTTTCGTTTTTTAATTCATTTATTTATTATGGATACTTTGATGCATCCTGCCAAACATGTTCACTTTGAACATTTTTTTTGTTGTAATTCATATTGTAATTTCATGATTTATTATTGTTTTCCCACTTAATAAGGAAGATACTGTCATTATTATGTGTGTTTATTAACAACAAACAAGGTGCCAAAAGTGGTGAAGTTTTTATAGAAAGACTACATGACAATGTGAGAATGTAATCTATTTATTTTCTGTAACACAGCAATAGCAACATCTAAAAGACCAACAACTAATCTTGTTTTGCTTGTTCTCGCATCAGTTTTTCTAAATTTTCCTTTTTGTACAAATTTTTTTTTAAAAGTTTTTGTGTGTGTGTGTGTGTATTTGCTTATGTGCGAGATGAGTGATAGTTTATTTGGCGTAGAATCATGTGAAGTGCAATGTCAAAATTATACGATTTTCATTATTGTAGATATTTTATTTGTTGTTTTTGTAAATGTAGTTTACTTTTTATTTCCTGTTAAAATATTGGCACAATATTGATTTGTTCATGTAAATATTATTATTTTGGTTATTTTGCTTCAGTTTTGTCTTGAAGACATGTGATTTGTTTTGTGTTAGATGTGAACTGGTTCTGTCAATCAATGAAATCATGAAATGAAAGTGTGACAGGTTTGATGGCACTGGGTTTTTATTTTTCCCTCCCACCGACACACAGTTGACAAAATTAGCTTCCATCTTTTTTTGTCTGCCATGTTCCATGTTAAAAATTGTATTGTATTATTTTCAGTGTAAAACATTGCAATTTGACATCAAATAATTTTTTTGTTTTAAATAATGTATTATTATTATTATTATTATTATTATTATTATTATTATTATTATTATTATTATTATTATCATTATTATTAATATTGTGTGCTTAATGTGAATGTCGCCCATTTAATTGTACATTTTCAAAGTGATTTTTATTAAAACTGCTTTTATTTTTTAATTCAAATTCATGGTTTTTGGTTTTTTTTTCATTGTCAATATATATATATATATATATATATATATATATATATATATATATATATATATATATATATATATATATATATATATTGTTTTGTTTGTATTTTGTATATCTTTACTTCATAAATGAGGGTGGTGACTGTAAAAACATCAAAACATTTTCCAAGTTTTGAATGTTATTTAATGATACAGAATTATTGAGATTTCTAGTTTAAAATTCTTTTTTTGATTGTTCAAGCTGCATGCATTGTAATGAGAAGTCATTGATGATTATGATGATGATGATAATGATTGTAATAGTAGTAATAAATACACAATAATAACAACAGCAACAACAATAATAATAATAATAATAAATGCGTGTCAATAGAAGGTTGAAAATGAACTGTTAGTAATATAGAAGTTTTTGTAGTGGCACCTTAAGCTGTACTCTCAACTTGATTCAGTAATTGTAAGGATCACACAGCGCACGAGAAAGGTAGATCTGAACAACCATTATAAATTCATGTTATGTTGTTAAGAATTACCAATTATTTTGGAATTGTACTTGTGAGTGGATTTTAAGAATGAAAAGAAAACCGTCGAGTGGGTTTATAATTTTGTAAATGCATGAAAATATTTCATTTTGTTGTACAAAATGCATGAACAGTTTTGTGTGCAGTCAATAAAAATATCTCATTTTATGATCAGTGTTGACTTTTGTGATTGAAACAGTCAAATCCAGCAGGCAGCAATAATTATTTAGATTGTATCTAGTACCTAGAAATTGTGTGTTTGTTTTTTTTACTCACATGTATAGCAATGTAAACATTTTTCAAGATATTTGCAAATCTGTGGGAGATGATTCCTAAATAGTCCCAAAATGACCGAGAAAGAATTGTTCGTTTGTCTGTCTGTCCGCTGTCAGTCTGTTAAAAACTTTAAAGTGGCTTTGTTGTATTTAGAGATGATAGATTGATCTTTAGAAAGATCAAACTCTCCCAAAACTCATCATTTGTGTATAGGGTCTGTTGGGTCAGCTTGAGGATATTGGACGCTTTCTGCCAACAGGTCACTAGGGTTTTCTCTAGTGTTATTAATTAGCAATGTTTTTTGTTTAGAGTACATCCTCAGTGTTCCCTTCATGGGATGCCTTTATTGTAAAGTGACCAGCTGGTGGAGTGCCTTCAGTGTTACCACTAGGGTTGTTTCAGCAGATATTTTATACGGATCGGAGGTGAGTCCTCTTTCAACCAAGTTGTGGTCCTGATTCAGCTCTTTGCAGTCTGCTGGACCCTATAAACAATGACTAACTAACTAACAAACTAACTCATTTTCATGTTAAATATTGCGAGTTCCATAAGAAGCATGTGAGTCATACAGGCTTTGCCCTTATAGTTTTTTAAAAAAAAAACAACAAATACACTAAAAAGATCTTATCAGTCTGTTAGTTAGTTATTGCTTACAGGATCCCACGGACTGCAAAAGAGCCGATTCAGGTCCACAAAATCAAGAACTTGGCTGAAAGAGGACTCACCCCTGATCCGCATAAAGGATCTGCTGAAACGACCCCAATGGTAACACTGAAAGTACTCCACCAGTCGGTCACTGTACAATAAAGGCATCCCACGCAGGGGACGCTGAGGCTATATTCTAATTTATTGAACCCCCGTTTACAAAAACAAAATAATAATATCATAAGAAGCCCTAGTGACCATTTGGCAGAAAGTGTCCAATATTACCAACCCGATACAACAAACCTCACACAAATGAGGAGTTTTGTCCCAGAAGAGTTGTGAAGAAAAAAAGTTGGTGACTGGTCTAGCTAAGAAGAAGATAGTTAAGTATAGTAGATTGATAGAACAGAGTGGGAATGAGAAAGACAGCGACAGTGGGAATTTAAAGCACTAAATTTTCAGAAAGTGGGGATACTTTTTATACAGAAACCCCCTGCATTCTCACGGTGGGATCAGTCTGTTGAACTGATTGTAATGTTCTTCTGGGGAAAAGAATCCATTGTCACAGGCACAAACACAGAATACAACTTGTCCTTTTATTTTAAGATCAGCAAATGCAAAACAATTATCAAGTCCAACAAAGTTGCTTGCCCATAAAAACATTTTCTTAAATAAAATAAAAGAATCTGTCACTCTCTTCAATATTTACACTTAAATCACAAGCATACATGGACTACAAAGATGCAATTTTTTACAAAGAATAAAATTGCAAAGTTGGTAGTTGTGCAACTAATACATCTTTCAAATCTGGATAAAGTGAATACACACTTCAGTCCTATAAATCCACACCCAACAGAGCAACAGAAATCTATTCCAAGAATACCAGCAAACCCCATGAGATAACTTATACACATCATTATTCATGTCATTCATTTGGAACATCGTTTTACAAGTTTAATAATAACAAAGTTGCAAAGCTTACAAGGTATAAAGGAACAATTCCTGTGCTCATTAAAAGATTTATGTTATTACCCAAAAACATAATTGTAACGCAGTACTGATGTAACCTATTGGTGAACAAAACATTTGTATCCCAAAATTTACTTCTCCCATTTTTCACCCGTTTTATCCAAATGTAGTACAGTTTCAACTATTTTCTTTAGAATATAATAGCATTTGATAATGAGAAAAAGATAAATGAGTGGCCCCAAAAACAAACCATCACAGACAATGTGAAAACAATCCTAACAATTTTGTGATTTTATTATATCATTGCGCTTGTGTATGTAAAACGAACTTCACTTTTTTCTTTTTTTGAGGTCTGGGTAGGGTGCAGTGGAAACACTTTGTACTTTGGTACATGATTTGAGCATTTTTCCATTGAGGAACTGCAAGTTAGTTTATTATTATCTAGTATGTAAAATTAGCTTGAGTCATTTTCATTATCACTACTACTGTTTTAGTATTATGTCATCACTGTCAAGAAAATAATGTGCACATTTTCATTTTTGTAATGTTCTATTTCTATCTAGCTTTCTACTTTATCAATGGTAAAATAAGCAGCAAAAGGACATTGTAGCAGCAATTGTACATAGTGACAAAGTATAACAAACTAACAAAACAACAATTACCTTTGCATAAAATACCACACTTCCTTCTTAAAGTCATCTACCAAATTCACAAATGCAAAACTCAGCACATTTAAACTGGAAGACTCACTTTGAAACTGCTGAAATTCCCACCAAACAGTACAAGTACGTGCAATTAAAACTTGAGCATAACATTTGCAAAACAACAATCTTTGATTCAATTAAGCTACAGCTATACATCTATACTACGTCACCACAGCATCAGGCCTTGCAAAGACCATCCTGCAAGGCATGGTGCAAGGAGGCATAAGAAGAGGGAGAGGAAAAGAGGTGGGAAGACAACAGTCGAGAATGGTTAGTTAGTTATTCATTGCTTACAGGGTCCAGCGGACTGCAAAGAGCCAAATCAGGACCACAAAATCAAGACCACAACTTTGCTGAAAGAGGACTCACCCCTGATCCGCATAAAAGATCCGCCAAATCAACCCTAGTGGTAACACTGAAGGCACTCCACTAGCTGGTCACTTTACAATAAAGACATCTCACGCAGGGGTCACTGAGGCTTATCGAACCCCCATTTACAAAAACAAAATAGAATACCAACCTCATTATAAAATATCAACAAAACACATACTTATAAAATGCCTACATTGCCAAATAATAACATCATAGGAAGCCCCAGAGACCATTTGGCAGAAAGTGTCCAATATTCCAAAGCCGATCCTCACACACAAATAAAAAAGTTTTGTCCCGGAAGAGTTTTCCAAGAAAAAAGGTAGGTGACTGGTCTACATTACATTACATTACATGGTTATTGCTTTAGGTCCAGCGGACTCTTCTGAGCCAAATCAGGACCAAAAAGTCAAAACCACAACTTCGCTGAAAGAGGACTCACCATTGATCCACATAATTGATTGATTGATTGATTGTTGCTTTAGGTCCAGCGGACTCTTCCGAGCCAAATCAGTACCGGACAACCCCCAATCCGCATAAAAGATCTGCTGAAACAACCCTAGTGGGAAAACTGAATGCCCTCCACCGGCCAGTCACTTTACAATAAAGACATCCAACGCAGGGGACGGCTGAGGCTTTACCCCAACTAATCAAACCCCCGGTTACAAAAACAAAATAAATACAAACATCATTATAAATTATCAACTAAACACACACATATAAAATGCCTATATTGCTAAATAATAACATCATAGGAAGCCCTAGTGACCACCCGGCAGAAAGCGTCCAATACTCCCAAGCTGATCCAACAGACCCCATACACAAACAAGGAGTCTTGTCCAGGAAGAGTTTTCAAGAAAAAAGGTAGGTCATTGATCTAGCGAAGAAGAAGATAGTATAGCAGTGTGATAGGACAGAGCAGGAATGGGAAAGAGCAAATGAGGAAGACAGCGACAGTGGGAATTTAAAGCACTAAATTTCCATAAAGTGGGGATACTATTTATACTGAAACCCCCGGCACTCCAACGGGGGTACTGTTGCCGCAGTGAATCGGTCATGCCTACAAAGGAAAGACAGGTTTTCAACTGGGGCGTTCACTTTTCCCTTTATAGGTTAGAACAATCCACAGTGGCAAGATTGCTCATGACCCCAAGGGGTGAGAAAGAGCAAATGAGAAAGACAGCGACAGTGGGAATTTAAAGCACTAAATTTCCCAAAAGTGGGGATACTATTTATACTGAAACCCCCGGCACCCCAAAGGGGGTAAACTGCTACAGCAATCTGATACAGCAGTCAATAGTTTGTTAAAAAAAAAAAAAAAAAAAAAAAAAGGGCCCAAGAAAGAAAGTACACGCTTGTGTTTGAGTTTTCTTTTGGGGAAATCAAACACCCATACAATAATACTGTTTAAAATTTGTGTCATTATAAGGTGGCGTAACAGGGTTTCATGTAATAAGATTTTGTTTCATTATAGGGGTTCAGTGTTAAAATAAGTCTTAAAAACTTACATTCTTACTCTTTGTGCTGAAAGAAAAATCTGAAACTTACTTTTACTGAAACTTTGGTTGTTGAAAGTTGTACACACACACACCAAAGAAAATGCCTGCACTGAGCATTTGATAACAGTATGGATGGGAGACCCAAAAGTTGCAGGCAATAAGCACCAAAATATATTTAGCAAGTGAATATCCCTATCTGATTTATTACTGTACACGACCAGAAATATTATATTGCACTTCTGCATCTATACAAAACAATATTAAATACAAAACCTTTTTTTCTGTTAAACTGTTAACGGCTGAATGTGCTGGGGAAAAATAAGTGATCTTTGGAGAGATCAATGTGAATTTATTAAAGAAATACAAAACAAACAATAAGATTTATTGTAAAAAAAAATTTAAAATGCTACATTTCAAGCTTGGAAGTCTGCCTAAGTAATATTCATAATAAACAGAAAATAATGTTTGATTTGATTTGATTTCTTGTTTATAGGGGCTATTGAAATTTTAGCAGTAGAAAATAATGTTTATTGAAAATAATATAAAGTCAAAAGAAAAAATAGTGCTAGTGTAAAAAATTAAACAGATATCAAACACTAAGAATTACAAACGGAACATTTTAGAATATTTTAAAGACAGTATACAAAAAAAAAAAATTTATGAAATTACTGCAAAGGGAATAAAACTTACAAGCACTGCATACAAAAACATTTTAATGCAAATTAGACAACAATATACAAAGTTTTCCTGATCACCATCACTAATGCAACAGCACTTTGGTAAACAACAACTATTCGAAATACACCCACATGAAGGCAAGGAACGGGTAACTACTATACACACAACAGAACAAACGGTACTCCACAGACCAATTACCTACCTGCACCATCCAAATATAAGGCAATGTGAGATTGGCAATTTTGATGGAAAATGTTCATTGTTAACAGCTCCTTTTCTAATATACAATAATATATACACAATTACCCATCACATTATTTTACAGCTTGACCATCATAACCTGACTCGGCATCAAAGCTTCAATGGCTGAAGATCATCTGATGAATACAAATTGATACAACAAAACCCTATAATTTTCCCAAAAGCAGCAAACAAGGAATTCATAATATGCTGTTTACACAAATCGCAACAAACTAAAATTACACACATACGATATGCTTATTTACAATTTGATAGTACTGAGATCACAGAGAAGCTTGTTTTCCAAAGTTGAGCTAAACAGCAAATAAAACCTTAAGAGATTAAAATCCTTATAATTAATGACTGCCTATACTTAACCTTTGTACCCTTTCAACCTCAAAGTCAATCCATTAATTCAAGATTTTGAGTGATGCATTAAAATTGATGAAAAGTAAGCAAAGCAAAACAAAACTAGAAGGGCAACGCCCATATGACTCACTTGTTTCTTATGGAACTCGCAATATTTAACATCAAAATGAGTCCCCATAAAAAAACAAAATTAAAGAGTGGCATTAAAATGCATAGTAATTATTGACTTTGGTCTTTTTACAGACCTGCCTACCCAAAAAACGTGTTGACAATACTCCAGGCAGCTCAAACCAATTTTGGAAGCTTTGACCAGATTTTTGCATAACAACTAACAGACTTTTTGTCTTCTTGTAACACATTAATATTGACATTGTGCACAAAATGTATTGAAATACTTATAGAAATGTGTGTTTACTAAGCAAATTCCCGATAAAAAGGGACAATAAAGCATTAAAATCTAAATCTAAATCTAAATGATAATACAAAGTATAAAAATTAAAGGACAAGCAAAGAATTCAAGTCAACGTTTCGCAGAAGAGGGCAAATAAACTTTCAAATAAGCAACACAACACATATACTTCAGGTTACAATGTATGCATGTATTTTCAGCGCCAGCCGATTTTGTCTGCACCTGGTAAAGGCTTTTGATGGATTTAGGGCGTACAGCAGCTTCTTCAAACTTTTAATGCGATTTTGATAATCACTGCTTTTGCAGTCATTGCGACAGCCATGTGCAGCGGTGAAGTCCATTTTGCACAAAGTGCATCTTGTGAACGCTGGACATTTCAGAGATGTCGTCAGGCAAGGCCACTTTTTATTGTAGACTTTCAAAATAGATTCAATATCAACGCAAAAACTGAACATATATGAAAAATCAATCTATCATCTTTAAAATTAAAAAAAGTTTGCACTTTATATCTCTCATCATTTAGGGTCAAGGTCACTTCAAAGTACCTGTACTAAGATATTTTGGACAGCTCCAGTGAAATTGACCTTGGAGTGAGTTTGACCAAATTTGTATAGTATGTGTGTGTCTCATTGATATCTATCATACACCAAAGAATAATAAATTCAATATTAATAACCTAGGAAAAAAAAAGGTGTTTTTGTGAAAAATTCTTATTTTTTGACTAATATTTGATGACCATGTGACTTTAATCTTGAAGTGAAGTCATTCATTCACTGTTCATTTATGAGGCTTCATGCATATACACCATCTTAATAAGTTTGGTTGTGATAGTTGAAATACTTAGCCACTTTAAAGTTTTAGCACAGACGGTAGACGACGGATGGCAAAAAGACAGATGGACTTTTTCTTTTCGATGTCATTTTTGTACTATTTAGGACTGATCTTACACCAATTTGCAAAAATCTTCAAAACAAAAAAAAATTTGGCGTTGAGGGGTTGAAGTGGATGGTGGGGTGGTGCGAGTACATAGACCCACACTGCTATGCATGTGAGTCAAAAAGTAAGATATTTGCTTTCACTATCAAATTAATGAAAATGTCAACATTAAAATATCACTACATTATCTACATTTTGCCTATTTTCGCTACATTCTAACAATAAGCATCACAAAACTGAAATAGGAACAATTGACAGTGCTACTTAAATATAATCCAAACACTTCCTGGATCATATTGCTTTGAGGTTCATGCATACTGCAATATCATAAACCCTTTTCACTTAAAAAAGTGGGGCCTATATTAAACACCTTACAATCGCAGCCTGCATAATGCAATTCCAAAAATAATGCCTGGTGAAACTTGAAAGAGATTCTTATAATAATACTTCAAAATACATATTCATCACTATTATTGTACTCATTTTCAGTTCTCCCTGTCAACCATGATCTACAGATTGTTATATCACCTCTTGGAAATAATGTAACACTAGGAGGCCACATGAATATAATAATTTTACAGAAAAGTGGTGAGTACTATTTAGACCACCTCACTGAAGAACACAGGAAGAGTTTCATATTGCACTATACTTATCCACTGAACTAAGTACTGTATAGAAGTAAAGTTCTGCTGCTACGACTACTGAATATTCTGATTCTGATGTTTTTTACAGCTGAATATCATAGCATATAAATAAGCACAGTCCAAAAAAAATTGCTCTGTACTTCTAAATTTCAATTTTTCTAGCGCATATTATTCTTTGAACAACTCTTTAACAAGATAGAAGCTGCTAGAAAAAAAGATCCACTAATAAGTATCCCAGTTTTTTGTACCTAAAAATTGTTTTTAAATCAAGATTATAAAAATGGATTACCAAAATCCGGAATACATAACTCTTGAAAGACACAAAGTTCACTGTGGATAGTAACATTTGTTTACATCTTTCAGATGCTAATTGAAATGATAATACAAGTAAGATTTGTTTTGACATTCATGCTGCAGTAACCATACTTTTAAGACATCCAAATAACAGTTCAGTGCAATTGCAAATCATTGATAAAATTAACAAAACTTTTTTTTTCCAGTTTTAATTGATGCTTGTTTGCCGTGTCACAAGTCGGCGGTTCCTCATCCTTGCAATGGCATCAGACACATCACACACTTGCTCAAAGTAGGTGACCAACACTTCCTCTGTCAGCATGGATGCCAGGAACTGCTCAAACTTGATGGACCACAGCTCATCGGGCTTGCTCACCGATGATGATGACGAAGAGATCTGACTCTCTGACACCGTCCGGTCCTGCATTTGCGAGTTAGACTGACTGTCAGTAGTGGGTAAACCACCTGGGTTAGATTCGCTCTGAGCGGCCGCCTTACTGCGATCACTACCCTCAGTTTCACTAATGTTCCCTTTCTCATCAGCGGGACTTGAGCTTGAACCCAGAAACACCTCGCCTTGGCTCTCCATGCTGGTCGATTGGGGCAGGCGAGAATTGGCCGAAGGTGGGGAGGACGGGGCTGTGACCTCGCCAGCATTTGGTATGTTGGTGTTAGCAGGGCTGGAACCCAAAGAAGGAGAAGGAGAGGTATTGGAAGGGGAACTTGAAGGTCGCAAGAACTGTTTACCCACATCACCCAACTCCAGCAGCAGGGTAGCCACCTTGGCAATGGAATGGTACAAATTCTGCTCTTCTTCATGGTCTGTGAACATGTCGTACAGTGACTTCACCAGATGGATGAACTGGGTCTGCAACACCCCAACCAACACAGAAATGTCAAATGAAGCACATACCTTTTAGTAGGTCTACCAATCTGTTAAATGATTTATTGTGAAATGTTAGGGTGACCCTAAAAATGAGCATAAATGGAACTTTGCAAAGTTTGAAATTCTACTGGAACAATGCAAACAATCACTTCGAACACATACACTTTCAATTCTTCTGTTATCAAGCTACAGTAAACCACACACTCTCACACACACACTACCAATACTGGATAGGGAATATAAATGATCCTCCTTAGAAATATTTACCTGGTTCATATGTGGCATTTTCTGGAAGTCCTCTTTGCTTTCTGTGCGTAGGCGAGTGCGGGAATCATGAGCTGTTCTGTGCACAAATCCTTCTGCAAAATCAATGAACATCAACTTTCCATGAACTTTCCATCA
The DNA here is from genome assembly GCA_036898135.1 of Oncomelania hupensis. Taxonomy (NCBI): domain Eukaryota; kingdom Metazoa; phylum Mollusca; class Gastropoda; order Littorinimorpha; family Pomatiopsidae; genus Oncomelania; species Oncomelania hupensis. The sequence goes on along the minus strand of CM072517.1, from coordinate 34,832,526 downwards.
ACTTTTCCGCCTCGGCAGCTTGAGTTAGATCTTGTATCGGCCAGCGCCTTGCGTCACCAAGAACGGTGAAATATGTGTGCTATACAAATACCCAATAATAATAATAATAATAAAATAAATAATGAATATACTAAAAAAAAAAGAAAGATCTGTTCGTTTTTTATTCTCCTCTAATGTTAACAAAATCAAATAAATTAAACTATTATACTAGATTTGTGAGCTTTTATGATTATGTGCCTAGTCTCAAGGATTAATGTATTTTTTAAAATTCTATATACCTAATGCTTTTGAACACATCATTGTGTTTCTAAAACAGACAATAAACAATAAAACACAACACAACACAATACAATACAATATAACATAACACAAAACAACACCCCACCATAATGAAACACAATAAAGAGTTATTTAATTTTTTTCATTTTGAGCTGTTTTGACATTTCTTTAGCACTTTAATCAAATCTCACAATACTGCGTTTCCTGAGCAGTTCACACATATTGTGTTGATGTTATCTGAACAGTTTACACATATCTTACATTACTGTGTTGTTGTTTCCTGAGCAGTTTACACATATCTCACATTACTGTGTTGTTGTTTTCTTAGCAGTGTACGCATATCTTACATTACTGTGTTGTTGTTTCCTGAGCAGTTTACACATATCTCACATTACTGTGTTGTTGTTTTCTTAGCAGTTTACACATATCTCACATTACTGTGTTGTTGTTTTCTTAGCAGTTTACACATATCTCACATTACTGTGTTGTTGTTTTCTTAGCAGTTTACACATATCTCACATTACTGTGTTGTTGTTTTCTTAGCAGTTTACGCATATCTCACATTACTGTGTTGTTGTTTTCTTAGCAGTTTACACATATCTCACATTACTGTGTTGTTGTTTTCTTAGCAGTTTACGCATATCTCACATTACTGTGTTGTTGTTTTCTTAGCAGTTTACACATATCTCACATTACTGTGTTGTTGTTTTCTTAGCAGTTTACGCATATCTCACATTACTGTGTTGTTGTTTCCTGAGCAGTTCACACATCTCATATCGTGAGCAATGTCGCGTCTAAAATGGCACATGTCAAATGTAAAAACCAGAAAATGTAGTTTGTCACCTGAAGAAGACTTGCTCTCGCTTCCTGGTGATGAGGCATCCAGAACCGCAGCCCCTGCTCCTTCGTCCACTTCTCCCTCCCTCTTTTCCTCAAGCCCTGCCCCTTCTCCACCAGCAGCCAAATCGGCTCCTCCAGACCCCACAGGCAGAGATGTCGGTGGCTTGGTTTCTGCCCGGGTCAATGTGTTCTCCCCACTTTCCCCCACTGTGCCTTCACTGGCTGGCTTGGAAGTGCTACCTTCTGGATTGGTGGTGGAGGTGATGGTGGTGGTTTCATTGTGATGGGGAGCTGGCTTTGGTGGTGTGGCAGGGAATTCCGCATCCACCACTGTCGGCAGTTCAAGATCTGTCGAAACGACCAACCATGTTTTCAGTGATTAAAATACAAACACTCACAAACACTGACAATGTAATTATGGATTAAACATGCACAATCTAAACCACAAAACGCATCTCCCTTTTCTGGCTTAAACAAATGCATATTCCCATAAAAAAAATTGAATACAATAACTGCAGAACACTAACTTCTCCAACATCAAACTTTCTTCGTAAATACCAGACTTTTGGGGGACCATCAGACTTCTCCTCTCAAACTAATCAGACATGGGACAAGGGAATTTTGAAAAATACTGAAATTGAAGGCGCGAAGCGCCGAGCCAACGGCGCGAAGCACCAAGCCCCCCCGGAAAATTTTTTAAAATGGGGAAGCCAAATGGTGCAATCTGATGCAATCTGAGCAGGACAATTAACTTTCTAGGCTGTTCACTGCAACAGCTACAGTACAAAACAAAAGTTAAATTTTGTGAAGTACTCACCCAAAATCACATGTCTGTTTTAGATTAATCTCTGCCATCAATAGTTGTGTGCTGGGTGTGCAAATACCAAATAAATTGTACATAGAAAAGTCTGTTCATTTTGTGACTGTTTATTCTTCATTTCAAGTACTCGCCCAAAATCACATGTCTGTTTTAGATTGATCTCTGCCATCAATAGTTGTGTGCTGGGTGTGCAAATACCAAATAAATTGTACATAGAAAAGTCTGTGCTCTGTGGGTTCGGGCAAATAGAATAGACCCAACGTTTCCCGGCGTGTCGTAAGAGGCGACTAACAGGGGTGATGTTAGCACGGCATCACTGGGCGAAAGTCTTCTACACAGAAGTCACCGGCCAGGGCGGAGGAACCTCACGTTACTACAGGTTCAACGACCACGTGCTCAGGGCCAAGGCGAGCCACACTTTATTCGTGGATTTCGGCTGTGGCCAACAGCCTGGAGAGGATTGGGCCCTGCCAGGTCTTTTTTGCCCAAGACACACTACATGATGACACAATCCACTAATTCCATACCGGATCGGTCGTCGCCCGGGCCGTCACCCGGCACAAGGACCGCGCCTTCCGTTGGCCACCAGGACGGAGGTGTTAAGTATGCTACTGATGGACAATATAGCAGGATCCGCACGAGAAACAACATCGTCATAGGAACCTGGAACGTCAGGACCCTAACTGCGGAAGGAAAATTAGAAGAACTGGCCCACGAGCTGGACCACTATCGATGGAACGTTCTAGGTATCAGCGAACTGCGCTGGAAAGGCCTAGGTGAAACAACGACTGACAAAGGCCACAAGCTCTATTTCAGCGGTAGAGATGACAGGCACGAACACGGCGTTGGATTCTTGGTCCACAAGAACATTCTAGCCACTGTCATGGGTTGCCGCCCAGTCTCCAGTAGACTCATTACCATCCGTCTGAGAGCAACCCCTTTCAACATTACCATCATCCAGGCCTATGCCCCAACATCAGACTATGAAGACAGCGAAGTGGAGGATTTTTATGAAAATATACAGGCGGTCCTTGACCAAGTACCGAAGAAGGACATAGTCATAGTGCAAGGCGACTGGAATGCCAAGGTTGGCCAAGATGCGCACCGCAACTGGGGAGACACATGCGGACCCCACTGCAACAACGAGACAAATGACAGGGGTCTGAGGCTATTGGAGTTTGCCAGATACAACAATCTGGTACTGGCAAACACGCTTGGTCTCCACAAAAAATCCAGACGATGGACATGGCACAGTCCCGGCGGGGAACATCACAACCAGATCGACTACATCATGGTCAAGAAACGCTTCAGATCAAGCATCAACATTGGCAGGACACGCACTTTCCCAGGAGCAGACATTGGAAGTGACCACGATCTCGTGATGATGTCTTTCCGGCTCCATTTGAAGAGAGTAAATACAGCAAAGTGCACTAGGCTGAAGTTCGACCTGGACAAACTGCAAGACCCGGAGGTGGCAAAAATATTTCAGGCCACAATTGGAGGGAAATTTGCACCACTGCTTATTTTGGGGGCAGGCGAAGTAGATGTCAACACCATGACCAATACCTTCAACTCAGCTGTAACAGATGCCGCCACTGAGATCCTTGGCAAGCACCGACCAAAGAAGAAGCCGTGGATCACACCTGAACTTTTGGATCTGTGTGATAAACGAAGAGAGTTAAAAAAGAAAAAGAACACCTCACAGGGAGCTGATGTCTACCGAAAAATCAACAATGACATCCGAAAAGGCATGCGCACAGCAAAGGAGAACTGGATAGAAGATCAATGCCAGGAAATAGAGAACAATCTGAACAAGAACAACAGCAAGAAGGCCTACCAGACTGTGAAGCGGCTGACAAGTGTTAAACAGCCCAAAGTCTCCACTATCCAAAGCAAGTCTGGCATTTGCCTTACAGAAGAACAAGAAGTCTTGGACAGATGGACAGAGTACTGCTCTGACCTTTACAACCATACACCAAATGGAGACCCATCAGTTCTAGCATGTCCCGAGAGCAGAGAAGAAGAAGAAATCCTCCCAATTCTCCGGGAAGAAGTTGAGGCAGCAGTGCAATCGCTGAAGAAAGGGAAGTCAGCGGGAGTGGACAACATACCAGCGGAACTGCTACAAGCAGGAGGAGAAGCGATGACTGATGCTCTCACCATTATCTGTAACAAGATCTGGCAGAGTGGGGAATGGCCTACACCATGGACCCAGTCGCTTGTCATCACTCTTCCCAAAAAAGGTAACCTTCAGGAGTGTGAAAATTACCGCACCATCAGCCTCATCAGCCATCCCAGCAAGGTCCTCCTGAAAATAATACTCAACAGGTTGAAACCACAAGCTGAACAAATCATAGCTGAAGAACAAGCAGGATTCATGGCAGGGCGAAGTACCACTGAACAGATTTTCAACCTCAGAATAATCTGTGAGAAATACCTACAGCACCAACAACATCTATATCATGTGTTCATAGACTTCAAGAAGGCATTTGACCGAGTCTGGCATGCAGCTCTATGGGCAACCATGAAAGTGTACAACATCAGCCCTAAAATTATAGAAGTCATCAAAAGCCTGTATGACAAGGCTACCAGTGCAGTCCTCCATAACAGCGTCATCGGGAACTGGTTCAGAACAACAATCGGTGTGCGTCAAGGATGCCTACTCTCTCCAACACTCTTCAACATCTTCCTAGAGCGCATCATGTCAGATGCTCTTGCAGATCACGAAGGCACAGTCAGCATAGGGGGCAGAGCAATCTCCAATCTTCGTTTTGCGGATGATATTGATGGATTGGCTGGAGAGGAACAAGAACTTGAACAGCTTGTACAGAGGCTTGACACCACCTCCAGAGCTTATGGAATGGAAATAAGTGCAGAGAAGACCAAAATGATGACCAACAACACCAATGGCATCAACACGGACATCAAAGTACAAGGCCAATCCCTCAACACAGTGCACAGCTTCAAATATTTAGGAGCCATTGTATCAGACAATGGGTCTCGACAGGAAGTCCTCTCCAGGATCGCACAAACAACTGCTGCCCTGACAAGGTTGAAGCCCATTTGGAAAGACAGAACCATCAGTCTACATTCCAAAGTAAGACTGCTGCGATCTCTGGTCATCTCCATCTTCCTATATGCTTGCGAAGCATGGACCCTCACAGCAGATCTCCAACGAAGAATACAAAGCATGGAGATGAGGTGCTACAGAAGACTTCTGTGCATTTCCTATACCCAACACATCACCAACGTTGAAGTCCGACAGACCATCACACAAGCCATTGGACAACACGATGACCTGCTCACAGTGGTGAAGAAACGGAAACTCCGATGGTATGGCCACGTCACCAGATCATCAGGCCTTGCAAAGACCATTCTGCAAGGCACAATGCAAGGAGGTAGAAGAAGGGGGAGACCGAAAAAGAGGTGGGAGGACAACATTCGAGAATGGACTGGTTTGACACTGAGCGAAGCCATGAGGGCTGCTGAGGACAGAGAAAGATGGAGTATGCTGGTTAAGCGATCATCTGTGGTGCCCCTACGACCTTCGGGTTATGGGACAGGATAGGATAGGATAGGATAGAAAAGTCTGTTCATTTTGTGACTGTTTATTCTTCATTTCATTGACACTCTGGGAAGTTTGCTGAAGAAATCCCTCAGGTCACCACTGGAAACCTGCCTTTTCTTGCTGGGACCGGCACCACATTAGCTTCACTCACGGGCACAGATGACGATCTGTTGTTGGTGGGAGTCTGCACCACCTTCATGGCGGAAGAAGAGGCCACCTTGGGAATACAAAACCCTGGAGACACACCATTAGCAGTGACTGGAGGTACAGTTTCCCGTCTCGAAGCAGTGACCACAGCTGATGTGTAGGGTGTGGGAGTCTGCAGCTTCTTTATAGAAGAAGAGGCTACCTTGCGGCTCCATGATTTCCGAGCTAAAGCAATGTGGGATGGTCTACGACTTCGGCCATCAACTGGGACCGCAGCATGATGAGGTACAACACGGGTTGATCTCCAGGGAGTTCCAGTGGCTGCCGAATCTTTGGGTTTCTTTTCCAGGCTGAGGGCTTCAGAGAGAGTTTGGAGTCTTGCATTGTTGCGTGAACGGACAGCTCTCCAGTGGGCAATCCTGGCAGTCTTTTCTGCTTCTGCAAGTTTTGCCTTGGCTTCCTGCTTGCTGACCAGCTTCTGCTTCTTCAGAGACAAAGCGACTCTCTCCTTTTCAATCCTGTCTTGTTCTACTTCCTGCTCTATCTTGCGCTTTCCTCTAGCACCTCTCATGTTCTTGCACAAGGTGCGATTCACAAGCGAGTACAGTTTGTCTTTTCTGGCTTCTCCAGGCACGTCGATTTTTGCGATGGAATCGCCGATCAACTGTGATCTCTCCTTGCCCTTGTATTTCACTACAACTCTCTCCGACAGCCATTGCGCTTTCCATTTGTTTTTCACACTGTCAACCTTGTCGATGTTCGCGGACTCAACACTTTCATTTTCCGTCAACACTCGATAAGAGTAAGTCGCCATTTTGACTGCTTCGACTTCACGACTGCACAAGCGCTCGGAGAATCCGAAAACAAGTATTTTCAGCTTCGGCAAAGATCGGCAATGATCGTGACCAATCAAAACGCGCGCAAAGTTTGGATAAATGACGTCGCAGTACTTCGTGAAACATGACGGAACGACCCGACAATCGAACTCGCGAAGGCGCCAAAGCTCACCCTACCCCCCCCCCCCTCCCCAATTTTCTGTTCGGATTTGGGTCGATCTCAAAAATGACCCATTGACTTTTAAAAAATACGGAAATCAGTATAAATACGGATCAGTCCCATGTCTGACTAATTAGCAGATAGCATGCATCTTCAGCAGTATCTAAAGACTTGGACTTCCTTGGCACCATCACAACAACATCGGCCTCTACTCACCATCCACACTGGTTGAAAGATCGACAACTTCTTCCTCAAAGTATTCAGCAGCATCCTGGCCAGCCTCTGTCCCATCTGTCACCATACACACAAAAAACCTCAGTTTTTAAAACCACATAAAACGTTAAAACCACAGTTTTGTTGTATCAGTTGACCTGGCTGTTAAGCTTTAAACTTTTTAGGCTAAACCAAAGTTCTAGTGAAGGCAAATTCTTCAATAGCAATATCAGTTCCTACTTTCATAAAGTTCTAGAGTTCTACCTCTACTTGGTATTTCTCAAGTCTTATTCTGTGATACAGCAAAACTGACAGTACTAGCATGGCTGCTGATGCTTTCAACACACCTGAACCAGGTGAAGCGGGCGTATCTTCCAAGGGGTCGGAGGGCAGCAAAGCAGGTGGGAGGTGCAGCATGTAGATGAGGCGCAAGCGCTCTGTGGGACTGGCGCGACACAGGACACCCAGCAACCACACAAATTCTTTGAAGTTCACCATGTTGTCTCCGTTGTTGTCCAGGTACTGTGTTGGAAACAACAGGCATTGAATTTAGACTTAACTTGGATAACAATTTCGGTTTTGATATTAATATAAAAATCTCCACCAACTATGCCCTTAACACAAACTTGTGAACTTTCGCAAATTATTTCACACCAAAGTATGTTTATGTGAAGACTTAACCTCACTCAATATAATCACGATTAGTGCTGAGCTGATGACAATGTTTGGCATAGGGTAACAGCAAAAGCAAATGCATTTTACATTGTACTGAATGTCTAGTTGTTATTGCTCCAGAACCAATTAGACTACTTACATTCAGTGATTTACAGAATTTTTTGCCTCACACGAGAAAAATTTCCAGGTCCATACTTACTCTGAAAGCTCTAAGAGCCAAAGTGGGAGCATGTGGCCCAGTGGCCTGAGGTGCCAGAGCCAGGAAAAGGGTTCGAAACTGCTCAAAATCCACTTTGTATAGTTCGTAATAGGGACGCGACGTGTCACACTTGTCTGCAGTGTCCACAGGCTGAGGGTTTGTGCGCCAGTAGCAGGAACTCAGGTACTCCTCCTATAAAGCAATGAGGAAACAGTAAGTAGTGTTTTCTGGGAGTGTTCTTCATTCTTTCTTTACAGTTCTGCATCAAAACTGAAAACATCTCACTGCCTTATATTTATATATAACGGTGTCGGTGAAATATAAGCTCTGTTTGTATTAGCAAACAATCCAGCGTCAGTAAAACCTTTTTTGTACAACTTTTATTTAACTCTTCTGGTGCCGTTGGCGGTCAGACCCCCACCCCCCACCCCCCTTCCCGAGCGCTAATACTCCATGTAACACCACCGGCGGGTCAACCTGCCTCACTACATGCTCTACATAGTGGCTCACTGGGGCTATTTTTAGAGCATTAGCTCATATCCTTTTAGATGCCCAGACATGTGCAGTTGGTCACAGGAAGCCAGTCGATCTACCACACGCTTAGTTTATTCTTTTTAGCAAGGAAATCTTTATTTTTTCATGAGTGATGACATGGATTTTTGGAGAGAGTTGCTAGATAATGGCACCAGTGATGACAAAGTCGAAGAAGTGTCAGAATCTAAGCTAAGAAGGATTTAAAAAAAGATCGTGATCAGGCTATCAGTGACTTACAAAATAAAGTTGGATATCAACGTTAACTGCAACAGCCGCAACATCACCATCACCACCACCTAAACTGGACACTTTATTTCAAACTTTCCATGTGCCTTATTAAATTCTACAAAAGCATACAAAATTCAATGCAGATCCATCAACATTTGTATTTTTTATGATTTTTTTAAAAGTCAAATGGTGCATACATTGGTCTGTTTCAAAACATGACTTGGTGTACTAAAGTATGTGATTACCAAATGATTTAGTAGTAGACGAGTTAAACAAAAATAAATAACACTGAAAATGTATATGTACATGTACCTTGAAAAGAATATATAATTCTTCCAACTGCTTGCCCTGAAACAGTGTGTCGGAGGCCACACTACGCATGATGTTCTTCATCACAGTGTCCTCAATTTTCTGCAACAACGTAAAAAGGCTGATGTCATTCAAACAAAACAAAGTCAGGATTTGTCCACTTGTGATAGCGATTCCTTTATGGATGCAGTTCAGTTATATAATGCAAACATAGCGCATCCACTTCAGCAAATAACTGTCATATGTATTGTTCCATCATCCCAAGATCCTGGATATTTTACTATAGTCAGCAAATAAACTTCCAGATGGACTTCCAAAAGTAAAAACAGAGAAATTGCATTACAGTTAAGCTCATAACTTTTCAGATATATTACACCTGTTAAAAAAAGTATAATGTCAAAATATCACAATTTCAATCTGTAGCAACGTTAAAGTGTTGCAAAAAGTAATAAATTAAGTTGAACAATATGCTACAGTCAGACAGTGCACATCATGCAGCAAGTTGGCATCCTGTGCTGCCTTGAGCAATTTTTGAGCTGGAAAAGCGCTATATAAAAAACAAACAATTATAGGTTCCATTATAATGGTACGCTTGAATTAGTTTAACTGATATGTAGTACCTGCACCACTAGCAATCTGTGTTTCAACCTGAGGCGATCAATGTCACGGTTGCTGATGCTCCAGAACTGCTTGTAGCTCTCTTGGATCACGTCACGCACGTCTACAAGCTCCTGAAACCACACACACAGAACTTCTTGGCTGGTTTGGGTGTGGTGTAGCATGGCTGATCCTAATTGCTGTTGTCACAAGTATGCAAGCAAGCCCTCACACAATACTACAACTGTTCATAGGTTGTCTGTGGGCACAACCAAAAATAGGCACTGTCAATCAATGCCTTGGCTCTTTAATCCATTTTGAAATTATTGACATATTCCACAATTTACGTCATGCTGATTCATTTGGAGACATGCATGTCCCCAGAACAGAGAAGAAGAAGAAATCCTTCCAATACTCTGAGAAGAAATTGAGGCAGCAATGCAATCGCTGAAAAAGGGGAAGTCAGCGGGAGTAGACAACATACCGGCAGAACTGCTTCAATCAGGAGGAGAAGCGATGACTGATGCCTTCACCATTATCTGTAATAAGATCTGGCAGAGTGGGGAGTGGCCTAAACCATGGACCCAGTCGCTTGTCATCACTCTTCCCAAAAAGGGTAACCTTCAGGAGTATGAAAATTACAGCACGATCAGCCTCATCAGAAATCCCAGCAAGGTCCTCCTGAAAATAATACTCAACAGGTTGAAACCCCAAGCTGAACAAGCAAGTTTCAGGGCAGGGCGAAGTACCACTGAACAGATTTTCAAACTCAGAATAATCTGTGAGAAATATCTACAGCACCAACAACATCTATATCACATTTGTTTGTAGACTTCAAGAAAATATTTACTGAGTCTAGCATGCAGCTCTGTGGGCAACCATGAGAGTGTTCAACATCAGCCCTAACATTATTGCAGTCATCAAAAACCTGTATGACAAGACTACCAGTGCAGTCCTCCACAACAGCGCCATCGGGAACTGGTTCAGAACAACAATCAGTGTGCCTCAAGGATGCCTACTCTCTCCAACACATTTCAACCTTTTTCTAAAGCGCATTTCAGATGCCCTTGCAGATCATGAAGGTACAGTCAGCATAGAGGGTAAAGCAATCTCCAACCTACGTTTTGCAGATGACATTGATGGATTTGCTTGTGAGAAGAAGAACTTGAACAGCTGGTACAGAGGTTTGACACCATCTCCAGAGCCTTTGGAATGGAAATAAGTGCAGAGAAGACCAAAATGATAACCAACAACACCAATGGCATCAACACGGACATCAAAATCCAATGCCAATGCATCAATAGAGTGCATAGATTCAAATATTTAGGAGCCAGTGTATCAGACAATGGGTCCCGACAGGAAGTCCTCTTCAGGATCGCACAAACAACTGCTGCCCTGACAAGGTTGAAGCCCATTTAGAAAGATATGACCAACAGTCCACATTCCAAGGTAAGGCTGCTGCGCTCCTTTGTCATCCCCATCTTCCTATATGCTTGCAAAACATGGACCCTCACAACAGACCTACAACAAAGAATACAAAGCATGGAGATGAGGTGCTAAAGAAGACTTCTGGGCATTTCCTATACCAAGCACATCACCAACAACGAAGTCCGACAGACCATCACCAAAGCCATTGGACAACACCATGATATGCTCACATTGGTGAAGAAATGGAAAGTCCAATGGTATGGCCACGTCACCAGATCCTCAGGCCTTGCAAAGACCATCATGCAAGGTACGTGCAAGGAGACAGAAGGAGAGGGAGACAGAAAAAGAGGTGAGAGGACAACATTCGAGAATGGACTGGCTTGACACTGAGCGTAGCCATGAGGGTTGCTGAGGATAAAGATGGAGTATGCTGGTTAAATGATCATCTATGGTGCTCCAATGACTTTTGAGTTTAGGGATAGGATAGGATAGGATAGGATAGGATAGGATAGGATAGATTCATTTACAAAGGCATCAGAATTGATTTACTGCTAAACTCCATGATAAAACAAGCCCTGTTTGCATTGATTAGATTTGGAAAAAGTGGTGAAGCTAGTGCATTTCACATTTATTTGCTGGACATGTGCATCATTCTTTTATCCACTACCAAATGCACACATGTTCATCCATGTTCATCCAATAGTTGTTTTAGATTATGTGATTATGCAACCAGGTTAAAAATATGCAAAACAACTGGAATCAGTGAAGCTGCGGATTGGCTACATACCTCTTTCCTCTCCTCATAGACTCGCATGATGTTGGAAGTAGGGGTTGGGGGATGAGGGTTGTCTGGGTTGTAGACCAACTCCAGCAGCTCATTCAACACTAGCATGGCTTCCCCGTCCTCACGGCAGTCCATCAACAGCTCCTTCCTCTTCTCCAGCAGAGTCAATGACAGCTGGAAAATCACCTGCAAAGGACCAAATAAAACACAATGATAGACAAAAAAAAATTGTATTGAAAAATCTCATGTGACAAATTCAGAACATTAGACAAACTTGGCCAAACTTTGAGCGAGTACATTGACATACACCAGTTTTCATGCGTGCGAGTCAAAAAGGAATAGATAAATGCTTCCCCATAATCTTTCGGATGTCTAAGGATCTCTCTTTTGTCAGGGAAGTTTTGAGAGGGCTGTGCTGCCAATGCTCATGAATAAATAGCAACTCATATGGAGCACAAAAATGACCAAACCTGAAGGTCAGCTAACAGCAATGAATATTGACAAATTAGATGAGTCTACTTCAATCAGGAACAGGTGAAACAAGATCACTTACTCTAGCTCCATCGTAGAAGAAACAGTCCAGGATGTTTACAGCACATCCAAATGGGATTACACTAAAAAAAACACCACAGCAAACAAAAACATGATTGGTGCAACCGAAAGCACTTGTAACTCAAAATATAAATTGTACACCAAACACATCCCATGTAAAGTTCTGTCGTATCAATAATGAAAGAAACAAAATGTCAGTTTAATGAAGGTGGATGTTCTACATCAGCAGAAATACCTTCATAATTTTTTAGATGCTACAATGTTTTACGGAACAATTTAGAATTTGAGTATATGGATGTCTAAACTGTGCCATGAAACTGCTGCCTCAAAACACATATTTGTCTCATGTATACAAATATTGAAAAATAAAATTTCAAATTATACTACTGTACCTGAGAAACACAGTGAGAAACCAGGAGAGAGAGATCATGCTGAGTAATCCCAGGTGGTCCAGTCGCTGATGTAGACTTGGAATGTACTCCTTCACCAGTTCCCCAAACACACCTACACAAACATAAAACCAACAGGGCAAATAAATCAACAACTGCAGCTGCTGAGCAACAAGAACAGGATAGAAAAGCCAGCACCAATGACATCAAGGGAGTTCTGTCAACCATGTTCATAGTTCTGTGTACAGACTGCAATCATTAATCATCAGGCATCAACAGACTGACTGTGACCTCCCACTCCCTTTTCAATTCAGGTCAGTGTTACCTTTGAGACGCACACGATAGATCTGATCGTTTTGTTTAGCAAAGCATGCAATAACAGAGTGTATTTACCTTTGATTTGATTTTGCGTTGTAGTTGGAAGAAGCCTTGTATAATGTTGATAATTTTTGTTGGTCGATATTATTGGAGAATTTTTTAGAGTTGCTTGTTTACTATCGATCGAAGTGTGTAGATAAATCTAGTGATAGCTACGAGATGATTCTAAGTTATATGACGTAAGACAGTGCATAGTTCTGATGACGAATTTTATTGTGATTGGCTGTAATTGTAAAGGATGGAAAGTGGAAAAAGCGACTGAGCGATTGTATGCAGTTGTTGATGTTCGCTGAATAAAGTTGGAAAACTTCATACGACGACTCCTGCCTTGTTGCTGAGTGAACAGGTTGCGTGGATAAACGAATCTGAGTTACACTTATTAGGATTCAAGCATTGGGGCTGAATCAACTACTGATAAAAAGCCAACAACAGTGTAACAGTCAGTCAATAAATCTTTATTACCCAGAATTCACACAGCACATTACATCTCAGCAAATAAAGAACATGTTTTGAAACAAATAAAAATAATACATACTGGGATTATTCCACCCCAGAATGACTAAATGATCTTTGTTGCCTCAATGGACAAACAACAACACTCAAATCAACTCAATAATGACAAATTATGATAAAGATTGTGATGATTTACCTTGATCAACCAAGGCACCGACCACTCTAGTGTTGTAGTAATCTGGCAGCAGTCTTTCACACACAGCAGTCAGCAGCCAAAATGCCTCTTCCTCGCTGACGTACAATAGTAACACGCTGGTCACTATGTTCATCGCCTGGCAGTAGCCTACCAACAGTCATCAAAGCAAACAATGATTAACCGTCTTCTGCCACAGCAGGCAGTCACCATTATTCATCTGTTCATGCAAAAAGCAAAGAGTCTAAACATAATCGTGAAAACATTTATATTGTTACTAACAGGTTTCCATGCAACAATGGGAGAAATGGAAAACCAAAAAAATTGAAAATGACCTATGTTAGGGTTCCTCCAAGCATAGGCTGTTAGAACTCTACGCAATGCGCCGATGCCTCTGTCGTTCTGAAATGCTGGGTGTTCAGGTAGCGACCTTTGAAAATACAGACAGACAAATGTATGAAATATTTTCCAACATTTCTTTTTTTCTATGGGAGTGTATGCATTTTTTGCAACAAAAAGATGAATAAAATATGTTATATTAGCAAGCCAATGATCTGATGTGCCAGCATACAGGTCCTAGCCACTCTTCCTTAGGATAGTGTTACACAATATCAATGGTCCATTAGCCTTGATGCTTGAATCTTGTGTAACTCGAATTTGTTCATCCACACAGCTTGTTCACTCAGAAACAATGCAGGAGTCGTCGTATAAAGTTTTCCAACTTATTCAGCAAAAACCAACAACTGCATACAAGATCGCTTTCCGAAAATCACTTCTTGCAGACAGTGCATTGCTTATATAGGCTCTCAACAATGTAGAAGGGCTTAGAACATTCAAAATGACACATTTACACCCAATCAAAATAAAACTCGTCACCGGGACTACTCACTGTCTTACGCCATAGAACATTCCACAAGTTACAAGCTATCTCCAGATAGATCTTGAACATTGGATCGATAATAAACAGGTAATTCCAGAAAGTTCTCAACGCTGCTACAACAATATCAACAGACGAAAACTATCAACATTACACACATCTTTCTCTAGCAACAGTGGACCATTAAATCAAAAGTAGATACACGCTATTCTTGCACGCTTTGTCAAACAAAATGTTGTGAACTATGGTTATGTCTCAATTGTAACAGATAAGTCTGCCATATCAGCGATGGTGGCTGTGGACATTTAACTTCATTCACCGAGTCTCTACCAGCCAAACTGTGTATTGTCTACATCCTTCAAGCCCTATCACCTCATCACAACCCTTTTTATGCTGTTCAATCAAATATACCTGTGCAGGTCTCTCTCAATTTCCTCCGTGGCCAGGTTACTTTTCCCCTTGCTTTGTTGTACCAGGTCAGCATAGTAGCCAGGGTGCATCAGCATCTGCGGATAATATCAGTTGTTCAGTCAGTCAACAACGAAATCACTGCCTCACAGGTTTTTAGAGCAAATCATACCATTTAAAAAAATAGCAAACTTTAAATGTCGACTTTTCACCTCGTTGACAGCTCCAGAAAAGACCATCCACATCTCACCACGGTACTTCTCTGGGATTCCTTTCAGCACCAGTTCGTGGGTAGCATGTGTTCTGTACATGCACACTCCTCTGCAAGCATCAAGAGAAACACCTAAGTATTAACATTATGGAAAACAAACAATGAAACAAATTTAAAAAACATGTTGGTTTTAAATAATAGTACTTCATAATAAAAGAACTCTGATACCAAACTTTAAAACAAAGGTAATAAGGTAATGAGAAACAAAACAAAACCATTTGCCGTAAAAAAATAATACACATAACAGTTGCATCGAGCCTTAGATTGCAGAAGCCTATAAACTACAGGAATTATAAAGAAAGCCAGTTTTCCTGTGTTTTTTACTTTTTTTTTAAAAAAGTGCATTATAAATGCATGAAATACTATACTGAACTCTATATGATCACTACCACACTAACTGCACACATGTTTATCAATACAACCGGTAAGTTTATCTCATGAGCGAAACCTGATGACGATGACCACCACAGACTTGCCTGCCATATTCAGCAAAATGTAGATCCCACAAATGTTCTTTGGCTGCTTCCCTGGGCGTCAGCTCATCCTCGCTGTGGGCTTTCTTGAAGATGGAGATCAGGGCAGGCTGAAACTCGGGTCCACAAGTGTCGCTCATGCTTGCACTTGCTGGAACATCACCAAGTTTTCCGTCTGATGACTGGCTGATAGTTCTGCTAAAAATTAAAAGAAAAAGAACAACTCAATAATGAGACCATGACATTACAAATCGTCTACAGACTTATACTTAAGGTGTCCAACAACATACAACTTTCCAATATACATCATTATATGTTTTTGGTAATATGAGATACTAATATACAGTTACCGCATATAGTCCACTGGACCCTATAAACATTGCTTCAACCATCATTTATCCATAACAAAGAAACATTTGCCTACCTCTTGCTTTTAGTATCTCCCTGGCGAGACAGGAACATGGAAATCTTTTCCAAAATCAAGTCTCGATCCTTGAACTGGGAGATCGTGAAGTTCATCTGAAATAAATACCCAACTCGTATTATGCTGGAGTCACAGAAACTAAGATTAGGACAGAATGATGATAAAGGTAATAATATGTACTACTAATATCCACACTGCTATTACATGTTCAGTACAGAATGTCAAACTTCTGGCTTTGTAGTTTCTGGCTTGTAGCTATGTTTTTTCTGGATCAGTGCACATCTTCATCAAACAATACAAGCTATACCTTACTTTACATACCTTAACATGAATAAACAAACTCTGCACAAAATCTGAGTGGCATTCCTTTAAAACTAAAGTCTGGATGATGCAAACTGAAATGCTGAACAAATACAACTATGAACCTGGCTCATGAGATTATAAAAGATAGTCAAAATCACAATGGGCTAAATAAAATAAAAAGTTGATCCAACAGTATCAAAGAATTGGCCGACATGTCAGACTTTCTTAGCAAGGCTAAGACTGGCCATGGATGAGACAGTTGTGTGCATTAAGTCTCTCATGTCCCTATTACATCCCAACAGGGCTAGGGACAGATGGGAGGTGCAATAACACAAACAATCTAAATGAAGGGAAAAAATAAGCAAAGAGTACAAAGGCTACCTTTTTCTTGGTGGTGATTACGATGGCATTGGAGAAGCTGTCGGAGGATGTCACTTTTTCAGCCACCAAGATGTCGTGCATGGGGATAACCAGCATCACCAGGTCTTGCACCTGAAAAAGAACATGCATTCTGGATGTTTTATATAGGTTTCTACAGACACATCTTTTTGTGCACCACCAAATCTCCTACCTGTTCCCATCCAAATCCCAAATCTCCCTCTCTCTTTCTTCCCATGTGCAGCTAGCACAGACTAAGCTATGTCTGACAAAGGGACATCATCACCTACAATAACGATTGGTAACATCTAAGTATATTGAAATACCAAGTATTTGTAAACCTGCCTTGGTTCCAGTTATCTCTTGTCAGAACTGATCAGCTATAGTCAAAGATGAGATAAACCACCAAATTCACAGATCCAATATTAGGTCACAAGCTGCTTGAATGTATAATATCTTCACAGCACCTAGATTTTCATAATAAGAACTAATGATTATAAGAGAAAAGAAGAGGAAGAAAAAAAGGTGGAGACACAGGAGGAGGAGATTTTTTTAATGCAGAATTAAAAAAAAGAGATCATATATGACAAGTACAGACAAAAGGAAGAACCCACTAAAAGAGTTGATTCATTTTACCTCATCAAAAACCTTTTTACTGTATCATTTTAATTCTTCAGAAAGAAAAGAAAGAGTTATATTTTTGTAGGCAGAAATAATAAAACAAGAAATGAATTTACTAGCTGAGGCAAATACTCACCCTGCTAGCATAGCAGACAAAGTTTTGAGACAGATAGACACGTCCGTTGACTTGCTGCTTGTTGTAGGGAGTCCACAAGCTACATTCCTCATCCCCATCCAGCCTCTCTTGAGCTGGCAGCTTGAACACAGCCCTGATAACATTGCAGCAAAGTCAGAGAAGTGAGTACCTAATAAAAAAAAATTTTCTCCTAAAAGTCTTTAAAATATTTTGTTAAAATTAATTAGAATGAATAAATGAATGAATGAATGGACATTTATTAACTCTTAGCATCCTATAGCGCGGTAATGCGCGCCTCGCCCGTAATCTTGAAGCGCGGTAATGCGCGCCTCGTTAGTGCACCTTTTAGTCATGAAATCTCAGGAAATAGGAACTCTCCAGCGTGTGAGAGAAGGTTTAGTCAACTTCCGGAAAGGTTCCCGTGTGTTTTCCGTTATCGTTTTCGCACGTTTGACGTGGTTTGGTGTACTTTTTTTAACGATTTTGTTTGAGGTTTGAGTTTGCGAAATTTTCCGCCATGATGGCAGGGGATAGATCCGACAGTAATAGTGAGTTTGGTAACCTTATTGATGAGCTTATTGCTGAAAGAGCACAATGACTTGGTGTAGACAACCAGAGTGAGTTTTCTTGTCTGTGTTGACTGTCTGTGCACACATTCACATGCAATCCACACTGTCTTGTTGTTGTTTTATTAACATAGTCCATATAATACCTGTAATTATGAATTAATTACAAGATTCCAACAGGTAAAAATAGTACTAAAGTCAAAATGGTTCTTTGGGTACATAGAATAACCATTTTGTAAACATATCCTAAAATATGAAGTTAATGTGACAATAAATAAATTTTTTGCAATTTTTTCAAATTCATAACCCAATTTATTGCAATAAACTTGAAATCCTTACAGGATATAGGCGCAAATGTACAGAAAACCTTATAGGACGCTAAGAGTTAAGTGTATATGCATTTCCACACAAAAAAAGCATGATCACAGCGCTGGGAAACACATTACAAGCAACTATAGAACATTTAAAACAAGGTGACCTAAAATTACACATCGCTACTTGCAAATGTGATCACATTTCAAATTAAATTTGATCTCAGTTTTCGATGTTTGATAATCAAAGGCTCACCTGAATCTTTCACTTCTTGATTTAGCGTCAAGATCTCTTTTTAAGTTTGAAACTTTCTTCTTCTTTCTGAAACAAAACATGCCAGCTGTAGTTAGCAATACAGAAACTTCTAAAAAAAAAACAACCCATTCCTCTTGTACAAAAACAGACCCAAAATTATTTTTGCTGCATTCAGCACAATCAATACAATCTCTCTCTCTCTCTCTCTCTCTCTCTCTCTCTCTCTCTCTCTCTCTCTCTCTCTCACACACACACACACACACAATTTTTTAAAAATAAAAATTTTCATTTAAAACATTTTTTCCCCCTTTCCCAACAGTAATAATGACAAAACAAATTATTCAACCAGCATTTATAATTGCACAAACAAACAAAAAAGATTTTGTATATACTTTATATCCTAATATACTTAAGACAGACATAACACTCGCCACACAGAATCTTGTTTCAAGAGTATAAAAAGACTCAGTTGATTACACAACCAATTTCTTTTGTTCTGCCTCCAAAATGGTAAATGACCTAATGCTGAGCAGATGTAAAATAAAAGTAGCAAAGTCTTTAATTTGCTACAGCATGCTGTTTTACAATGTGTTGGTAAACTTACTTGTTGGTGGGGAGCTTTTCTTCCTCAAATCCTCCTTCAAACATCAACCTTGAAAAAAAAGATTAAATAAATTAGTCATATCCACAACAATCTAGTCAAGCCCATATGACTCACATGCTACTTACGGAACTCACAATATTTAACATGAAAATGAGTGCCCAGAAAAAAATAAACGAAACGATGGCATTAAAGTGGCATTAAAATGCAAAGTAATACCTACTTTGATTTTACTATACTCTTGACCTTGAGATGACCTTGACCACCGGCTCCAAAAACAATCATGAACTATCAAATAAACTACAGCAAAAGTTGTATTACGCAATTATGTGATCTTGACCTTGGGATGACCTTGACCCTCATATGATCTATCATGCATGTCTGATCAAGTAACCCAATGTTGTTGCATACTATGGGTGAAATAAACGGCCATCCCATTGTTCAATGACTTATACTTTGTACGTTTTTTGCAAGGCCTAAAATGACTTTGACCTTCAAGATCAACGCCAACACAGTGTTACACTCATTCGATGTTGGTGTTTTTCTATCAGTAGTTGATTCAACCCCAATGCTGAAGTACTGATGAGTGTAGCTCAGATTCGTTTATCCACGCAGCCCGTTCAATCAGCATACAAGTCAGGAGTCGTCGTATTGATTGATTGATTGATTTATTGTTGCTTTAGGTCCAGCGGACTCTTCCGAGCCAAATCAGGACCGGACAACCCCCGATCCGCATAAAAGATCTGCTGAAACAACCCCAGTGGGAAAATTGAATGCCCTTCACCGGCCAGTCACTTTACAATAAAGAGGGGGGACGGCTGAGGGTTGACCTCAACTACGCGAACACCCCGGTTACAAAAACAAAATAGAATACAAACATCATTATAAATCATCAACAAAACACATACATATAAAATGCCTATAGTGCTAAATAGTACAATCATAGGAAGCCCTAGTGACCACCCGGCAGAAAGCGTCCAACACTCCCAAGCTGATCCAACAGACCTCATACACAAACAAGGAGTCTTGTCCAGGAAGAGTTTTCAAGAAAAAAGGTAGGTCATTGATCTAGCGAAGAAGAAGATAGTATAGCAGAGTGAAGGACAGAGCAGGAATAGGAAAGAGTAAATGAGGAAGACAGCGACAGTGGGAATTTAAAGCACTAAATTTCCATAAAGTGGGGATACTATTTATACTGAAAACCCCCGGCACTCCAACGGGGGTACTGTTGCCGCAGTGAATCTGTCTTGCCTATAAAGGAAAGACAGGTTTTCAACTGTGGCTTTCACTGTTCCCTTTATAGGTTTGAACAATCTACAGTGGCAAGATTGCTCATGACCCCAAGGGGTAGGAGTCGTCGTATGAAGTTTTCCACTTTTATTCAGCACACATCAACAACTGCATACAATCGCTCAATCGCTTTTCCACTCTCAACTTTTACTTTCCAACTCACTATCAACAACACTCTAACTCTCTCAAAACAGTGCGGCACATAATTATATAGCCTCTCTCTCTCCAGAACACCTTGGAACAATCGCGTATGACACAATTTAACCAATCGCTCTATACTTCGTCATCACTGTCTTACGTCATACATCTTTCTTCACGTTCCAGGAATGTTCTCACACATCTACATTTATCGGGAATCTTCGATCGACCGTAAACACGTAAATCTAGAGAATTCTCCAATAATATCGACTAACGAAAATTATCAACGTTATACAAAGCTTCTTCTAACAACAATGCAAACTCAAATCAAAGGTAAACACACTCTATTATTGCATGCTTTGCAAAATAAAATGAACAGATCTATCGCGCGCGCTTCACACATAATATCGTGCGCATTTCACACGCACCATCATGCGCGTTTCAACGTAACACACAGAACATATACATATAAAAGATCAATCTATCATCTCTAAATACAACAAGTGTAGACTTCATACCTCTCATAGTTTAGGGTCAAGGACACTTTAAAGTACCTATACTACCCAACTTTGAACAATTTTGTGAAAAACTATCATCTTTGGACTAACATTTTGTTGACCCTGTGACCTTGACCTTGAAGTAAAGTCATTAATTCATTGATAATTTACAAGGTCTCATGGGTATAAGCCCTCTTACCAAGTTTAGTTGTCATAGTTAAAATAGACTGAGTACTTAGCCACTGACAGACGGAGGACAAAGAGATGGAGGGACAGACTTTTCTTTTTAATGTCATTTTTTGGACTATTTAGGACTCATCTCGCACAGATTTCTAAAAGCTGGAAACCTTTTTTATTTATTTATTTTTTTTTTGGGGGGGGGGAGAGGGAGGGGGGTGGGTGGGGGATAAGTACATAGACTCACATTGCTATGCATGTGAATCAAAACAGTTGCCAGACTTAAATTCCAGAGGTTAAATAAAAATAAAAATAAATAAATAAATGGCAAAAACAATTCACAAAACCAGATCAATGGCACGAGTTGATATACTTAATATAGATAACCACATAAAACTGTCAACTGAAATAAATGATAACAAATATTAAAAATATAACAAATCAAATACATTCCTCTGAGCATTAGTACTTCTGAATAGAGAAAAATTGAGTTACAACATTTCTGTCCAATTTATTATATTTACTGTTTCATGGCCATATTTGCAAGCTGTTGCATCATGTTGTATGTTTCATTGATATTCAGCAGCATGGAGAAGAAATACTGCAACAGAAAAATATAATGAAGCAGGTGAATAGTGTGCCATACATAATTTTAAAATAATGTGTATTATTAACGTTCCTGCGAGCGTAGTGGCCGTGTGGTCTAAGGCAGGACTAACTTGCCTTGTCCAAAGGTTAGAAACCAATGTGGCCTGGCAGGTGTGGAATCGATCCCGCCTCTGGGCCGTATGTTTCTCCGAATATTATTTACATTTAACTCGGGCAACGTCTCGAGAGTTTTCTCCAGGTACCCCAGCAAAATTTCAAAAACAAACTAATATTAGGTAGTTTGGGTTTGGGCCAACCACAGGCTGCGACTACACCTTCCACATGGGAGGTAGCCCAGAATTTCCCAATAAAAAAGGACAATACTACGAATACGAATATAAATCCCTTTATTGTCCTCATCATCAACACAAGGATATTCATTTTGCCATGACCATCAAAAACATACAATAAAACATACAATAATTTTTAAATGCCAATTATTATCATTGCACCCTCTTTCACACATCTTGTTTCCCAGGGACTGGGCATTTCCAAGGACGATGGAGGGGAGAAACAACGTCGACGCAAACGAATGCGTATACCTCCACTTCTTCTACTTTTGCCTGGTCGGAGGGCATAAAATTCAGGGTTTTTAGGAATGCCATATCAACAGTCATTGCATTCATAGGGGGCGAGCAACAGCTAAGCAGAACAGTACGTGAATATTGTAACATTTTAGACAGAATTTAAACAAATATGGCGGCTACTCACAATGTTCAGTTCGAAAGTTCATATGGACATAAACTTGACAATACAGAACAATCCAAGCACGCAGCAGTTGTAAGACACTTCCCAGAAACATTATGTATCCTATCCTATCCTATCCTGTCCCGTAACCCGAAGGTCGTTGGGGCACCACAGATGATCGTTTAACCAGCATACTCCATCTTTCTCTGTCCTCAGCAGCCCTGATGGCTTCGCTCAGTGTCAAACCAGTCCATTCTCGAATGTTGTCCTCCCACCTCTTTTTCGGTCTCCCTCTTCTTCTACCTCCTTGCACTGTGCCTTGCAGAATAGTCTTTGCAAGGCAGATGATCTGGTGACATGGCCATACCATCGGAGTTTCCGTTTCTTCACCACTGTAAGCAGGTCATCGTGTTGTCCAATGGCTTGTGTGATGGTCTGTCGGACTTCGTCGTTGGTGATGTGTTGTGTATAGGAAATGCCCAGAAGTCTTCTGTAGCACCTCATCTTCATTAAAACATTATGTGACACTCTGCAAACTCTCAGGCCACACTAAAGGTAATATATATTTTAAAATGCAATAATATATCTCTGACGCTGGGCATCGCTAGTCGCATTCACGTTGCGCCCCTTTTTTAAACCAATAGTGCATAAAAACACAAATTAAAATTAAAAAATTAAAATATTTAAAACGTCATAAATAAAATAAGCAATATGTACCATACAAGGAAAATCGTGACCACTTTCCATTATGAATCCCTGTATGTGTGGAAATTGTGTGCAATGTCCATAAAACCTCCAAAGAATGTGGACATATGCAACATTCTGCCATTAGCATGACATTCAATAATCATAAAACAATCTTGTGATACTAGCTAGAGTTCTCAGATAACAAACAGTTCACATACTGCATGATGGGGAAGTCATTTCTTTACAAATGCTCTTTTGCATTTCCTCCTTCCTATGTTTTATTTTATCCAGCTTTGCACAGCAAACACATCACAGTGCCAAGTGACTAGAAGACCAATCCTACCAATTGTTTGGGAAAAAAGCTATTACAATGATGAAATAGCAAACCACAAGCTGGTAAAGCTCACAACATCATAGTACCCAGCCCTACTCTCTACTATAGTTTGTATCCACCTAGCGCTTTACAAACTACACTTACAATCTTTTCTCTAGTAGAAACCTTGATTCCATCAGGAAATACCATGTTGTTGTCCCTCTCCAGTTTCTGGAAGCATAGATAATAAATTTTAAAAAATTACAGTTATGCCTTGAAGGGAGTTGGGTAGGTCGAAATCAAAGTGGATAGAATTTGCTAAAATGAGGTTTATTTTAAAGCAAATATCCTGCGAATACATAAAATGCACAAGAAAAGTAGCTCACGCTGTGGTAATTTAGAAGTTGGAGCATAATTTCTGATCTTTGGTAGGGCAAACATGACAGAAAAATAGCACCACAACAAATAGCTGCATAGAAGGAAAGAAAATGAAGGTGTGAGCATGCATGCACACCAGCTCACTTTCTATGTGAGCAGCACTTTTCAGTGCCTCCATGTTTCGCTTGCTGCGGGCTATTTATAGCTTGCCTGCACCCCTCTTCCAGTGAAAGGAAGCATTAGCAAAGCTATTTATAGCTAGCCTGGCTGACCTAACCTCAAAATCTGAAAAGCTTTGGTTGAGCTGCTGTATGCAAACCACCAGAAGGGTTTGCAAGCACATTTTCAAAATTCTTGTAATTAAAAAGTAGATTTTAGCGAGACTGTAATACTCCTTAGGCAAACAAAAAATGCAATTGTGACTCATGTGATTGACTAAAATGATAATAAATAATGAATGTATAACACACATTTAAACGCTTACAGTAATATCTGTCCACCGAAGAATGACTTTGGCCTCTTTGCCCATGAGCAGAGAGTAAAAACAGCAGTGATTGATGCTGAGGTAAAGCCAGCCTTGTCGTGGTACGTTCCCTTTCCAGTAGCTGCAAGAGTAGTCTGAAACATCATCATCATCATTAAAAGAATGTACTGAAGTTAACATGTACATATATATTCAATCAAACTAAGCAGTCTACAATAAACTAAGCAGTCTACAACAAACTAAGCAGTCTACAACAAACTAACTGCACATGCAACAAACCTCTACAAAATAATTGTGAACACTTTTTAACACTAATAATATTTCATAATAATAATAATAATAATAATAATAATAATAATAATAATAATAATAATAATAATAATAATAATAATAATAATAATGGATGCTGTATTTGTGCTTTTTCCCAAATAACCAATCAGGCTCAAAGCGCGGCAATCTGTACCAAAATACACACATGTTCCACCCACTCTCTCACAAACACAACACACACACATCTATCACTCAAACATGTGGTTTAAAGGCAGTGAGATCGCTATTAAAAGACGGAAAGGAAATCGATTTTGTATTTTTGAAATTTGAAACCCACAACCTTCAGTAGAGGAACCCAGCGACTAACCCACTTCGCCACAAATATTAACAACCAGGCAAAATGTACAACTTACAGTTGACAAGTTTTTCTTCTCTGGGCATGTTAAACCTCCTCAGGAACTTTTTTGTTGATGCCGCCAAGTCCTCCACTTCTGCATCAGTGTTTAGTGCTGCAAAGATCAAACATAACTGTGATTAATTTAACAAGCTACCATTCATTCATTGATATAAACTGGAACAACAGATGATTTAGTAACATTTCAGAACTACTGCATTAGGGACAATAGTTCTAGCAAGTGATGAAGAAATTTTTTTTTAAAGTCTACCTTCATGTTTAAAGGAATAGGATTATAGGTTGTGATTTTCAGTTAATAAAAGTTTAGCACCAAGTTAAAATAAGGTTTAAAATGGTTTTGACAGAAGCAATTAATACATTATTAAGCTATATTCCGGCACCCATAATTAAAACTCAAAGATTCTGAGTTCTAGGCACCAAAAGGAGAGAGAAAGCCCATACTATGACATGAAATATGAGATGAAGATGTTAAGACCTAAACATCCAAAAGAAAAACACATGTATTACATGATCTTTTTATAAGCAGATACTATTTCATCCTGCTGACATTGAAGCAGAGGCGACTGGTGAGAGAAGGATCCATATGAAGTATGTTTCAAAGAAGGTTAAAAGAGAATGGTGTCATGTGTATATACCTTCAGCAGCTTGTTCCTTGTTGGCTAGAAGGCTCTCTATCTTACACTTGACAAATTCAGTCACTTCATCCTCATTCTCAAAGACAGCTGAAACAGAATACACATAAATGAGCTCCAAACAATTTCTGACAACAACACCAAAATCTGCATTGGAAACCACTAAGTAGAAGCTATTTTCTCTTTATGCACATGAACGAACACAAACAAAAATGTTGCCAAATATTAAAGAATTGTGAAAGCAAACTGTACAAAAACTTTCGATTATTTATCAATCCAGAATTACTTACCTAAAGTCTGAACAAGATTCTGTTCCAGCCATTCCCAATCCTTATGGATGTCCTTCTTGTTGTTGGCCACAGAGATAGCTGATAAAAAAACATCAATAGCACATATATATTAATGTTATGAAGAAGCAAAAGAGATCTGCTGTTGTACTAACTTGTACTGTTGTATACATAAATTGAAGTAAACTAAGTTTTAACAAACCTTTTTCTAAAAGGTTAAAGATTTCATAAAAGTTCACAACTGAAAACTACAACAGAATAAACAGTATTTCTACTTATAAATAAATTTACTATAAAACTTACTGAAGCTAACTTCTGATCCTGTTGTCTGCAGCAGAATTCTGTATGGTGGGGTCTGCACAAAGAAATGCACACTTGTTAAAGAAAACCAGGACAATGTTCAGGAAGTTAATTGACTTGCAGCAATAGTTTTTACTGTGTACAGATGGTCTTTACCTACATAAAAATATTAGACAATGAAACTAAGATTAGTTTGGCAACAATGGCATGCAAACTGATCTCAACTACAAAAAAAAAATACTGAAATAATTATTAAATTAATGAGGCTTAACTAAGGTGAAGTTTAAATAGAATTATTGTGAGTATGTTGATTGGGAGGCTGTTACGTTTGCGACGCGCACGATAGTACGTGTGAGACGCGCATGATAGATCTGATCGTTTTGTTTTGCAAAGCATTCAATAACAGAGTGTATTTACGTTTGATTTGATTTTGCGTTGTTGTTAGAAGAAGCTTGGTATAATGTTGATAATTTTAATTGGTCGATATTATTGGAGAATTTTCTAGGGTTGCTTGTTTACTATCGATCAAAGCGTCTAGATAGATCTGCTGGTGACTGAGAGCTTTGCCAATCCTAATGAAAAATGTATAACGTAAGACAGTGATGACGAATTTCATTGTGATTGGCTATAATTGCGTCACGCTGGAATGTTCCAACGTTATCTAGAGTATAGAAAAACTATATAATTGACGCACTGTGTCTGAAAAAAAGAGAAAGTGAAAAGAGATTGAGCAATTGTAGGCAGTTGATGTATGCTGAATAAAGTTGAAAAACTTCATACGACGACTCCTGCCTTGTTGCTGAGTGAACAGGTTGCATGGATAAACGAATCCAAGTTACACTTATCAGGATTCAAGCATCGGGGCTAAATCAACTACTGATAAAAGAAACAAAACAATGAGTGTAACATTTTTGGGGCCAAGTCACAGATCTACGCTATAGCCAAGGGTTCAACTGATACAACAAGCGAGTCAACGATACGAGAGGCAGTCATCGAGGGTAGCGGCAAACGAGTTGCGCCGGGAGGGAGCAACATACTGGGACTACATCCTCGATAGATTCGGGTTGACTGCAAGGGCGTGTAGTCGCCAAAGAGTTGCTTCGTGAGCGAACAACAGACAGGGACTATGTGGCTGCCGCAAGACTACGTTGAGGGACAGTCTTGGAGCTACATCGCCAGTATTACAGAGAGCAACGAGCAGACGTCGCATCTACTTCAGTACAGGAGCGTATACATCAACACCAGCATGGTGCAGCTTCGCATACGACAAGGACAGCGGGGCATGTGTCTGCGAAGGCGACTAGTGACAAGCATCAGCGCTACTGCAGAAAGCGTGCTGTTCTAGAACAGTCTAGAAAGACGCAGCACAGTCAAGAACTTTCCAGAAAAGTATCAAGATGGCTGACTTCTGGCAGAAAGGGATTGAACTGAATCTAAAAGGCAAACAGCTGTCGGAGTACGTCAAGTCCCAGGAGAGAATACAAGAACAAGAATTAGAAGGGCAACATCGCCATGAAGAAAGAGAATTAGAGGAGCAGCAACACTGAGAAGATAAGGAAGTACAGCATAGTGGCCAGAAAGAGAAGAACGTCGCCATGAAGAAAGAGAGAGGAGCAGCGACGCCGAGAAGAAAAGGAAGTACAGCGTCAGCGGGAAGAAAGAGAAGAACAACATCGCCAAGAAGAAAGAGAACTCGAAGCGCAGCGTTGCCAAGCAGAAAGAGAGGACCAGCGTCGGCTTGACGAGATGGAAGAGAGACGATTAGAGGCTGAGCGTCAGTACCAGCTAGAGTTGGCGCATATCCAAAATAATCAGCATGCGCCACACGTCATAAGCGACCACAAGGCTCCAAAATTGCCAGCGTTCGTCGACGGGAAGGACCAGATTGACAGTTATCTGGCGAGATTTAAAAGGTTCGCCGAAAGCTCTAACTGGCAACTTCAAGACTGGCCAATTTGACTCAGTGCACTTCTGACTGGGCAAGCACTCAAAGTTTACACCAGACTGTTGAACAATGACGCCAAAAAAGGGCTACCGTAAACGCTTTCGTGAATGCCGGCATTTATCAGACGAGACACCAAAGCAATTTGTGGAGCGCCAGTCATCATACTTACACAAGTGGGTAGAATTATCAGGCGAAGGGAAGTTTAGATAGTCTCTATGACCTGATCGTGAAGGACCAATTCCTCAATGCCTGTCACAAGGACCTTGCGACCCCCTTAGAATTACAAAAGCTGCAGACGCTTAAAGATGTGACTGAGGCTGCTGAAATATATCTCATCGCTCGAGTGTAACAGAGGCAAGGGTATCATATGAGAATTCGTGAGCATTAGCACCAGGATTTAGCTGTGAGTGTTCCTCTACCTTGAACAAGGCTTACTTTGGGTGGGAAACAGAATCATTCTGGGTACGAAGTAATATAATAATAATAATAATAATGGACATTTATATAGCGCTATTACTTGTCCTTTTAGAGACAAGCGCATAGCGCTTTACATGAAAGGAAAGAAACAAACACGAAGTAGAAGGGCGGGCATATGATACAATTGCCTCCCAATCAACATACTCCAATAATTCTAATTAAACTTCTCCGTAGGTAAGCCTCGTTTAGTTTAATAATTATTGCTCCCTCTGCTGATTGGTCACCAGAAGGATACATATGAGATTTTAGCGACGAGGAACATGAGCCACAATTGTCATAATGCAGAACCATGAACAATCAATTGAAACAGATATTTATTCCTGATGCACATATTTCTCAAGAACAGCCTTTTTGCTTCCGTACAAGTTTTAGATAGAACTTCTTGAAGGTGCAGTCTTTTGACCAGCCAGCCGCATTCAAACTGCTGTCAATACTCGCATCCTTGTTAAAGGCAGCTGATGTGCTAGCAGCACAAGTACTATGGGCTGAAAATGTAGTAATTCCGGCACTGTCTAACACAGTCTTTAGCCACCTACTCAATGTAGGTGATATGGCTATGTGCTTTAACAAAAGAAATAAAGAGTTAATTATCCTGACGAAATGTGAAACAATACAAAGTTGTATGTTTTTAAAACTGTCAAACTCTAATGGACTTATAGGAACCCTTGCTTTAGACTATTTTAATAGAGATGAGTAAACAACAGTACATTTGGTGCCCTTGAACTTAATATCATCCACTAGTAATGAGTGAACTGACTGTCCTCTTTGCACTGAAAGTAATGCAAGTAGCATCACTGTCCGTAAGATTAATTTCTTCAGGTGAATGTCCTCAAGTGAAGGCCACTCCATCAGACAGTCCAACACTATCTACATCCCAAGTTTCTGTATATTTAGACAAGGCAGGTTTCTTTTCAAAAACACCCGTTATAAGTCTACATACAAACGGGTTACTGCCCACAGCATACATTCTATGTCCCATCAAGTAGCCCGACATTGCACTTCTTCAACGTATTGTAACTCAGATCTTTTTAAAATCTAATTCTGCTAAAAAAAAAAAAGTTCAGGGGTGCCAACCCCCTAATCTTCTTGTCAGTATTTCCGGACCAGTTTGTCAGTATTTTTTACCACTTGTCAGTATTTTTTTTCTCGCAAAACCCAGCCTATGACATTATAACGACAGGCTTACCTCTGAAATAGCAGGCTATTTTCAGTCCTCTAAAATCACAATAAAAATCAGCTTGTTGAACACACTTTTACTCTAAAACCACCATGAAAATCAGCTTGTTGAACACTACACTTGTTTTACTTAAAATTAATGATACTGATAGTCTTTCCAATAAAAGCAATGTCAGCAATTAAAACAATTCTATTGTTTCAAGGACTTAGCAGTTGCCTTTTTCAGAATGTTGGAGAGAGTTTTGTTTTGTAGCAGTCAATATTTGAATTTATTGATTTCAATTGCAGCATGGCATTCAGTGTCTAATTTCCCATAGTCCCTTCAAAGTAAGTTTTATTTTTCGTAACCAGAGAAAATACCCTTTCACATGAACAGTTGGACACAGGGATCAGGAGAATCCTCAGTATGATCTTGGACAGTAAGTAAGCTTTGTGTCTAGCAGATGCAACATGCCTGGCAACATCGTCAAAGCCACCATGACTTATTAAAAAATCGAAGTCACAGGCAGTACAGCGTGCGTACTTCGTTGACAGTTTCGACGCAATGATGCATGGATGTGCTTCTGTGTATGAATGCAGAAAATCTTGCAGTCGTTTAGTTGCAGGCTTTGTTTTCTTTGAGGAGGAATCGGCTTCGTCATCAGACTTAGCAGCTTTTCTTTTCCTGGGTCTACCATGTCCTGCCATTTTCGCGATTTTGAAACACTCTGAAAGGCGGTGAAGACTATTATGGAGGGAACTTGTACAGGTCTAATTTTAGACTAGGGTTAGGGTAAGGGTAGCGTTGGGTAGGGCAGCGTTGGGTAGGGTAGGGTAGGGTAGGGTAGGGTTGGGTAGGCTAGGGTAACCCTAACCCAACCCTACCCTAACCCCAGTTGACGTCCGTCTAAAAATAGATCTGTACGAGTTCCGTCCGAAAGGCTAAGAACGAGTGTTTTCATTGGACAAATGGATCACATGTTTGATTCGGGGATAGCGGTTGGGTAAGAACCACGCGTGTGCTTGGTTCGACTTTCATCACATGATGAATCGAAAAGCGTGTCGGAAAATACCGCAGGCACACAGCAACGTTCAGTGGGTGAATAAGTACTATTCTGAGACCGATGAAGGTTTTGCATGCATGTCAGCCTCACTGGTGTGGTTACAAGGAGCCGCTTCATCCATCGGGTACCAGACTTGTGTTGGACAATCTGGTACCACCAACACCCTTTGGCTTCGTCCTGCTGAACTTTTTGTAGGACCTTTGTGAGGATGCTGAAAGGGGAAAAAGCATAAAATGTCTAGCTTTCCATGACGCAGAAAAAGCATCAATAGCCACTGCTGCTGGGTCTTGCCTGAACGCCACAAACCTATCCATCAGTGTGTTCAGTCTAGATGCAAATAACCAATGGTTGGAGAAACATGCAATGCTTTCAAAGCAAACTGTAAACTTCCAGGGTTCAGTTTCCATTCTGCATCCAGGTTAACCTTTCTAGACTCCTGATCAGCAGCAGTGTTATATATCCCCTGGATGTATGCTGCACTAAGCCGAATGTTGTGCGCAATACCCAAACCAATACGTTTGTGAGTGTGTTACAAGAAAGTGAGAGGCTGGTACCCATTTTATTGACACGCGCAACTGTTGTCATGTTGTCGCACATCAAACAAACATGTTTGTTCTGTAACTTGGATTGAAAACATTTCAATGCAAAAGTTTATAAGAAAAAGATTTTCAACTGGCTACCACTGACCCCCGGTAGTCACAACTTCACATTCACATCCCCAGCCTATCTTGCTAGCGTCAGAGTTAATGACAATATCAGGGTCTTTAATCAAGACATCATTATACGCTAAAGGAGCATTGATCAACCACCATTTCAATTCCACTTTGCTTTTAATTGATAGCAACATGGGTTTATCAAAGTCTCCTCCAATCGCTTTCACCCTCCTTCTTATCTTTTTTCAAACTACGATAATGAAGTGGCCCATATCTTACAGTGGGGAGACTGGCCACAATCTTGCCAATGGCCTGTGCAACCTCTTTCACCAAGGGCTGTTTCCCTTTGAGTAGTCTCTTACAACTGTCAATGAGACTTTTAATTCTTTCAGAAGTGAGAGAAACTGTCATGGCCTCAGTGTCAATAATGGCACCCAAGCATTGTATCTTCTTCATGGGTTTCAAAACTAACTTGGATGGGTGAACAATTAAAATTAATAAACCCCAAATGTCTGAACAAATCCAAAGTGTCCCTGACATTATCAATACATTCTTGTTCTGTTTCTTCCAACAACAGTGAGTCATCAAGAAATGCTGTGGAAGTATGACATTTTCCCCAGAGGGTGGCACAAATCGGTTTAACAAGCTAAGTAAATTTCCTTGCTGTGCATGAGAGACCATTTGGGAGAGCATTGAATTCATAGTCATCTTCCTTCCATTTGAATATTACAAACTTTTTATGCCTAGAGAGAATGGGCGCAGAATAGTAAGCATCCTTCAAGCCAATGGATGTCATGAAACAATCTTGAGTGAGCAGACCTAGTGGCGAAGTTAAGGTATCCATTTTGAAATGTTGGTAAGTGATCTCCTCATTCATAATTTAAGAATCATTCTGTTTGTGCCATCTTTCTTCAATAATGTAAACACCGGGGAAAGTACCAGTGTGGGAGAGAACTCAAAGAGGAAATGACACCTTTTTTTTAATAAGTTTTGCCACTTCTGAGTTAATGATAGCATTCGCATTCATTCTGCACAGAGGTTTTGAAAATGAACGTAATACATCCGTATTACATTCTGATTCAATTCTGACCCTGTCTACAATTTCAAGTATTTCGAGATCAGAAGTGAGTTGTCTTCATTTAATCCGAAAGTGCTTCAATCTACCACCCACAAATGTATTTGCCTCTAACTCTAAGGTTTGTACCATAGAAGGAAGACACTCGACACATTCACTCATCCCAGTTTCGTTTGTAGCTAGTTACTGTTGTGATGGTTGTTTTTGTTGCCAAACTTGAAGTGGTGCTTGTTTGTCCCCTTTCTGTTGTTGCCAGAAATCTGGTTGTGCTTGTAGTGGGGTTGGTAGTGACTGAAACTGCGTTGGCCACCTTTGTTTGTCGGTCCTAAAAAAGGACCAGAACCTTTGCCCTTCGAAGTGAAGAAGCATCTCTTGTTCTCAGGCGAGATATTGGCCCCTAGCTTGTCCAACTCTTTCATGTCTTTGATAGTGGTTGCCAAATTGTCACCAAACAATTTGTCCGTCACTGGCACCCCGGAATTATCGTCACACATGCGCGCGATTGTTTTGTATACAAATGGCCTCAACGCACTGTGCTTGCGCTGTGAAATTTCTTGAGAGGCGTGGCTAAGCAACGCAAGCGCATCAATGCCTTATGCATGCAGTCGTTTTGGCCAGAAAAAGGCAAAAGTGTATTCACCAAATCTGCTATTGCAATAGCTGCCTTTACAATGGCACGCTGTGTGTGTGTGGCTTTGAGGTCAGTCTTTTAAGCATTGGTGGGGAGGTGCTGCCAAATTTCTTTGTTCACTGTGGGCACTAAAAGAGCGGGACAATCTGCCGGTCTTTTGTGGGCTTCAATTAAGTTTCTTTTGCAAATTGTCATCTCTGAGTTTGCTTTGGAAGTGACCGTTACACAATTTGGCCAAATCCTCCCTGATATTTTCCCCAGTCGTTCATCTTCATTGAAATTGCTTTTTATTTGCTGTTGTAAGTCATTCACTTTTTATTTACTCTTTTGTCAATCTGACTTTGCTCCCCCCACCCCCCAAACAAGTTATCTTCATCACCATCAAGTTTCCTCTCTTCATGCACCACTAATACATCAGCATCGTTTACTGCATCACTATCCTCAACAAAATCAGGATGACTAGATGAACTGGTCCTGAACCGTGTTCTCTTTATTGAATATTGACTCCGAGTCAGAATCATAGTCAGAAAATATTCAACTCTTTCGATCCTTTGACCTCACAATGTTCTCCGCGAGCAAATCAAATGTCTTTTGCCATATAGCATCAATTAAGTTGTTGTCTTAGTTCATTCACCTCTACTTTCTGCACTTTGTTAGAATGCTTTTTTGACTCTGATTCTCCCTCCATTCCGACTGACTGGCAAATCTCGGGATTCTTTCACGCACGAACTGACAAGGCAATACAAAGTCGTATAGTCAGTGGTGCCGAACACAAGCAGCAAACAGTGAAAGATAAAACCGACTCAAGAGGACCCTTTGCCAAAGACCCTTTGCCATTAGAAACAGGTAGCAGTAAAATTGTAATTACATACGATTTTGAAACGTGTACAGGTCAGGTATAACCAAGAGGTCTAAAACACTTTCCTTAATCACTTGTGTACCGATTCCTTAAAGGCAGTAATCAGTACCTTTACACTCAACAGATACACAGGATAGCATCTGCGTCCAGCTGCTTGCTCACTACTAGTGCTGAATGCTCGTGAATTCTCATATATGTATCCCTCTGCCAACCAATCAGCAGAGGGAGCAATAATTGAACACAAAAATTCTTGCAAAACTACAGCTAGACAATTTTATAGTTTTTATCAGGTATTATTGGATAAACAATGTCGTGTTGTCTTGTGTTTTGTTTTATTACGTTATATTGCTTCGTGCTACACTGTACAAGTTACATACCCTGTTGTCCAGCACAGTGTCAAGGGTACCAACCAGCAAGCCTGCCAGACCCCCACCTCCATAGCCTTTCCGTCTCTGCATCACAAAGAACGGGTTGGCTCGGTCTGTCACCCTATAAATAAATAATAAGATGTAATGAAAATTAGGGTAATTTTGTGGTGAAGATGATAGTAGTATGTTCATGGAACATTAGACTGATTAGAACAATAAAAATAATAATAATGATAATGAGACAATGCCATTTGCCATTGGCGCATGAATAATTATGGCAAGAAGAATCTTGGTGCTTGTTGAATAACTATCCATAAACAATGCATTATCATATATGTTCAAAGTTATAAGATTATCCAGCAGGAGTTTAGGTCTAACCAGTGTTTCTAACTATTGACTGTCCCTAGGTCTATCTACAACACTTTTTCACAATTTGGGCAGAGCAGGATTCAGTCTTCAGTGGCAGACTTAAATAACATCAGTCCGAGTTGTATGTGCTGTGGCGCTTCCAACAAATTAATGTTAACTGGGAATTTTCATTGTATTCATCTCAAAACCAACTGCAAATTTTCTGATTAATATTGTAACCTTAGTGCACTGGTTTATTCCCTACAAGTACAACAGCCTATCGATTGAATAAGGCTTACAAAATGTTATTACTAAAATATAAGTCTACTGAATCACATCATGTAAACAGAAGTAAGTCGGTTCGGCCGATGTGATATTGTCAGCAGTTATATAATAACAAAAATTAAATATATCCGCCCTCAAGATGGAATGCCTTCTTTGTAAGCCAGTTATCTAATGTCTGTTTACAAACTGCCTTTGAGGCTTTGTCTCTGGATTTTGGGCTGTCACAGCTGATTTTGTTCCTGGCTACTTTGACGCAAACTTAGCATCGACTTACCATAATGCGTTTGCCAGCAAAACCTCCTCAGGTTTGACCCACATCTGGAAAAGCCTCAAATATGTTTTATCGACTACAAATTTTACATACAAGCTTCTTTGTCGTCAAAATTATTGTTTCAGTACATCAAAACAACAGTTCAGTAGACGGCCACATATCAACTTCCGTCAATATCACATGACCGGCCGGATGAGGTCACTGAAAAATCGTCTGCTACATGCTAAATTTATTTTTCAGAGTTATCACTTGTACTTTGGAAAACAACCCCACAAATATCAAAGTATCCAACTGTGCGTAGACGCAACAAACGAGAACAAGTGAGGTGGGGTGTCTGGGATTTAACCTGTGTTGTATTTGTAAAAATGAGCACGGATCCCAGCAACAATTCTTTGAACTTGTGTTCCCCGTAGCTCAGGGGTCCTTAACATAATGTGATCATTTTGAATCAGATTCAAATGATGTGTTTGTGCGTGTTTATTTTTGTATTTTTTGGTTATTTATCATTGTTTGGATGTATGAGTGTGTGACTGACATGTCTGATTGTGCATGCAACGTGTACACAAGGAAAACGAGTGTGTAGTGGTGTGTACTGTGTGTGTTTTATTTGCATAATTTTATTTCTGGGTACACATCTGTTCCCAAAAGAGTTAATTGTTATTCTGTATAATAGCGCAATAGCGTAATTTTATTCTTTCATTTTTCTCCCCAGCACTTTATCCTTCATCTTTGTACTTATCCGATACCCTTTAAGGTGGTGAGAGAGATAAAAATGAAAGAGTAACACAAAACACCATTTTATGAACATATTTTGAGGAACTATTTGCCTTCTTCAAACACTTTCACACAAATAAACACAGCAGGGCCTAAAAACACAATGACAGTGAGGTAATTTGCAATTTTGAACAAAATTTTCAAAGTTCAACCATATTTGATTCTGTTTAAAAATAAATTTACTATTAAAAAGTCACACTTAAGGACAGTGAAGAAAGCAACACAAAACCTCAAATTACACCAATATTTAAGACAAACAGGAAGAAACTCCAACACATTTTCCCACAACTTTTATTAACTATTTCACAAACAAGCCTGTTACACAACATCTGTATAAAATTGTAAACAGAAAAACTGGAATAGTGGTTTACTTACCATGCTTTCATATGTGTGAAAACTGACTTTAAAAAAAATAAATTATTTTTTAAATACTTATTTAGGAGGTGGTGGTGGGGGTAGAGAAGTGGGTTGTTTATCTGGACTTATTAAAATCTGGATTTTTTGTTTGCTTTTCACATGAATATTGTATTCTTCTTACTATTTATAATATTTAAAAAAAATAATCATAAAAACATCAAACCAGCAATGTAACCAACATTTAATAAACAAAAATCGCAATACAAAAAAACTTATAACAATCTTTCCAAAACAAACTCTTTCAAAATAACATTATAGTTTTCAATACATAGTGGGGCTGGGGAATTGAAAATAGCAGAAATGTGTACAATCTCAGTACCATAAGTTGGCAAAAATCATATTAAAACAAAACATTTTTTGCATAAGTAACTTTTGTAGTTAAACATCTAAAAAAAAACTCTTCATAACTTTTATTAACCTCAATATTGTACAGAAATCATCTTGACAGACTTACCTCAACATTTAACAAGCAGAAAACACATTTCTACAATCAATTAACTTCAGTAATTAACATGCAACACAAAAATCTTCTCACACAAGCAAAAATTCAACATCAAGGTTAATACACAATTTCAAATTTACATATAACAAATACACCTATTCACTTTAACATAAAACATACATTTGTGTCACTAGGTGGCAAGACAAGTCTTGTCACAATGGAGGCGTAGACCATTTTTACTTTTTAAGATTCATTCTATGCTCTTTATAAAATGAAGCCAATTTTAAATTTTCATAATTAGATGTATTTGTATATATTATGTAGATGACCATGGGACGTTTTTAGAAAAATAACCTGCGCTAATGCAATATTGCTAGAGTTTTATTTTTTCCTACTGCTAATTAATGCCTAGCCTGACCAAGATGTGCTTGTAGACAGATGCCAAGCAAAAAAATGTTTGGAGAATTTTTTTTTCTAAGGTAAAGGTAAAGGTAGTCCCATAGCCTTGTGGTCGTATTGGAGCATGATGTTGGAGATCACACTTATCTTGGGCCAGCGTAATGAGGGTGATGCCCATCTTTCTCCCTTGCTGCTTTACCTTCCCCACCATTAAGAGAGTAGGTACTCAGTCACAGTTGAGTCAACTGGGGGCGTTGTTATTTGTCGCTTCACGTTTTGCGGTCACCAATCCAAGTGCTAACCGCACTGAAGGTGCTTAACTTGCGACACAGTAGCGAGTGCTCCAACCACTGCGCTATCCAACACTCTACCACTCCGCTATCCGACAGTCTCCTACTGCCATTTTAGCAGTTTCTGCTACTACAATATCAGCAGAGGTTTGTCAGGACTCAATTCATCATGGACTGCGACATTAATTGACAACAGTGATGTTTGTGAACACATAGTTATAATTCACACAAACACACAAACTTGTTTCTTCAGCATAGTAAATCTTTCTGTAAACATTCTAGAGAAACCTTACAAGCACAATCGCTATGAAACACATAAAACAATTAACTTAACAATGCTGGTCTAAGAAACACATATATATTAAAAAAAACGCACTTCAGACTTGTTGAAACTAAAATACCTAAACATTAATCAGATAAATATACTACACAAAAAAAACAACAACAACATAGGAATGAAAACAAGTAGTTTACAAGTTTCCCAATACAGAATAATAGGCATTCACACTTTTGCATATGGCAAATAAAGCGAAAACAGTACATGTCACAGCAAAATGGGGAGAGAGGGAAAAATGGAGGAACAAGTAGGGTGGAGGAACTAAACATTTTGATGCCTTACATAGAGATCATGCTAGCATAATCTGTTTTCCATTTCTGTGCTCAAGTGTATTACATTTACCATCCTTTCCAATGTCCAGTCAGTGCATGCAAAAATCTTGCAAGTAGGGCAACACCTGTTGGAAGTATATTTATAAACGTATTTCCCAACCTTCATAAAAATAAACAGGCAACATAAACCACTGGTCTGAATAGTAATGAAAATTCTATTTTACTATCCTTTTCTACTTTCAAGGGACTTTTAATCAATTTTGCACCAAATATGCCTGTATTAACAAAGATATACATCCAGAGAAGAAACAAAATAACACAACACAAAAAATCATGTGTTCCATTTAAAGACAGAACTAACCGACAATAAAAGCATCAGATTCAAACACAAACCAATAATAATGTAAACATGTCATTATCAATTAATTTAAGAACAATAATACAATTAACAATTACATTTTGAACTGAATCTTATTACATCAGTATATGTAAATGGCTTGAGCACTGCATACACTTCAATACATTTAAGAAAAAAAAAAGTTCCTACATCTTTGTCTCAGTTCAAACAAGCATCATCTAAAAGGTTTTAGTAGGAAACAGACTAATCTTTCAACTACCAAATGAAACATTACGGAAGAAATGTTAGCAACACAAACTTAATACCAGGCATGCCTACCCTCAATTTGAAGTTTCAGTATTAGCTTTTTCAAATTTTAGTATTACTATTACGATTTTCGCATTTACTTTTACTACCTATTATTTTTGCACTCATCCTTTTTGATATTATACAAAGAATCCAGTGATAGATTGATTTGCTGCCACAATCTTCTTTTTCTTCTCCAAAGCCTTGTAAATCTTGATATGCTGTGAGCCTTTCATCCACGTGCCGCTTGATGTCGTTCATACCACCGGCGGAGATGCCAGACTGGTTGGCACAAATCGTACTTTTGAGTCAGTGCTGCCGTGAATAACGAAAGGACACTTTTCCTGAATATGAGGCAATATATGTCTGCCCCTTGTGCCGTTTCTTTGAAGATTTAGGTTCGCAATCACTTTGCTTAGCCGTTCGTTTGGACACTTGCGACTATCCGGATGAATCATACCGGCTTTGATTAGCAGCCAAACAGAGCCGGAATGATTCCTTCGGATAGTCGCAAGTGTTTGTGGACGCCATGTTTTGAATTCTGTCTCACGAGCACCGATCTTCACTGTGACTGCGCAAAAACTGGTTCGGCAAACTTCGGTGCCTCTACCGGAAACTTCGATGCCACGTGTCTCTACTGTGACTGCGCATTGCGGCATTAAACCGGGTTCGTCTGTCTTCGGAAAAACGTCAAGCGGTGCATTACCACAGGCCGAGTTCGATTCTTTTTCCCAATGATGTTTTTATTTATTTCTGGACTGTGAAACAAGTATCCATATTTTCCAGAGGGCTTGCCGAGTTTTTCAAATTTCCGGAAAAAATACGGAAATTCAGTGCGGGTAGGCATGCCTGTAATACACAAACTTAAAACAAAACACAACATAGAGAAAAAAACATACAACAAACATCAATCCATTCAGGTTAGTTAGTTAGTTATTGTTGCTTACAGGGTCCAGCGGACTTGCAAAGAGCCGAATCAGGACCACAAAATCAAGACCACAACTTAGAAGAAAGAGGACTCACACTTAATCTGGATAAAAGATCTGCTGAAACAACCCTAAAGGTAACACTGAAGGCAATCCACCAGCCGGTCACTTTACAATAAAGACATCCCACGCAGGGGACACTGAGGCTATACTCTAATTTAACGAACCCCCGTTTACAAAAACAAAATATAATACAAACATCATTATAAAATACCAACAAAACACAAACATATAAAATGCCTATACTGCCAAATAATAACATCACAGGAAGCCCCAGTGACCATTTGGCAGAAAGCGTCCAATATATTCCCAAGCTGATCCGACAGACCTCATACACAAATAAGGAGTTTTGTCCCGGAAGAGTTTATAAGAAAAAAGGTAGGTGACTGGTCTAGTAAAGAAGAAGATATATAGTAGATTGCTAGAACAGAGTAGGAATGAGAAAGAACAAAGGAGAAAGACAGCGACAGTGGGAATTTAAAGCACTAAATTTCCAGAAAGTGGGGATACTATTTATAATGAAACTCCCGGCACGCCCCCTAAGGCGGGTGCCATTCAGGTGGTGAATCGGCAGACATGTATACCATTCACAGCATAAATAAAGCACTTGTGCACTAGGACATGTATGGTGTGAATGTTTGCCCAATTTATCAATACTAATTGATTGCTTTAACAAAATTACTGTGATACCATATAATATGTTCACAGAAAATGGCAGACACACAAATGTAAAACAGTCAAAAGGATAGTGTTGTACAGAGCACACTTAATATTCAAATGAAAACAATTCACCAAAACCTTTTATATACAGATTTTTAGTACTGTTCGGCAACTTGGGAATAGTCCAGTTTAGTACATTACAATCAAACAGAATGTAATGCTTGAAACTGATACTGACCAAACCAACCATAAATGACAACAACAAAAAACACACACACAATAAAAAAAATTCATTACACAACAGGTACAACACTGACAATGTAAAACTCACAAATATATCTGAATACTCTTCTCATGACTTCCATTCTGTAAATTTCTTTTCAGCCACATAATCAGCTCGAATTGGAAGTTTAAACTGTCAAATCTTACAAGCACTCAGAAAACAACTTTCAAACAAATCTTTTATGCAGGACAGGCAATAGGAAATTTAACATCCAGCAAATAATGCCACTGCAATTGTAAACATTTATTTCCCACGGAACTTCTTCACATACGCTGCAACAAGGCCATTGATCTTCTTCTGGTTGATTTCCCCACTCGCACATACCTGGGAACAAAAAAGAAGCTCTAAAATAAACACTACACTATTCTTTTTTTTGCTTCACAATCTTTAATATCCTTCACCTCAACCACTTGCTGTTGAGTTATAGGTTAACATTTTACCAATGCAATCTATACTGATGTCATCATCATCATCATCATCATCTCTGAATACAAAAGAATAATGAGCACTAATAATACACTTATCAAGTGGAATAATGACCAATGTTTACATACCTTTGGGACACACTTCTTGAGTATTTCCTTATACTGGTCTTTGGTAATCTGACGACTGTTGAAATATGGTCGGATGCAGCCCTTCACCTCTTCTATTACCTTCTCTTGGAAATCCTGTATATTAAAAAAATATATTGTTGCTGAACTCCAGACATTCTCTTCACGGCTTCAGTCTATGAAAAAATATTAAAGCCCTAATCATGTAAATCTTAAACTAAATTATGGAATTGAACTTGTCTACACTCAGTTTTTCTACCTCGACTCTCATCTTCAACAAGCGTAAGACCTTCAACCAAGATCCATCTATGTGTACCAAAAATTTGAAATATATGTGTACCTTCAACTCTTGAATTTTTTCATAGTACTTATCAGAGTCTACAACTTTTGGGGGGTATTCGGATAACATGAAGAACATGCTCCTTGCAAAATCA
Source organism: Oncomelania hupensis (assembly GCA_036898135.1). Taxonomy (NCBI): domain Eukaryota; kingdom Metazoa; phylum Mollusca; class Gastropoda; order Littorinimorpha; family Pomatiopsidae; genus Oncomelania; species Oncomelania hupensis. The sequence goes on along the minus strand of CM072517.1, from coordinate 34,790,497 downwards.
TCATTGCATAAGAACACAAATACACACACAACAAAACTTACGTCCTGTTCTTTGGACTCCGAGGTAGGAAGGTCCAACTCCATGTCATCACCATAACCACCTTGATCACTGCCACTGCCTCCTGAACCTCTTGTGTCAATGGGGGGTGGAGGTGGTGGCACACCTGACATATCTGACCCAAATCCCTGCATGGCCATCCCTGGAGAGCTTGAGGCGGGTGTGTTGGGGTCTGATCCTGATGCTATCATGGCCAGGCTCTTCTTTAGCGTTTCGATGCTGCTGCCATTGTTGAGAATGTTCATAGCGGAGACTGGAAAATTCAGGTGAAATTATAGTAAACATGTAGTAAGTGTGGAAAACATGAACTCATGAAATAAAAGCAGCAGTCAACAGTCAGAATTGAACCTGCTGACGACAGGCTGACTTGACTGCATAGCGAATGCTGAAGTAAAGGCTCTGGACTAACCGTTTTAACAACACTTCACTTACTACAGTAGTGTTTTTGTATATATCAACAATCGTAACTATACTCATCTTACTACAACAAGACTTCCGCCACATACAATGCCACACAACAAACACACAATGTATCCTGTGACTACCAATGTTGGTAGTGATGGAGCTTAGGGCCTAATGGAAATATAGATACAAGTAATAAACATAATGTGCTGCCATTACTCATGCCAATGACTACTAACCAGCTGCAGGTAGAGGAGGAGGGGGCTGGCTGTAGTCTCCCATCATGCCAGGGACAGCAGTCTGATTCTGATGGGCAGCAGCCTGACCAATCCAGGGTTGGAAGTTCAAGCTGTTTAGTCCAGAACCTCCTGCAGAAGGGTCCATACCAGGAGGGGGCTGGTTGAACATCCCTGGAGAGAATGGTGGCAGGGTTTGTCCGAATGGCATTCCTGGGGGTGGCACACCCATGATCGGGGGTGGGGGTTGTTGGAACTGACCAGAGAAAAAGTCTGGTTGTTGCTGCTGATGTTCTTGCTGCTGCTGCTGATTCTTCTCTTCCTCAGCATAAGCTAAAACAGTATTAAACAATCTCAAAAATGAATTGAAGAAAAGGATTAATGAAGCTAGCTGTCTGTAAGAAACAGTAGTTATTTGTGGCATATCAGTCTTCATCTTCCATTTCCACATTCTTGGCTCCATTACAATTCAATTACAAACATACATTGTTTGGTTTTGCTTTTTTCTTTGTGAAAAGGGTTTTTCATATTTGAAAATAAATAAACTTAACAATAAACATGTTACCTTGCTCTTCATTTTCTTGCTCCCAATCACGGCCCCCTCTCCTGTCCTGCTTGTAGATTTCGTCTTGCTGTCCTGAAAAGTCTCCTTCATTCTCCCGTTGGTTGCCCCTGCTGCTTTCTCTGTCTTTGTCACCTCCATCTCTGCCTCTGCCCACTTCGTCTCTGCCTCTACCCCCTATGTCTCTGCCTTTACCACCTCCATCTCTGCCCCCTCCATCTCTGCCCGCTCCATCTCTGCCCCCTCCATCTCTGCTTCTGTCACCTTCTCTGCCACCTCCGTCTCTGTCTCTGCCCCACCTGTCTTTGTCACGACCAGACCCACGATCACCACCAGACCGCCACCCTGCCTTGGCAAATCGGTCTTCCTCCTCTCTCTCCACATTCCTATCTCTGCTGCGATCTCCATCTCTACCAGAGTCTCTGGGTCTTTCTCTCCTGTCATCTTTGGGGCTGCGTTCTCTGTCTCTTCGTTCGCGTCCAAACTGGTCTTTGTCCTTTTCCCTGCCAGAGGAGCGATCCCTGTCGCGACGACCACGGTCCCTGTCCCTGTCTTTGTTGCTGCGGTCTCCATCATCATCTCTGCCACGTCGCATTCTGTCTCGATCCTTGTCCTCTCTCGGAGACCGAGACCTTTTGGATTTGTCTAGTGACCTTGACCTCTTTGCCCTGTCTCGAGACCTGGACCTGCGCCTTTCTCTGTCACGGTCTCGAGACCTGCTCAGATCACTGTCTCTGGATCTGTCATCTCGGTCACTGTCACGTCCCCTGCCTCGCCTGTCATTTTCTCTGTCCCCTCTCCTTCCTTCTCTGTCCCCATCTCCATCTTGCATTGTATCTCTGCCTCGATCTTCTCGGTCATCTAGCCCATACATTCGGAGCAGCCCAATCTCCTCCTTGCGCTGCCTGTGCATTTCATCAAGTCGACGATCCAAGTCTCGGACGTCCACTCGGCGCTTGTTGACTCTAGCAAAAGTTCCATTGATGTAGGTGAACTCTTTCTCGTCTTCATCATTTTCCTCATCTCTCTTCCTCTTGCTCCCTGAGGTAGAGGGCTGTGCATCATCTGTAATTTTGTCAGAAACATGTGACAGGAAGCTAGCCAAGGAGAAGGGAGTGGTTATTTCTTGAGGCAACTCTACTTCTTCGCCATCATCCTCCTCCTCTTCTTCTTCTTCTTGAACTGCTTCAACTACAGTGCCTTCCCCAATTGTTTCACTTTCACTCTGGCAGTGTTTCTGTAGATTTGTGGCGCTAGGATTAGGGGTGGGTGTCAATGATGATGACTGGCTTACTTCCCCTTCTTCCTCTTCAGAGACTGGTTTACAACTGGCTGCTTCTTCCATGAAGGTTTGTTGCACATCACCGCCATCTTCTGCTTCTTGCTGCATGTCACCACTATCTTCAGCTTCTTGCAACATGTCACCGACATCTTCTGCTTCTTGCTGCATATCACCGCCATCTTCTGCTTCTTGCTGCATATCACCGCCATCTTCTGCTTCTTGCTGCACGTCACCACTATCTTCTGCTTCCTGCTGCATGTCACCACTATCTTCTGCTTCTTGCCGCATGTCACCACTATCTTCTGCTTCTTGCTGCATGACACCACTATCTTCTGCTTCCTGCTGCACGTCCTCACTATCTTCTGCTTCCTGCTGCACGTCCCCACTATCTTCTGCTTCTTGCTGCATATCACCACTATCTTCTGCTTCCTGCTGCACGTCCTCACTATCTTCTGCTTCCTGCTGCACGTCCCCACTATCTTCTGCTTCCTGCTGCACGTCCCCACTATCTTCTGCTTCCTGCTGCACGTCCCCACTATCTTCTGCTTCTTGCTGCATGTCACCACTATCTTCTGCTTCTTGCAGCATATCACCGCGATCTTCTGCTTCTTGGTTCTGTTCCTCTTCATCCTCATTCTTGTCCTTTTCTTCATCATCGTTGTCTGCTTCACCATCATCATCATATCCATCCCCTCCGTCTCCATCACCGCCATCCCCTCCTTCATCTCCACTACCATTGTCACCGGGGGCATTACCATCACCGCTTCCACTATCTCCTCCACTACCTGCTGGCGTATTTTCACCACCACTGTCACCATTTCCTCCATGGTCACTGTTGTTGTTGTTTCCCTGATCTCCTCCACTGCTATTGCTGCTACCGTTGTTGCTGTCACCATGTTCACCGCCCTCTTGTGACTGCCCTTTAGTGGGACTGTCTCCAGTGTCAGAGAGTTCAGAGGATGAATTTATGTCACTGCTTGCCCTTTTCTCCATAGCTACAACGTCAGTGATCTCAATGTCTGAAAAGCGAGATGGTTTTCTTGGTCTTGGGGTTGGTGGTGCTGCTGCTGTTGGCTTCTTCTCCAGAATGGCGATCTTGACTGGCTTGAGGGGTTGCAATTGTGACTGCCCTTTAGTGGGACTGTCTCCAGTGTCAGAGAGTTCAGAGGATGAATTTATGTCACTGCTTGCCCTTTTCTCCATGGCTACAATGTCAGTGATCTCAATGTCTAAAAAGCGAGATGGTTTTCTTGGTCTTGGTGGTGGTGGTGGTGGTGCTACTGCTGCTGTTGGCTTCTTCTCCAGAATGGGGATCTTGACTGGCTTGAGGGGTTGCAATGAACCTGGACAACATAGGTAAACGCTATGGATAAAACCCTACAGAATAACCTGACAAATAAGACAAAATGTATTATGGTCTGGAGAAATACAGTCTCAATTTTACAATATAAAATAAATTTTTAAAATTGCTTCTACATTTCAGTCACTTTGACTGGAAAATGTCTAACATATGAACATTAAGTGACATACAGATTCATAAACTGAAAAATAAAAAATAAATAATTTGAAGAAAAGTATACACAACTGTGAACCAATTAGAAACAGCTTTGGCCAAACCTTTGTATACATGTTTTTAAGAATATCTTACCATCAGTATTAATCTTAATGTCACAGCTTTTCATGTGAAGCACAGACTGCATCTTCAGCAGAGAATCCAGTAGGTTGAAGCTGGGAGCCTGGATTTGTGATACTGTTATAGGTCTGGAAACATTAATAAGCTGTATTGTTTCTGAATAAACTTCTAATAATCTACATTTTCCTCACAAATTTATATTCCATACTTGCTTGTGACTAAATGAACACAGAACATATAGTTTTAATTCTCACACATTTTCTTTACAATTACACAAACTAGAAGGGAAGAGCACATATGCATATGAATGTAAAGGTAAAACTTATCTTCAAGATAAACGCAAAAATGCAACATATATGAAAGATCAATCTATTATCTCTACATACAACAAGTTTGGACTTTTTAATCTCTCAGTGTACAGTCAAGATCACTTCAAAGTATCCAAATGAACCGACTTTTAACAGCTCTAGTGACCTTGACCTTGGATCAAAGTTGATCAAATTTGCATGACATGTGTAGCTCATTAATATCTATCATGCATCAAAGAATCATAAGTTCAATATCAATAACTTCAAAGAAACAAAATTATGTGAAAATTTGTCATTTTTTTAAACTAATAGTTGCTGACCCTGTAAAGTGAAGTAATTCATTCACTGATCATTTTTGAGGTCTCGTAGATATATATATATATGATCCTACCAAGTTTGGTTGTGATAAATGAAATAGGTTCCGAGAAATTAAGCCACTTGTACGTTTTGCACAGACAGATGGACCGCAGACAGATGGAAGGATTATTTAGGACTCGCTTTGCACAGATTCTCAAAAATCTGGATTTATTTTATTTATTTATTTATTTAATCGTTCTTATATAGCGCTTTTCCAGCTCAAGAGCTGCTCAAGGCGCTGGCCGATACAGGATCTAACTCAAGCCGCCCGAGACGCCCACCCGCAGCCTTTGGGCGCATGGTCTGACGCCCGGACAACTGAGCACAATCCTGGGCAGCCAGGAATGGGGGAGAAGGACCTAGGTGCATGCTGGGTGTTTTCTTGTCACCGGCACTCACCCGTCTAGGACATGAGCGTCAGGATCTTTAAAGTCCGTTATGATGGAATGTATGCGGCACAGACTAGACCTCGGTTTATACTCTCATCCGAAGGAAAACAAAAAAACAAAAAAGCGAGTACATAGATTCAAATATAATATATAGCCTGAAAAGCTTAAAGGAATTCAACACTACACCACATCACTCCTTATAAAGCAACAATGTGTTTTTTAAACTATAAATTTCCATCAGATGGTACCAAGAACTGATTTGGAAACAAGCTTGACTATCATTTTAGCAATGGCAAAGATTCAAGCCTGTAACCTAACAACCCCAAGCCAATATGTAGACTAGCAATACCTTTTATTTTATATTAGTGTTAAATACATGATATGTCACAGAATTAGAAAATCACTTACTTTCTGGCAGGCTTGCCTGGCTTGATAGAACCTTTCGGCAGAACCACAGTACTGGCATCACGAGCAACAGGCAACACCTTACGAGTGACCACTTCCTCGCTACAATAAATAAATAAGTATGTTTATTAATAAATAAATAACTTGGTAAAACAATGAGCATGACAAAAGCCATCAGTAAAACAAGCTTTTATTTCATACTTACACACATGTTCAGATCTGCTGGTGAAATATTACTTTGTGAAACAATTATTATTACAGTATACCAAACTGACACAATTTTGTTTCATAAATACACATTCACGTTTGTTCTTTTAATAATATATTCACGGACAACGACAATACACAAAGCAAAATTATACCATTCTCAGTTACCGACTAGGAGAAGTATCAAAACTGTGCATCTTCATCATAGCTTTACTGATGTCCAGAAAATGAGCCCATTTTTGAATAGTATAAATGCAAGTACCAAAGCCAAGTATTGATGAACTGACTGAAAATGTGGAAGAATCTCCTATAAAAAATTAGTTAGTGTGTTATTTAGTCATTGTTCATAGGGTCCAGCGGACTGCAAAGAGCCAAATCAGGACCACAACTTGGTTGAACGAGGGCTCATCCCTGATCCGTATAAAAGATCTGCTGAAACAACCCTAACTGTAACACTGAAGGCACTCCGCCAGCTGGTCACTTTACAATAAAGGCATTCCATGTAGGGGATGTTGAGGCTGTACTCTAAATTATCAACCCCTTCTTTACAAAAACAAAATGGACTATAAACATCATTATAAAATATTAACAAAACAAATACATATAAAATGCCTACATTGCTAAATAATAATACCATAGAAAGCCCTAGTCACCATTTGGCGGAAAGAATCCAAGATCCCCAAGCTAACCCAACAGACCCCAAACACAAGTGAGGAGTTTTGGGAGAGTTTTCAAGAAATAAGGTAGGTAACTGGTCTAGCGAGTAAGATAGTAGATTGATATAACAGATTAGGAATGAGAAAGAACAAATAAGAATGACAGAAGCAGTGGTAATTTAAAGCACTAAATTTCCACAAAGTGGGGATATTTTTTATACAAAAAAACTCCGTCACCCCAACAGAGGACCTATATAAAATGACAACTCCAGAAGAAGTAAATAGTAAATAAGAAAATACATATTCACATAGCAAACTTACTCTTGGAAGGCGATCAGCTCATCTTTACTGCCCAGAATGGACAGTGGAGTGGTGCCGAAGTCTCCACGTTTAAGATCCACTACTCGTTCTCCAGGCTTGCGCTGCATGGGAATGGTGCGTCCAGGCGGGGGTTTAGATAGGCCTAGTCTCTCTGCAATGCGACCTTTGATGGTTCTGCTCATAGGAGTTGCAAATGCCCTTGCCTGCAAATTCAAATGGTATATTACATACACAATGAAGGTTGATTAAATATTATTATTTTATTATTATTATAATTTATAATAACACTATTATAATAATATATTACAATAATATAATAAAATTTAATGATTATATTGAGAACAATAAATAAGTTCTTAATGACAAATCTAAACAAACATTAACAGATAGAGTAACAACAAAAGAAAAACTGTAAAAGATAAAGAAATATTAGCTGTACAGCTTCTGTAACAACACTGAAACAAGAAAACATTATAAACAATATATTCAGTTTCTCAACCAAGAAGACCTTTCAATAACTCTTACAGAGAAACTGAAGTCTTGTCTGCCTGGGAGAGAAGAGCTAGATATCCTCTTTGTAGTGGTCTTCTTCTTCTTTCGACGTGTCTTCCTCTTCTTCTTGCGCATGGTCTTCTTAGTTGTTGTCGATCCTCCTAAAAGAAAATAAAGAAAACATATGTTCTGCACAAACATATCAAATGTTGCCTTTTTGCAAAAAGAAGTCTGCATCCAAACCTACATACTAAAATCAGTTTGTAGATAAAAGCCTGAGAGGGCAAGTACTAACTGAAATTCTCCGACTCTCTCACACCATAAAATGGAGAGAAATAGGTTAACAGAATAATACTGCAGAAACAAAATGAAACAATACAAGGAAAGATAAAGTATGGCAAAACATGGAAGAACAAACATACAGAAGACACCAGAGACATCAATGAACAACTAATCTCTACAATTCAATAAATCTTCTGGCCTTATATAGTTAAGGCAATGACTGAATTACAATCTAAATCTTTCTGGCTTTCAGATAATGGTTCAACTATAATTTCAAACCAAAGTCTCTATCCACTTTGTACCTGCGGTAGTAGTTGTGTTCTTTTTCGGCGTTTTCCTCTTTTTGGACGTCTTTCTCCTTTTGGATGTCTTCTTCTTGCGTGAGGTTTTCCTGCGTGTCGTCTTCCTACGAGTGGTGCTGCGTGGTCTGGAAGGAGAGCGTTTGTTGGAGATAGAGGCAGCACGGGTTGGGTCATATGTCTCATCACTCACGGTTTCCATGTCCTCATCCTGGTAAAAACATTAAAGCAGAATGTTGTTTACCATGAATTTACTCACAACACAATTATGTTAATTAACCCTTTGCCACTCGCAAAGCGCGAACTGATCTACCGCGTTGTAATTCAAGATAGTTTATTGCCAAGTGAATAATAAACAAGGAATGCATTTGGTCAACGCTGCAGCACCCCACACAAAACATAGTGAACAAGCTGACAGCAAATCACAATAAAAGGATAGGAAGATTAATGTCATAAAACAAATGAACTGTACAAAAAGGGCAAACATATAGTAGCTAGTCAACACACAAACACACCCCCACACACACACATTTTGCTACATTCTAACCATCCAATTTTCACATTCCCTCCATTCAACCTCGTGTTACTTATACATTAGCAAGCCTATATGCAGAGAATCAGTCTACTTGTATGAAACTAGCCCTGACACAAAGTTACTGGCTCTCACTACAAAACATGGCGCCAACATGTAATGGTCTAGCAACGGTCAACCACAATGCATCGCTTGAAAATTTATCGCAGAAAAACTTCAGTTTCAGGCTTCACATTTTGCTAGATTTACACGGTGGAATAGGCGATAATCTTTTCATGGTGATTTTTTAAAAACCAGAATGTTTATGGCCCAAATTTCATTGACACAAAGATGGAAGAGGAAGATATGGTGTTCCATTAACGGTAAAAGTGACATGACAATGACTTTATGGGCATTACACTAGAAGAAATAGCGCAAGGAGAGATGTCAAAACACCTTTTAGAGAAAAGACTTACTGAAGACTGCAGCTCAACTGGCCTTCTACGCTGCAAACGAATGGTCCGAATCTGTTCACGTACACGCTCACTTGCCCTGGTGCGGGCAATTAGTCTTGCTGGAAGTCTGCGTAGAGCTTCCTCCTCTTCATTATCCACGGCAGCTTGTTGCTGAGCAGCTGTCACTGTAAAAGTCATTCAGACAACTGAAAGTCAACTTCTATGCCATTCACATCTTTTATATACCATCTTATTTTTATTAGATCAATCCCATTATACAGTGTATTTCTTTCAGCCAGCTGAGAGCTAATGTCTACATGCCATACAAAGGCACTTAGATTCCTGACCCATGCGCCATACAGAGGCACTTATGTTTTCCCCAATCTGTTAACAACATGTTTTTTTTAATCCAACAAACCCACTTCTGAACTTCACGTCTGCTCCAAATCCCCACACTTGCCAACAGCAATGATCAGCACTACTGAATCACAATAATAAATATTAACAAATGATATACCTTGGGCATTGATTTGAGCACACATGGGACAAAACCATTCTTCCACAGGGACAGAAGCCAAAGGAGGTGTGAGACACTCACAGTGATACCTGTCAAACAAAGGCATTACAGTGCTGGTTAGGGAAAAGGCAAAAAAAAATTACTTACATTTGTTAAAAATGGTAACAGCAACAAAACAAAATTAAACATTCTGTTAGTTCACTTCTATGCTCCACAAGAAATGTGTTCACAATTTCAATAAAGTTATTGAAATCGCAAAACATCTGATCTTTTGATAACATACGCCAAATCACATCCATCGCAAAGGAGTAGGCGGTCTTCCCTGTCAGATCCATGACACACTTCACAGGCAGTGTTGTCTTCCTCCTCTTCTGGAATGTCTGGCTCCCGCTCAGGACTTTGCACTACCATCTGACCACAAAAACAAGGTCCTTATTATGAGAACATTCACAAGTTCACAATAGATGGTTCGTAATAGAAAACTGTTAGGTAAATGTGGCGCAACATAACTGTTGATGGATTGAGATATTTTCTTCTTTATAATTATACTATTGTTACCCATTTTTGAAATTTTACACCACTTTTTTTCTCACAAACCAACTATTGTGTGGGTTTTATCAACCAAAGGGTTAAGCCAAAACCCTTATAATATCTGGATGGACCTGGACTTTTTTTAGAAAATTAATATTAGCATCAGTAATAATGCTGAGTATGCAGTTTCACATCAGACATTACTGTTCACTGTTTTATGCAACTAAAGAAGCCCTAGTTAGTCATGTCCTTAGTACAAGTTTTTGTTATTAACTCCACAACACATACATTTCTTTCTGCATTTCTCTGAAGAAACATTTAAACGGACGGAATCAGAACCGGCCAAATGTCGATCTGCCTTTCGGTCTGTCAGTCGGAAGCCATATCTCAAGAACTACTGAACGGATTTTGACCAAAATTAACAGAAACACCGCCTAGATTAGTGGCCTGCTTCCCAAGCCATAAAATTTGCTCTACAGCAAAGGTCCAGGTCACTTGAGTAATTTTGTTGCTAACAGTAACACGTTTTGCACAATATCTAAAAAATGTCTGAAGCGATTTTGTTGCGTTTTGGTATACCAGTACTTCAAATTATGGGCCATCCTTTAGCAGCAGTCCAGTTGTCTGACAGTCTGTTTATCCATCACTCTGAATTTCACTTTATTGTTCAAAACACACTTTTGGCCTTATTTCAATCATAACTGAACAGAAATTCACCATTTAAACTTTGCGGATATTTTAATTACCACTAAGCATATTAAATTAGCCTTATTTGTACTTCTCTCAAAGGTTAAGGTAATTCTGCTTCCCTATTTTATAAATACGTTTTGCGTTGTATCTAAAAATTGGCTTAAATCGATCTGGCTAATATTTTTGCTTCTAGATTGTTCAAACCGTGGCCTATCATTCCATCTGTTCCTTTTGCTTTGTTAGAATAAAGCCAAGTCAACACCGCCAAGAAAATGTGTATTTTCAGCTATGTTTGTGAATGTCTGGAAATATATTTGAATGGCTTGCAATCTTGTTTTTTCTTTCTTTTTGTTTTTTAAAGTAAACACACAAACTAAGTTAACATTTGCTTTAGACCCAGGCCAAGAGTGCTGCAATTCACAGACCTGCCCACCTACAATTCTTTAAATCAGTAGCAAAAGGTCCAGTTTTCAGTAGCAAAGCAAGGTTTTCAGTAGCATGCACAACCGTCGATGTAGGACGCCACTACAAGTTAATTGTGTACTTAAAATATATATTTTAACATTGAAAATGTTTTGAGAAAGCACAAAATCAGTCTCTACCTAATTGTGAGGATGGACACCACTTTTAAAGAAAGAGAAATAGAAACGGAGCCGTTTGATTGGTCACGCCCTGGCTGCATCGTGTACGATGGTCTTTAGAAATAGCGTAAGTTCTACTTTCTACGTGCACAATTGGCTTGAGACAAACCCCAAACTAAAAAAAAAAATTAACCCTTTACTGGGGACACGTTTGTTTATTTTTTAGCTCTAAACAGGCAACAAGTCTTATAATTTAACTATAAAAAAAAATTAACCCTTTACTGGGGACACGTTTGTTTATTTTTTAGCTCTAAACAGGCAACAAGTCTTATAATTTTAGAGATATTTCGGAGAACGTTAGTAAAAACACCACATCTTAGGTATTAGTGCATAGATTTATATGAAATAAAATGCAAAATGAACACAAATAAATTCTCTTTTGATTATATCTTTTTATTCTTCTCTTGTCATGTCTTGTTTTTTAATACTCCATGCGTTTACAAAAATTGAAAAAAAATGTTTTAAAAAGCCCAAACAAGCCTCCTCCTCTTCTTCACTTCCCTGCCCATCTGAAAGATCTTATGTATGTAGGTAGATCCAAGAAAAAATTCAAACACAAAAATAGTGAATTTTTTTTTTATTACTTCAAAGAATACATTAAAAAAAGAAGAAATCCAAAATTTGAGACAGATATCTTTATTGGTTCATGAAATATTTGCATTTGAAAATCGTCCGAAATGTCGTTTTGCTTAAAATTGATAAATCTCCAAGTTTGAGGCATCACAAAATAAAAAATTCTCAAGTTAATGTTATAAAATGTTTAGAATAGTTTCATACCTAATCATAGTTTAAGCCTATTTTTTTTCAGAGTGTACAACAAAACCATTTCTGAGTTATTACCACTCAAAAATGACAAAATAATCATTTTTCGAAGGTGTCGAGGGGGGGGGGGGGGGGGGAGTATTTCGTGCATATGAGTTAAACAAGTATAATTCTTGAACTATTAAAGATACAAAAAAGATTTACATCTCAGAATCTTCAGGAAGGAATAAACCACCTGAAAAACACTCAACTAACAAATAGTGAATAAAACTTTAATAGATTATAATAGATTGAAGATAACAAATAATTTATAAAAACGCTCAAAAGCATGCAGACATGCATTCATTGAAGGAAGTGAAATGACATTATTCAATGATTTAGTTTGTAAAATATGTTAGCATACATTATTAAATAATAATGCTAATTTTAAAAAAACACATTTTTTAAAGTAACACTTTTAATCTATGACACTATTAGAATCTAATTTTGACTTGTTTACTAAAGCAAAACAAATTAACAAAAACGTTCATTAGATCAGAATAATTTCTCAAGGCAGCAATAAGCTGACAGTCTACTGGCACTTCTCAGCAAAAAGTGAACAAAAGATCTCCACTTTTTTAAAAGCAACACTTTATTATTTGGTGTAAGGCTGCTTGGTAGATAAGGTCGCCTCCCTCTGCCTTCAGAAATGAAGGAAATAACAAATATGAAGCACACCAAAAGTTATCAGGTGTACATGCAAAGGCAATGCTTTTTCAAATAGAATAAAAAAGCAATGTAAAAAACACATCTACCAAACCTATCATATAAATAAGACGTAATATAAGACGTAATGTTATTTGACCAATAAGATATTTAATCATGTCCTTTCATCAGGAAAGAAGAAGGAAAAAAGTAGGCCTAAATAACAGGAGCAAAAATAATGCATTTTTATGTAGTGAAACAAAGGGGAAATCGTGGATGAAAATTTAAAACCATTGGATAATATACAGTTATACTCATTTGAAAAGTAATTTGTTCTACATATTTCGGATATTGTCTTTAAAAACCCCCCACTAAACTGAAGGAAAACTAACAGTGTGCTTTGGTTATTTACACCGGAAGTCGATGTTTCAGTACAAAATTAAGTGCCGGTCGCACCACGCGGAATGAAAATATGATCTATTGATTTCTTCATCATCTAAACTCTGAAAAAAATAGATACGCAATACAACACTTAAGGAAAACAATGATACATCTTTTCGGTAGTAAACTTCATTATTTTACCCCGTATTTTACACTTAAATATGCGATGTGGCCACTGCATTAGTTTAGCCTAAAGCCAAATTTTCGATTGCCACTACAATCTCACGATCGCACATATATCAACTTTCTTGTAAAAAAAAACACAGCAAAGTTCAATTAAACCTAATCAATGCATAATCGAACTAACAGGAGACAGCATTTATTTTACTCAGAATGGTGTATACTCATATAATTGTAAGCTGATATCCGACCCAGAACTTTAACATCACATCGTCCGCCATTACCGGTGCAAATCAAAATCTCCTGACCTTTTAAATCTCACGTTGTCGCGTCGACAGGTCATGAATATTAACCTTATAGGTCATTGGAACGAGAATGAATTTATCTTTCGTTTTTGCTAGGAATGACATATTTTCCAACGCTAGATTTCGTAAAAAAATTGAAAAAACTGCGTTGTTTTTCGGAAAAAATACAAAAAAAAGCTAAAATAGTGATGAAAAAGACGAGGTATATTCAAGAACTATTTCTTCACATCGTGCTGTTTAATTTGATACTAAAAATAGCCCAGAACAGCGTGTGTCGAGTCGACTGCTTGAAAACTTTTGAAAACGGTCAAGAAATATCGCTCTGTTTGGCTGTAGTTAAAAATGGCCGGCGCTCGCTTTTTAGACTGCGTTAGCTACCCTTCTATTCGTTGTTGGTACAAATTATTTCAGACGTTAACACACAAATAAATAGAACACATAAAAAGTAAAAGAATAACTCTTTATTAAAATACAAACGGCATGAATGAAAGCTTAATAATAATACAGGATGCTATATGCGCCTTTCCCCAAATCATTCAGGCTCAAAGCGCGGCAATCTATACCAACATACACGCTCACCTGTCTCATCCACCCTCACACACACCAAACACACATCCATCACTCAAACAGGTGGTGTAAAGGCAGGGAGATCGCTATTAGAAGACGGAAAGAAAATCGAATGTTTTATTTTTGATTTTTTTTTGGTATATTGACTGCGTCCTGTACCATTATTGAAGGGAGGGAGGAAACCGGAGTGCCCAGAGTAAACCCTCAGTGACCTTTAATAGTCTCGTACCTAAGTCACATACGTTCGCCCCAGATTTGCCAGATTGCAAGATAGAGCAAGATAAAAATGCTAAAAATTGGCGATTTTTATGCATGGTTGAGCTGCACGTAGTAAGGCTGGTACAACCTAATGCATGCATGCTACTAATGTCAGTACCAATCTCTTCCTCTGACTCAAAGTCCATTTCTCTCACTGCAATGTCTAATAAATGGAAGCCTGTAAACTCTCCTTCATCAGTCGAAGAATCCAAACCATCCATTCTAGACACTTGCACACAAAAAATTGAAAAAAAAAAAATTTGAAAAACTAACGCATCAAAAAGAAAACTTGTGGAAATGCAGTCGATTGTTTTCACAACAGAATAAACCGGAAGTCAATTGCCGGAAGTCTCGCAATCTTTCAAACAACGCGAGAATATAACAGTGGTTGGTACGGACACTTTTAGGCGTTTTGCCTGTTTAGACCTTCAGCCGCTACGCACGGTAAAGAGTTAAAAAAAAGTATGATTTTTTTTTCAGTAACAATTTTATGTTTGCCGTAGCATTGTAGCAGAGCTTTATTTTTCGTAGCTGCTACGGCAAATTCGTAGCAGTAGGCAGGTCTGAATTCATACTTTGTAACCAACAACAGACCACCAAATCCAAAACTGTAGGTAGGTACAGGCAGGTCAAAATTAAATTTCAGGGGAAGTTAATTAAAATGATAAAATTATGAAAGAGGGCAAAAATACAAACACAAAAAACAAAACAACTTCTTTCTATCTCTACTAGAACCAGAGATACAGACCTTTAAATACGGTACATATTCAGCCGTTTTTGGCCGTTTTTGTCAAATTTCATGACAAGCTAATTTTGAGAAGCTGTAAGAAGCCACCATTTCCATAAAACATGTTCAAATTAATACAATTTGTTGCATTGTTTATGTACATTAACCCTATTTTTTTTTTAGGCTATCAAACCCATAAGCCTGACCACTGGCATGACCTAAATGTTGCAGTTTCTGCAAATTTTAGCTGCGGCCGTAAGAGCAATTATGTGTGTACACTTCAAATAGCTGTAGAATGTAACATTATTGTTCGATTTTCAAAATTCAAAGTGTTCTGTGTGTGTTTTTTATAGACTTTTAAAATGAAATGCAGCATGACAACATTCCTATATATATGAGGAAATAACATTTGCACTCACCCCCCTCCCTCCCCCTCACACACACACAATCACATACACACAATATTATTTGCAAATGACACCTTTCCAACCTTGACTGGTTTATTCTGCAAGTTTTACTTTAGGCAACAAAGTACAGGAGCTTCTTTGCATTAGTTTCTAGCCCTAGATCCGTTATTATTATTATTATTATTATTATTCATTTATTGGCAGTTTTGAAGGTCATATTATTCATATGGGCCTTTTTCTTGGCTGTGTACATTTATAATAACATGACTAACATTTCTAAATGCATTATTTTGGGGTAAGAAGAGTAAACAAGAACGTAAACTTCACTTTTGCTGATTTGCATTCAGTGTAATAACATTTTCACAGTCTGTAGTGTAATAGGGGTTTCCCACACCACTGTAGCCTACTATTTAATCCGGCAGATTACCTCCCTTGGAGATTTGTTTATGAAACTTTTGCAACAGATATCTTATTTAAAGTTGAACATCCAGCGCTACAATTAAATCAGCAGTTGTCGGAACTACTTATTGACACATTTGATATTTTATGGTCCTTGTATTTATTGATTAAAACACACAGTGAACTTTTTCATCGGGCACTTCAATGCCTTGTTTCCATTTTCTCAACAGGTCAAAGGCAAGAGTGCCTCAGCGCCTTGATTGTGAAAAATAATAAATTTTAAGTGCAATTCCAGTTTATATATAACCTTCTAACAACATTTACAGCAAAAATACATCGAAGTATGTTTGATTTTCTACCAAAATCGCGTCTAATCTGACTCCAAAGGTCCCAGGTCAACTCATTCATGTTAGCTGCCATTTTGACACAGACTGAGAAGAACAACCAATGGCTGTGCTCGTTTCATTCAAAAGCTACGAGGCCCTGCTGAGGTTACAAGGATATCATGTAGACCATTAGAAAGAGCGAAAATCAACGTTTTCAAAAAGTATATGCTTTGTATGCTTATTTGCGCTTTTTGGTCGAAAATGACTCCTAAAATTTGTTTTTTGTGATTTAGACTCTTATTTTTTTTAAATTACAGGCAAAATTAGTATCAGTTTGAAGGGAATTATCTGCACTCTTTTTCTGTGCTATTTTTAGCTGTGTACATTGAATGGGGAGACGTAGCCAGCGTAAGGACCACACCGTGTTTTTTGTATCACTCGGCAAGCCACGCTCACAGCGAGAAATAACCATCCAGAGCATTTTTTTAAAAAATTGTCAAAAATCACTCATTCAACATACAGCAAACAGAAATACATCATTGGAAAGGGTAAAACTTCAACTTTGTTTACAGTACAAATAATGTGGTAGTGCATGCACAAATTGTGTCATAACATTCGTGGGAATGCAACTGAAAAACAGCTGCTGAAGCGTTAGTCTTACAGTTCAAGACATAGCCTGCCGGTACCTACTGTAGGCATAACAATAAGTAACTGTTTCTTATCTTGATCAGGTTGGTTTTGATATACACATGATTTATTTCCTTCCCTGTGATTGCTTGAAAATTTTGCTACCCCTACTCTAGAAACACTCACACATATACACACTTGAATAGTTTATGAAAGAAACTGACCCTTCTAAAGAACTTCTCCTCTCCAGGGTGACGTCCAAAGATGATGTTAAATGGACGACGATCAAGGGGACACGTGTTGTTTACCTGAAAAAGTCAGATTTCGAGTCTAAAAATGTTTAGTTTTGTCATTTTAGCAACACACAAAAAAATTGTCCTATTCCTTTGCATTAATTTCTACAGAATGTAAAACAAACACACACAAAAGCCACAATATCAAGCTCTTTCTTCTCGGATTGCCTTAGCTGTGTCATGCATGAAGGACATTCACATTGTATCAACATTACTATCAATTACCTTCAAGTACATGCATAGCAATCAAGGTGTTATATAAATCCAAAATCCTACTTATAGTAGATTAATAAAACATTAGGAATGAGAAAGAACAAATGAGAATGACAAACAGTTGCAATTTAAAGCACTAAATTTCCACAAAGTGGGGATACTATTTATACAGAAAATCCCAGCACCCCAAAGGGGGAACCAAAAGAATACAAGTACACCAAACCATTATATAAATCATAGTTCCAGCTTAACCCTCTAACCCCCACAGGAGCCTAAGCCTTATCTGCTTCTATTTCCTAGGTCAAGGCAAGTAACTCCGTCAAAATGCTACACCATGCACATACAAAAATTAATTAAAAATGCACCACCCAAAATTATGTTCCACTTATCATTATTAATAAATCAACCACATATTTTTCTTCAAAATGAAATGTTACACATACATTTTTACAATGTGTTGCAACTGGAAAAAAAATCTGAATGTCAACATTGCATACTGCACAAACTGCAGCAATACGATCACTGACTCAAATAATAAAGCACCGATTGTTCATCGTTTTTGTTATTCAAATCCGACAGAAAAAGATCAAAGTGAAAGTCCAAATCACTTTCCTCTCCATCATTAACCTGTACCAAATCAGTCTCCTAAAATCCTTCAAATGGGTCATTTTCTACATGAGATTCTGCAAGAATCTGACGCCATAATTCTCCGCCTCTCAAACTTTAATCAAACTTTGAAAATTCACTGTGTGCGTTCTACACACTCTAAAAATGCCGTGACAACACCGCCGGAAACAGCAGGAAATCATGATCACGTGTGCGAGAATCGCGCACGTTTGCTATAAATAGATTTCCACATGGCAGCCTCTGATCAGACCACGTCATTACCCGGCCGCTGCTGGTCGCTCCGCGAGCATGCACATAGCAAAAATATCGGTTGCTCTAGGTCGCTCCGCGTGTTAAAGTAGGTAGCGGCAGTGGCCTACTAGACATGCGGGAAACCAGCTGATAAGCCACATTTTTGTCGGCAATTTACTGGTCTGCATGTAATTATTGTCACATAAAAATTACATCAATAAAAACATCAACATTTCAACTTTCTTTCTATGTTGTTTTTACGAATAAATTCATCTTTAAATAGTCGCTAAAGTGGCTCAGAAAAGCATACAGTCAGTGTACTTTGTTGCGTGTCGCCATTGCCTGGCGGCCATGCTCTCCATCAAAGTTGAACACCGTCTATTTTTATCGCCGATGTTAGTGTTTGTTTACTTAAATTTGATTGGTTCAACTAGTCTTAATAGAAAGATGAAACTCCTAGCTTTATTTTCGTATATCTATTTTCTTCGATAAGCAACGTATTTTTTAATTGCGAAGCAGTTGAAATCAAGGCAAAAAAATATGTATACTTCGCGGCTTGATATCTTAAAAATGGCTGTTCAGAACTATACAAACCATGGACCCGCTGGAAAGGTCATTTTCTGCAGATTGCAATGGTATACGAAATATCGTTTTCCGTTCCATACTCGCGGAGCGGGAACCAATGAAAGACGAGTACCCATAACACGTGCCTGGTAGGCCAACGACTTTGAAAGTCATGGCTGCTAGTGAAAATTGTGCTTCGAGCTGCTTGGACTTTCGCTATGATTTCCAATAAAATCAGTGCCATTATTGGTATGTTTGGTGCAGTCTTGGATTGACCAGTTTCTGGTAAATTGTAATGAGTTTATGGTGTGGTACGTTGATAATTTAGCAAAATATTCGAGTACCGTTTACCGGAAGTGCATAGAAAGTGTTGTCTGCTCCAATGTTTAATCGATAGTTTTAGTAAAGTTACGGACCAGGAATAGGCCTACACGGTCTGTAAACGTCCCCTTCTTGTAATGCTGTATACATTTAGTTTATTATAACACCTATTATGTAATTAGTGGTTGGCGTAGCTTCATTATTAAGCGTTAAATGATTGAAAAACTAACATAAAATTTACCATTAATGCCATTGTGTCAAGCTAAATAAATCATGATGATCTGATCATCTGATCAAGTCAACAAATCTTTTATTACCCCGCATTGAAGAATTTACACAGAGCATTGCAACAAGGTTATAAAATTAATAATGATAATATTATTAATAATAACACAAATATATTATTATAATTAGGCAATATCCAGATATAGCCCCCTCATCATTGTAACAGCTCCAAAATCATTTGGCTTTTTTTCAGTTTTTCAGTTTTTTACATTCTATTAACACAACGAATGCCATAATATACATGAATACCCACATTGCAGACAATATAAATGCCTTCTTTCCGTCGGAAATATGTAACTAATATTGTATAAGGGGCTATATCTGGATATTGTCTATAATTATATCTTTGTGATAATACTTGTATTTCTTTACATCATGGTTTCAGTCTTGAGTCTTTCTGCCAAGTTTTATGATTGTGTGTAAAGTTATTTCCAAAAATATTACACTGAATTCTACTGATGTCTGTAAAGATTACACTGTCATCTATCTACACACCAAAAATTTTGGTTGTATCTTAAATAGTTTGTGAATTATTGGCATTGAAGTGCGAGAAACTGTAATTTTCCTGTTTTTCCGCTCGGCAAAAAGAGGTTTTTGTCATTTTTGAGGTTCTTATACTCCAAAAGTATTGAACTGAGCTGTCTGAAAAAAAATGAGCATGTTCTACACAAATTTAGTTGAAATATCTGAAAGTTTAAGACAGCTGCTATAGATATTGTGTGAATTGTGATGACCCATCGTAGCCCTCCCGTGCAATTTTGCGATGGTTTCAATTGCGTTTTTTGTTAAGTTTGCATGCTTGCTGACAAAAGCCATAT
The DNA here is from genome assembly GCA_036898135.1 of Oncomelania hupensis. Taxonomy (NCBI): domain Eukaryota; kingdom Metazoa; phylum Mollusca; class Gastropoda; order Littorinimorpha; family Pomatiopsidae; genus Oncomelania; species Oncomelania hupensis. The sequence goes on along the minus strand of CM072517.1, from coordinate 34,770,289 downwards.
GAGATTAGAGGGCTAGAACTATGTGTTTTTTCTATTCCTGGTTGCTGATAACAGATCCTGGAAAGCTGAAAGGGCTGGAAATAACTATGTGGTACCCACATGCTGCTAAAGTTGCCCTATTTTACAGTTTTGAACAGCCGTGACAGCGTATAATACTAAAATATCAATATCTCAGGAACTAATACAGGTATCCACTCACTTTTTTGTGTGATTTGCTTGTACTTTAGTTTTCCTTCAAGACAACACAAAACATACACTCTCACTTCAAAACCAAGTTTTGACTGCCGCTACCTAGTTAAAGGGTTAATACTCAAACATTAAAAAAAACAAAAAAAAACTGAACTTTACATCGTAACCAAAAAGAGCCACTAACCCTTGACCATACAACGATGCATTCAAAACAAAACTGGTGGTCACATGATTCCAGAGATCCAATGTCCTGCATCCGTAATACGTCCATACAAATCGGGCATTCAAGTTTTGGTTGTCTTTTCTTTTTTTCCGGTTTGCTATTTTGTGGGCCATCAAGATGACCCTCATCCTTGTCATCGTCGTCTTCTTCCTCCCCTTCTTCTTCCTCTTCTTCTCCACTGTTATCCTCATCATCCTCTTCTTCATCCTCCTCATCAGGATCACCTTCTGATGCTTCTTCCTCATCGTCTACATCTGCAATACGATCAAACACTGCAGAAAAGGTTTAATTAATGAATAAAAATATAATTATTTTTATGAGAAGCTTGAACACATCCACAGAAAAACTGAATAAATGCATTAACAGAATGCATAAAATCAACTAAAATATCTGCAGCAATTGGAAGCTTTTCAAGTAAGTGTTTGTCTGATTTAAAATTATATTAAAAATACATACAAGTGTCATGTTTATTCAAAACTGTTATTTACACTGCCTGTCAGCATTGGCTCTCTTTCAAGAAAACAGGGCATCTTTCACTGGTACAGTTTCAATTAAAGAAAAAAAAATCAAGTCTTATTTCAAAAAAATGGTTTTAACAAAACAAAATTTGCAAAAAAACAATTACCATCTTCATTATCTTCCTCCTCTTCTTCATTATCTTCCTCCTCTTCTTCATCATCCTCTTCTTCAGTCTCCTCACCGCTCTCATCTTCCTCTTCTCCTTCCACTTCTTCCACTTCTCCCTCCTGAACCCCACTCATTGCAGCAGCCTCATCAGAATCCTCATGGTCTGTAAACATGGAAGTGATTGTATATCAGATAGGTAGTTTTTATTTATTTATTTAATCATTCATATATAGCGCTTTTCAGCTACATTGTTTCAGACTTTGGAGAACTGAACCTGCAACTGTAAGTAGGTAATGGCTGGTCAAAATTAAACACTGGAACTGGAGCCAAAGGTGTGCTGTTCTATTTAAATGAAAACTTCGTTGATTATTTATTATTCTATTTAGAAACATATGCATGCCAAATCTGGTCAATATATGCAAAAATAATCCATTTACAAAGTCATTAAATTTCAATGGATTCAAATATATGCAAAACTGTGACAGTTGTGATAATTTTAATAGGGGTGTTGGTAATTTTTTTACACAGGACCATCATGGAAGGTTAAAGGAGGATATTAAGGCATTCAAAAAAAAAAAAATTAAGAGTTTATCTTGAATAGTTCCAGAGATATGTTAAATTATGTAGAGCTTTGCTTGCCCGCCTTAGCGTATTGCTTATTTTGGCAACTTTGAAGTCACACAGTACATTCTATTGTTAAAAGACATTGATCAATGATGCTTTCTTTAAAACAAAAACAATGTATACTACAGAATGCACCACTTATTAGTTTCATAGACGATAAAAAATAAATACATTGACAAAAATGCACAAAAACCCAATTTTGAGAGTTCGTCATAGGCATAGCATAAAGCCATAATCCTGTATTTTCAATAGGCTGGTGTCCAGGCATAAACAAAGTTATGAACAAAGTTATAATAATCAAACTTATGCTAAGTACTGTATACACTACAAACACATACATGTGTGATTTTTTATTCAGAACACAACAAGGCCATTCATGCTGATTTGCGTGGCGTGAAAAAAACACTTTTTCACCAGCAGTGACACTAAATCATCAATATCTCAGGATCTATATTAAGGATTGACTTGAAATTTTGTATGTATGTTCTTTAAACCTATAGATGCCTGGTAAAATAACATTGGCTTTTTAGTTTATCACTGTGGCCTCCATATTCACTGTGGCCTCAATATAAATTTGTTTACCTTTCCACTTCCCATTTCAGATAGCTAAACTATTTTATGCGCTTTGGGCATGAACTTCTTCTTAGACCGTCTGAAACAGACAAAGTACTCTACAAAGCAAGAACCCTTTGCCAATCGCAAGGCCCATTGAGGCCCGCGAGCTCAGTGCCTTTGTTTCCTCACAAGGCCCGGTCACTCCCGTGAACTAGTCTACCTCGTCGTAACGGTCTAGCAACGGTCAACCACAATGCATCATTTAAAATTTATCACGGAAAAATGTCCGTTTCCGGTTTAGTTTTCACAAGATCTACACAATGGAATATGCAATAGTCTTTTCATGGTGATATTTTAAAAACCACACAGTTTGGGGTCCAAATTTAGGTGTCACAAAGATGGAGGAGGAAGGGATGGTGTTTGATTATCTGTGAAAGCAACGATGACAATAACTATGGGCTTTATAGTTATACTTAATAGCGAAAGGAGAGGTGTCTGATGTTGCCTTGCATTTAGCAGTAACCCAAATCGCATTGATTTTGACAAGTTTGACGATCAGCAGACCTCACATAAGTCATAACTGACCGACAGATGATCTGTAGTTCAGTTCTGAAAATTCAGTAGAGAGTGATTCAGATCAAGAGTTGCCAACTGTTGCTGTTCCCAGAAAAAGAACGAACTATGTAAGAAGCTACTCTTGTAGGTGTCTTAGTGTACTGATATTGGCATTGCCATCTTTGGATGTGATGTGACTGGGCTTTGACCGGTACCACCGAGAGCCTATGTGAACAACATGGCATCTCAACTGACCTCAGTATCTGAGGGAATCACGCTGGTCGCTGACTGCCATCCAGCGAGACTCTTAACTTAACAAAGTAAAGGAAAATTAAGTTTATTATTCCCTCATAAAAATGCTCAAGAAAATGAACTGTAAAGAATATCAGTTGCCAGTTGTATAAAGCCATATATGTATAGATAGATAAGATACGACAACTTCATTATCTTTTCAAGAAATTATATACTTAGTTGGAGTGGCATTTTCTACAGTCAAGTATCTTGTATAATCTGTAGCCACTGAGAAATATTATTAAGCCTTTGTGTATAATTAATACTTTGTACCAATTAGTTCAATACTTTACTAATCTACAGCCACTTGTGATCTTGTAATAGTTGTATAGGCTGTAGCAAGAAAAACTTTAAAGTAAACTATTATTTCAATCATTTCTTATTAATTGTTTATTAGTTTTGTTTTCGTTATAGTCAAGTGTGATGGTAGGTATATGGGTGGGTTAATTATAGATTAGTTGTTTTTGTGCGAATAAAATTGTTGTTATTGCTCCCTCTGGTGTTTTATGTGAAAGATATCTGAGGTGGTTGTTTTTCGTGTGGTTAGCACACACTATTGAGGCAATGGATGTGACAGTCCGAATGGGTAAAGAAGACACAAAAGTTGCTAACACTGTACAGTTTGTTTCTATTATCTGTTTGTTTTGACTATCAGTAGGCCTACCTTTCTACTTTCTTTGTCTTTTCTTCTAAACAAAGAAGACAGGTAGGTTTACTGATAGTTTAAATAAATGTGACATGATTTCTTCAGTTACACTTTTATTACATTATTTCTTTCTCATTTATTTTCTTCCATTTTTGTCATTTTAATTCCTTTAAGATCAGCATACTTTGTGCTTTTAATAACAGCTTGTTATTTTGTTTTTTAACTCTGTGCTGAACAATAGCCAAAGAGTTCTAATCCGGATGTCTGTGAAAACATAAAACTGTTGTCTTTGTATTTTTTGTGAACATTTTATTTATTCACCTCACACATTTTAAACACAAAGTGAAAAATCAACATCTGGTACTGTGGTAGTATTTTTAATCACATTAAAACAGATGTAAATCCTCATTTGGTATTTTAATTGTTTTTTCCCTAAGCGTTGCACAAACCTTTTTCAGAGTTCTTTCCCCTGCGTTGAGAACTAAATAAGGGGAAGCTCAAAACTGGCCCAAGTGGCACTGGTTAAGGACACACACAAAAAAAGTACCAAGTCCTGTTAACACGAGCTCACTCAAAATACGCAATGCGGAAAGATGTACACAGCTTGCCATAATATTCTGCATTGTCCAGTTCCCAAATTCTGCCATTGTAAGAAGTGATGGGTAGATTAAAAGCCAGCACAAACTTTGCATTCACTGAAGCCCAATCATGTCCAGTAGGCCACCTGTATACATGTGTCAGGTGTCAGCTCATATTGTTGCATGAATTTGATAGAGGCCAGGTGGTCATTCAGCACCGTCTCAATCTCTCCCACATAGCTGTCCTCTTCCTGGATTAACAAATTTTTGAAAGAGGGTTCAGTCTTCTGGAACCCTTTTATTGCTTGACTGATTTGATGATCTAGTTCCTCATCACGCTCCTGCTAGTCTGGGTCTTCAGGCTCCTTCTCATGTGACTCTTACTGCTCTGTTTCATCAGAAAGCTCCAGGCACAGCTGCATGTTCATCAGCCTCCAACATGACTTCAAGTTCTTCAGGCGCATCTGCAAGCCTTTCCCTTTGCTGAATTTGAAGGAACGCCTTCAGAATGAAAATAAGGTCAGGAAGCTTTGCTGATGCCCTGAGCAGCGGTGACGTTTCATTCATCACCAGCTTATGATGTGTAATTTTTTCTTTTAAAACATCCCCTTTTACCTGTTGGTCTTCTATGCTCTCAAGAGGCAGTCTACATCAGTTGATGTGAAGTCTGTATGGTCAGGCAGCATATGATGTCTCTATACGTTCTTGCTTCTTGTTTGCTGCAGCAACTTTCTTTTCTTGAGTTTCCATGAGAAGCTGTTGCTGAAGGTGTGAAGCCTGTACTACTTCTTCACGATGTTTGTTCCTCAACACTTGTGCTTTAGAGGAGGTCCGTTGAAAACAAAGTTTTTTGTTTGTTCCTTGAGAAGATAGCATACCAGCCTGACAGTCCTATTCCTTTGCATGAGGTTAATGCTAGAACACAAGATTCCAAAAAGCATTGTTCTCCAACCAAGAAGGCTGGAGGCAAATTCGCTTTCGGAATGTGTCTTCTGTGTACTCAAGCTTCTATTTCATACAAAATACAAACTATCGGACAATATTACAACATCATAGAGGGAAAATAAAGCTTTATTTTGCACCAATTTTTGTCATCTTTGCTCAACTGCAAGCCCTTCAAAACGTGAATAAAAAAGCTGAATATTTTTAGCTTCTGCCACCTTTCTCCAGTGTCTCCATTGAGGTTGCTGGTGTCTACTGTAAGGTAAGAAAAACTGATACATCATGAGCTATCACAGTATCAGTGCATCTCACCATATATACATCAATTACTGAATTAGGTTCTCGTACTGCAATTCTATTGTGCAACACAGACCTAGGTAGAGCTAGGAAGTAGAACAAACTACTTTTTTTCTCATCCTCCTCTTTATTTTTCCCCCTTCATTTTCCTTGATTATAATACACATACACTCAGACTTTTATTTTCAAGCACATTCGCTATTTTTTTTCTTTTAAGATGTATTCCATACTTTTAAGTTTTTAAGGTGAACATAGCAGCAAAAGCACATTTTGTAGACTATTAAACCAAACTTCTTTTGAGCAACATAAAAAAATCCAAAAGAATAAAATATACTCTACCTGTTGACGAATACACTAGATCTTCGTCCATTTTCTTTCAAGAATTCAAATCCCCTTTACACTTAGCTCAATGTCTGGAGCAAGCACTGGTCACTTCAACCTGCAACAACATCAATAAAGAGCACTGTCAAAATAATAGCCAGCAAATTACAATGCAAAACTATGTAACGTCCTCAGTATATCCTGGGTTTTAAGTCCTCAATCAGCCACACTGATGATAGCCACAAAAGTATTAGAGGGAATTACAAATAGCCCTATATTATACAGTAGCTATGTTTTGTACACCATGTGTGTTCTTAGGACGTAAAGCATTTTACTACTACTATTAGCTATATGATATCATTCTATGTATAGTATATTTCATTTATAATAATATCAAATTTAATTACTTGTAGAACTGTAAACTTCCTCATCACCGATATTACAATTTTTTGCAATTTATCTAATAGTAATCAAAATCCACCTACACTACACCAGTCTTCAAAATCTACCATCTACCAGTATCAGTTGGCAAACACTTTTACTATCCTACTAGCTAAAGAAAACAACTGCACGTGTGACGTTTTAATACACACGCAAAAACATGTGGCAAGAACCGTCATCCTTCACCTGTTGTCGATTTCATTTTCCATATCAAATCTACTATTATTTTAGTATTCTTCGATCTCCCACAGTGGTTTGGTAATCCAATAGTCTCTGTAACTGTTTAGAATGTTTGATGATACTGATATTACGTACAGAAAGCGCTATAATAAAAACTGAAGCGAAAATAGAACCGGGTGGCTTCGACAGGAAGCACAGTATTCGATTTCCGGTTTCGTTCTAAGTTTGTGGATCGGAAAAACAAAACTAGGCCTAGTTTTTTGTTTGTTTGTTTAAACGGTCCCTTATCATTTTATTTTAAAATCCATTAAACTATTTGGTTTGAGCATTATTTCTGTAAGTGTTAATTGTACTGCAAATGCAGCATTTCATAATACTTATGTAATTATTTAGTAGTTTTCAGTTAATGGAAAATGATTATCTCAAAAGTAATGAACAAAAGCCAGTCGTAATTTTTGTTTTAAATGGCGGCTGCTGAAAGGAAGCTGAATGAACAAATTTAAAGTGGATGATACAAAGCACCAATTTTCTTATCTTTGTTGTTCAACTCACAGCCCTAGCATACTTATATGGCAAAGTTTTGAAAGTCTTTGTTTAAATAAATCATTTTGCTGTTGTTGTTTTTTATGTTCAGTGCAGTGACCCACTGTTACTTAACTTTAACTTAAGACAAGTATACATCCATTTCAGACAATCATGCTGGTGATAGCCATAACTTAACTCTTTAACTCTAGCAGTTGGCTTTTGACTCTCCAGTTATGTTGGCTGTCCCTCCATAGCTTGAGAAGTATTTCACAATAAATTTTCCCTGCCATTGCTCCGTATTATTGTCTCTGTCTGTCTTGATTGATGTCCACCATTTTCCCAGCAGCCAAATATGTAGCTTGCTTTTTGCAATGATTGTCGGCTATAGTATCCCCACTTTGTGGAAATGTAGTGCTTAAAATCACCATAGTTTCTGTTATTCTCATTTGTTCTTTCTCGTTCCTACTCAGTTCTATCAATCCACTATCTTCTTCACTAGAGACTAGAGTAGAGCAGTCAACTGGCTTTTTTTTTTTTTTTTTTTAATTTCTCCGAAAACTCCTTGATCTGACATATAGGGTTTGTTGGGTCAGCTTGGGGATATTAGACACTCTCTGCCCAATGGTCACTATAGGGCTTTCTTGGTATTATTATTTAGCAATGTAGGATTTTTATATAAGAGTTCTGATAATATTTTATAATGATGTTTATAATCTATTTTGTTTCTGTAAACGGGTGTACGATAAATGAGAGTGCAGCCTCAGCATCCACTGCATGGGATGCCTTTATTGTAAAGTGACCAGCTGGTAGAGAACCTTCGGTGTTACCATTACCAAGTTGTGGTCTTGATTCAGCTCTTTGCAGTCCGCTGGACCCTGCAAGTAATTACTAACTAATTCTGCAGTGCTCTTTTCAACCGTGTGTAACAGTAGCTAGCTCTAAGCAAGACACGTGCAATATTTCTCACTATTTTGTCTTGACGGTATATGCTATGAACTTGAATCACTAAAACTAGTATTATACTGCTCCACACTCCCGATTATCTTGCATTTTTAGAACACTAAACCAGCATCTCATGTGTACAACCCAATATTTTGTATTCAATGACAAAATATTCCACTCCATGCCATTGTATAATCCAATATAAATCAAATTTACAATAGAGTAACAAAGCATTTTCTAAAGCAAGCCTTGTGATGGACACAAATCATGAAGGTGTAAAATGAAAAAGAGCATAGAAGAGGAGATATTGCCGTATTATTCATTTATTGGAAGGACATTATTTACATTAAAAGTCAAGTCATTGTGTGCAATTTCGTTCATTGTACATTTTTCATAGAACTATTATCGCTGACATTGTTACTATGTTAGTATAATTGTGAAAACAGAGCTGTACAAATTTAGATTTTTTTTAGTTCCTGAGCTGTAAAGCTCTGGGAACTATTATTTGTGGGTTTGTACTGCACCCAGGGTCAGTCCAGACTTTGCACACTTTTATCTGAAACTAAAAAACGAATTCATTTGAAACTTGGTATTTAGTTAGAAAATGGTGAACCCTACCAGATGACAAAAAAGGTTTGCATATCGGGTGAAGTCATCAAGGCGACGTCATAATTTCTTTTCTTTTTTTTTTTTTCTAATCCTATTTCTCCCAAACTACCAGCAGGATTTTTTTCAAATTTGGTATGTACTTAGACTTTACATGTGCCTCCAAGGTAAAACCAACCTTATGCAAATCAAGTAAAGTAATCATTGTAACGTCATTTTTTAAAGTTTCTTTTTTTTTTAAACGGCCTATTTAATTAAGAGTGTACATATGCCTCGAACCTTGTGACATCACCATGGTGATGTCAGAATTTGTTTTGTTTTTTCTAATCCTATTTTCTCTCAAACTAGTGGAAGGGTTTGGTTCAAGTATATACTTATGACTTTCTGTATGCCTCCAACATAAAACCAAACTTGTACAAATCAAGTGAGTAATCATGATATCACCTTTTAATTTTTTTTTTTTTTTACATTTTCTTTGATTTAAACATAAATGTATTCAATAAACCAGGCAATAGTGCAAGGCAAAACATCAGGGAGCACAGAAGCACAAGGCTTAAATGTTAATGAGTGCTACCCAAATAATAAATAATGTATAAAAAAATAGTTCCTTTAATATTAAACTTTGTATGTAAAGAGAGTGCACAGACGTGTTGAGCCTTATTCAAAACTTATGTATATCGAGTGATGTCATCATGGTGATCTCGCATCCAGCGTCAGTCCAGAGATGGTACTTGCGAGCTTTTCTCTAAAAGTAATGGATGAATTTCTTTAAAACTTGGTATTTAGCTAGGAAATAGTGAACCCTACCAGATGACAAAGAAGAATTGTTGTGCTTTTTCTAATCCAATTTTCTCCCAAACTTCTGGAGGGATTTGGTTCAAGTTCAGTATACTTTTCACTTTACTTGTGCCTCCAAGGTTCAACAAAACATGCTAACTGAATGACATAGTTATCGCTACACCATTTTTTTACAAAGAAAATGTTTTTAAAAAAAATTTTTTTTAATCTTCCAATGTAATTAAGAGTAAACAGATGCCTTGAGCATTAAATGAAACTATGGTATATTGATTGACCACATCCTGTGACGTCATCATGGTGATGTCGTAATGTGTTGTTTTTCCCAAACCACTGGAGGGATTTCGTTCAAATTTGGTATATACTTAAAACTTTTCCTATGCCTCAAAGATAAAACCAAACTTACACAAATCAAGAGATGTAAACAAAATGACACCACCTTTTAATTTTTTTTTTATATATACAGGGTGTGTGTGTGTGTGAGAGAGAGAGAGACAGCACAAGGGAACTTTGCGCCCGTTGGGGTCCAGCAATTGTTAAATTAAACATTTTTATTTTATAATAATATTTATAAAGCGCATACCATTTGAATGAGTGTGGAGGGGGATGATTGATTGATTGATTTATTGTTGCTTTAGGTCCAGCGGACTCTTCCGAGCCAAATCAGGATCGGACAACCCCCGATCCGCATAAAAGATCTGCTGAAACAACCCTAGTGGGAAAATTGAATGCCCTCCACCGGCCAGTCACTTTACAATAAAGACATCCCACGCAGGGGACGGCTGAGGGTTTACCTCAACTACGCGAACCCCCGGTTACAAAAACAAAATAGAATACAAACATCATTATAAATTATCAACAAAACACATACATATAAAATACCTATATTGCTAAATACTAACATCATAGGAAGCCCTAGTGACCACCCAGCAGAAAGCGTCCAACACTCCCAAGCTGATCCAACAGACCTCATACACAAACAAGGAGTCTTGTCCAGGAAGAGTTTTCAAGAAAAAAGGTAGGTCATTGATCTAGCAAAGAAGAAGATAGTATAGCAGAGTGATAGGACAGAGCAGGAATGGGAAAGAGTAAATGAGGAAGATAGCAACAGTGGGAATTTAAAGCACTAAATTTCCAGAAAGTGGGGATACTATTTATACTGAAACCCCCGGCACTCCAACGGGGGTACTGTTGCCGCAGTGAATCTGTCATGCCTACAAAGGCAAGACAGGTTTTCAACTGGGGCTTTCACTTTTCCCTTTATAGGTTAGAACAATCTACAGTGGCAAGATTGCTCATGACCCCAAGGGGTGGAGGGGGATGAGACACACACCAACCAAAAATAAATCTTACAGTCACACACATATACAATGACATCAATTGTGCTGAATACTGGTAGTTCTGCTAAAATAGGTAACTTCAATAACGGTACAGGATGCAGTCAATATAAAATTTCAAAAAATAAAAATTTGATTTTCTTCCGTCTTCTAATAGCGATCTCCCTGCCTTTACACCACCTGTTTGAGTGATGTATGTGTATTTGGTGTGTGTGAGGGTAAATGAGACAGGTGAGCATGTATGTTGATATAGATCGCCGCGCTTTGAGCCTTGGGGAAAGGCGCGTACATAGCATCCTGTATTATTATTATTATTATTAAGTTTTGAGGTTGGACTTCAAAGATGTGAGAGATTATCAATGCCCGAAGTGAAAAGGAAGAGAGTTCCAGAGTTGTGATCCATAGAAAAATATCAAAAGCCATGAGTTTTGCTTTTAAAGTGACCCTGACATAGAATCCTCGAGTCACCTGAAGAATGTAGACCGGGAAAGTTTGTAGACAGAATGTTTCTAGTATCAGACTGACTGATACACGACTATTTTATCATAGCCGATTCAGCCCCAATGCTTGAATCTTTTTATAAGTGTAACTCGAATTCGTTTATCCATGCAGCCTGTTCACTCAGCAACAAAGCAGGAGTTGTCGTATAAACTTTTACAACTTTATTCAGCAAACATCAAGGACTGCATACAAGATCGCTTTCTGAAAATCACTACAACAGTCATCATCAAAAACCATCACAAATCACCCCATCAAAGCAGACAGTGTATTACTTATATAGCCTCTCTGCAATCGAGAAAAAGTTCAAACATTCCAGCATGACACAATAACACCCAATCAAAATAAAATCGTCACCGGAACTATGCACTGTCTTACGTCATTAGGTTAGGAGAATTGCTTAGCTATTACCAGATCTATCTGGAATCTTTGGTCGATAATAAAAATTCCAGAAAACTCCCAACAAAATCGTTTGATGAAAAGTATCAACATTATACAAAGCTTCTTATTATAGCAACAACGCAAAATCAAATCAAAGGTAAATACACTCTATTATTGATGCTTCGCAAAACAAAATGACCAGATCTATTATGCTTGTCTCATCGTAACACAGAGAAGGAATAATCCAGTAATTATAATAAATGAGAAACAGATGATTTTATTCATTTATTACAGATTTTAGATGTCTAAAAGCTAATATTACTTTCTAGTGAGAAGACATAACATGAAATTACATTACATAATTGTTGCTTTAGGTCCAGCGGACTCTTCCGAGCCAAATCAGGACCGGACAACCCCCAATCCGCATAAAAGATCTGCTGAAACAACCCTAGTGGGAAAACTGAATGCCCTCCACCAGCCAGTCACTTTACAATAAAGACATCCCACGCAGAGGACGGCTGAGGCTTCACCCCAACTTATCGAACCCCCGTTTACAAAAACAAAATAGAATACAAACTCATTATAAATTATCAACAAAACACACACATATAAAATGCCTACATTGCTAAATAATAACATCATAGGAAGCCCTAGTGACCACCTAGCAGAAAGCGTCCAATATTCCCAAGCTGATCCAACAGACCTCATACACAAATAAGGAGTCTTGTCCCGGAAGAGTTTTCAAGAAAAAATGTAGGAGACTGGTCTAGCGAAGAAGACGATAGTATAGCAGATTGATAGAACAGAGCAGGAATGAGAAAGAGCAAATGAGAAAGACAGCGACAGTGGGAATTTAAAGCACTAAATTTCCAGAAAGTGGGGATACTATTTATACTGAAACCCCCGGCACCCCAACGCGGATATAAAATGAAATTGAACTGAATTGTAAAGCGGAGTCACAATAACAGTAAAGTGTATAGAGGACTGATACAGACACCGATAATAAATGTATTCATACACCCGAATGCACACACACACACAGTCTGCAGAACAAAACACTTTTAAAAATATTTTATTGTTTCGTCTTTGTCATTTCAACAACATTTACCACAATAAGAAAACAATGGGAAAAACTCAACATTGCCTGGACATAGTGGCACACAAAAAGAGAACATCTCTATACACTGTACAGGACTGTGTGGTGTCAAAGGAAATTGATTGATTGATTTATTGTTGCTTTAGGTCCAGCGGACTCTTCCGAGCCAAATCAGGACCGGACAACCCCCGATCCGCATAAAAGATCTGCCGAAACAAGCCTAGTGGGAAAATTGAATGCCCTCCACCGGCCAGTCACTTTACAATAAAGACATCCCACGCGGGGGACGGCTGAGGGTTGACCTCAACTACGCGAACACCCCGGTAACAAAAACAAAATAGAATACAACCATCATTATAAATCATCAACAAAACACATACATATAAAATGCCTATAGTGCGAAATAATACAATCATAGGAAGCCCTAGTGACCACCCGGCAGAAAGCGTCCAACACTCCCAAGCTGATCTAACAGACCTCATACACAAACAAGGAGTCTTGTCCAGGAAGAGTTTTCAAGAAAAAAGGTAGCGAAGAAGAAGAAAGTATAGCAGAGTGATAGGACAGATCAGGAATGGGAAAGAGCAAATGATGAAGACAGCGACAGTGGGAATTTAAAGCACTAAATTTCCAGAAAGTGGGGATACTATTTATACTGTAACCCCCGGCACTCCAACGGTGGGAACTGTTGCCGCAGTGAATTAGTCATGCCTACAAAGGCAAGACAGGTTTTCAACTGGGGCTTTCACTGTTCCCTTTATAGGTTAGAACAATCTACAGTGACAAGATTGCTCATGACCCCAAGGGGTTGTCAAAGGAAAACTCAAAACTGGGTACATAAACAATTTGCTATAACCTGCACAAACAATTTTGATTCAAGACTTTCAACTTCCAATTATTGAATCAATTATCAGCTCAATTAATAATAATAATAATAATATGCTTTAACTTCAAGAGCTGCTCAATGTGCTGGCTGAAACATGATCTAACTCGAGCCGACCAGGGTATCAACTTGCCCCAGATGACCGAGCACAATCCTGGACAAACAGGGATGGGGAGAAGGGACTTAGCGCTTGCCAGGTGTATTTTATTATTATTTTTTTTTAAATTTACTTTATTGTCCCTTTTTCATAGGGAAATTCTGGGCCGCCTCCCCTGGGGAAAGCGTAGTCGCAGCCTGTGGCGCGCCCAAGCCCAACCTATCTAACATTAGTTGTGATTTTAAAAATTTGCTGAGGGAGCAAACCGGAGTACCCGGAGAAAACCCCCGAGACGTGGCCCGAGTCAAAAGTAAAAAATATTCGGAGAAACATAATGCCCCGATGCTGGATCAAACCCACACCTGTCAGGCGCCATTGGTTTCTGGCCTGTGGACAAGGCAAGTTAGTCCCGCTTTAGCCCACTTGGCCACAACGCTCGCTCTTTATGTAACGGGTACACCAATCTACGACACGAGAGCCGGGATCTTTAGTGTTTGTGCAATGGAATGCATACCCAGACTAGACCTTGGTTAAAGCAGGCAACTGAAATTGCTTACTAACATACATTTCTCAATCACCCCCCCCCCCCCCTCCCCTAGTTTATCCATCACAAACTACACAGATCAAACACAGGAGGGCTGGGAAGAAGTGAAAGAGCAAAAGACTGAATAAGTTGTTTCAAACAAAACGAACCTCTAAACCTTGTTGTATGGATTGGTATTTATTGACAAGCAACTCTCAGCCCAACCTCTTCATTGCAGTGCAGATTATATAACAGAAAAGTGTGTCAATATAATTATGGAGCAGATGTTCTCTTGTTACTTCGTAACACCATTCCATTGACTCTGCCCTTCAATTCTACCCCTGAATAATTATGTTTGTATAATGTGAAGTCTATAGAAGTTGTCTTGTGGATTCCTCACAAGTCATGTGATATGCTTTAACAGTTTCATACTTTTAGGCAACTGCTAATCTGAAAATGGGCCTGATCAGGGAAAAAATAGTATGCCGCGAGTTTATGTACACAGTTGCCCTAGAAAAAATTTCTGGCTGCATTAGCCACTTGGTTTCAGCTGATAACATTAGTATACAATATAAACGCAACATGTACAAGGCGGTGTCTTCAACTTCGCATATATTATAAGTATTATTATTTTACTAGCATATGCTATCAGTATTATTACTTTACTCATTAACAGCATTAACAAGCACTGACCTTTCTAGAAACAATAATTAAAATGTTAACAATTATATAAATTCTACCGATTTTCAGCAAAACAAATATTGCTTCTTACACTTTTGGAGAAAAAAAAATAAATGGCAAAATATTAATAACTGCAGAATTCCTCATAAATTCACAATTACTGTACTTTATATGCCAGTTGTTATCATTTACCGACTTGTATACTCAGTACTTAAAACTATTGTTCTTTCTCCTCACAAAACTTGATATGTAGACATATTTCTCACCCTCTGGATAAAGCTTTTAATTAACAAAAAGCTTTTAATTAACAATCTACTGTACATTACAAAATATGTGTTTACACAACCTTCATATACAAATAAATAAATAAAATGGCACAATAATTTGATGAAATCGTCACTACTGTATATAAATATTGCTTAAATATTGCTACTTATTCAGTTCAGTTTAGAGGAGAAAGATGACTATGAGCTTGCTTTTTACATGCAGTATTTTTTGTTTCTTCTTTACATTCCTATCACCAATAACAATTATATACTATCATAAACAATTAAGACAATTTATTTAATGATATCTACATTACCATACGAGTGGCCCCAAACTATTAATAGCTCCTTAATGACTTTCTTTGTTGTCGATATTGTTTAGAAATTTTAATAATAATATACTATAGTAGTGGACACTGGGGTAAAATGGGGTATCGAGGTAAAGTGGGGTAGCAGGACATTGTACCCTTGCAGGGCCCTATCAAGGGCACGCTCCCATTGGTTCGACAGATCACATGACAAGACGCAGTTTCCCGTCTATGTTGCTTTCGCGCGCTCTCTCGCTGCCGAGTAAGTGGTAAGACATTATTTTTTTAATTCTTAGATCTATTTTTCAAATTACACGTTTAGCGTGAAATCTCCGGAGCATGAATGGTTGAAATATTGTTTTTGGCCTATATTTCTAAGTCGTCTTATTATCTACAAACTGTCATGTTGCATTTAGTTCTCTTGTGACTTATTACGTAGCAAGCACGTGTGTTTCATTTGCACTAATTGTGGAGTAAAATGGGGTATGGAGGGTGGGGCAAAACGGGTGCTCTGAATGCCAGCAATAGGCACACTATTCCTGTGCCGGGCTTGACGAGGATACGGAACTCCCTGTCTTTAAGTGCGAACTGTGTGATGATGATTGACACATCTCTGTTCACTTGTAAAATGCACAGTTATACTTGAAACAAACAGAAACAATCGAAAAGCAACACGTCGTAATTTTCAATTTTATTTTATTTTAGCAACAAAGGTCTTTTTCTATCAGCTTAATTTCATTTTTATGCTTCCCCATAAGCAACACGTGGTAATTTTCAATTTTATTTTATTTTAGCAACGAAGGTCTTTTTCTCTCAGCCTAATTTCATTTTTATGCTTCCCCATTTCGCCCCAATGTGGTACCCCATTTTGCCCAAGGTATGGGGCAGAATGGGGTGCAATGGGTTATGTATTTTGAAGTTCAATAAATCATTGAAATGACTTGCTACAATCTTTTTGCTTTGCTATAATGTTGTGAGATAACCAAGGTTTGTATTCATGTAAACCAATTATTCTGCGTCTTGATGTGCGTCATTCTGTTTATGTTTTTGTGTTAAGTACCCCATTTTACCCCGGTGTCCACTACTTTAATAGATCATGCAAAACGTCAAAATACAAAGATTTTAAATTCCATCAAGGGGAAAGTCCCTGAAAAACAAGTAACATTATATATAGGAATTATTCAAAAATGGAAGGTAACTTGTCTTTTTGTTTGGTTTTTAGTTATCTAGAGTTATCCAGGCAGACATCTTGTCTCAGAACACTATGAAAGCTTAGCTACCCCGGAGCTGCAAGCTTTTCTTCTGGAAAGGGGTGATGGTGGTTGCAGGGCAGTGCAAGGCCGAACTAGCGGAGCTAGCCAAGACTGCCACTAAAATCAACCTTTCGGTTGATCTGAAAGGTTTGATGGAGGACAGAGAACAAATTATAGGCGAGAAACTGTGTTCATTGGCAAAGAATGTCTACCTAACGTTAGACAAATCTGGATGCAACATGCGGGCACGCTGGTCAAAGTTGTTTCCCCATCATATTTCCGAGCATGGTCTATTTAGAAAACAATTTAGTTTTACCTCTGATTCTATTCCCAAAATACTACAATTTTAATATTCACACCCAGATCCAACAGTAAAAAAAATAATAATTTGTTTTAAAATAATTATAAATAATAACACAAATATAAATAATAATAGTAATAATAATAATAATCATTAAGGGAAAAAAGTAGAGCGTGTACTTGAAATTCAACATGCTACCGTGTCTACAGATTGAGCCATGATAGATGAATATTTTTGCTATGCAATGTTGTAGTTCTTTTTTCAGTTTCTTACTGGAGAGACTATGTGTACACCCATCAGTTCTCAAACAAAGTAGCAGGGTTGGCTGTACAAAGGTTGCAAAGGGTAAAATGCATTCGCAGTTGAAGATCTGTGATCACAAGAGGGTCAAATCAAACAGCTATCACTCGGCCACACACAAAACTGGTGTTCTTCAATATCCAGATGAATCGAACTGCATAAACTTAATTGGAAAATATTTGCAGAAACACATTTTCAAATAGTTCTACCTTTAAACTGATGAAAACTCTTGCGCACAGGCTATAAGCACATCAGAAGGAAAAAAAAGGACAATGCCAACGAAGTAAACGTGGAAGCACAACTGGGATCTGTTAAATTTCTGTGCCTTACTAAAACACAAGTTAAAGAGGAGGGAAAAGAAGAAATAAACATATTTACATACACTATAAAATTAATAACAATACACCAGTGTTACTCTGTAACAATTGAAATAAACACATGCTTTCACTTGCAATTCACATTTAGTATTATTTGGCAATATCATAAGTACACAATCTGCTATTTTCTTAAACAAACCCTCCCCACACACCAACCAAAGTCATTATTTGTTGCGTCACGGTTCATTGATGTTAAGTTACACACAAATATATCGACGTGATAGAAACAGAAATATTTCAAACAAATATGAGAAGGATTCAGGAACAAAACAACACGTTCACGTGAAGACATCACATCTTGAGGCTGTGGTACTTCAGAAGGCCAAGGTTGTCCTGACAAAGATGAACTGAATGACTAAGGTTAAGTCAAATGACCCATGCATTAACATTCTGACTGACTTATTTCACAAATCCTATCACTCGACTGCAGAGATATGGAAAGCACAAACCAAATAATTTTTTGCTAGCAGGCTTGCCACATAGAGCCAAGCCAAAACTCTCTGTAATAAACAAGACACAGACAACCAGAGTGATGCTCATGGCTGAGGGTCTAAGAATGACTAACACATGTTCGTCAATAGCATTCACTCTCGTTGAAGTACACCAAAATAATAAACGATACAGCCGAACACTTATTATTCAAGAAAACTGCAGCCCACTGTGGGTGCACTCGGGCTTCTGATCAATCAACCAATATTTTGCACCATCTTTCACTTGAATAAACAAGCCCATGCAGGTAACACCCTAATTGTCAAAAATGCCTTCTAACACTAATTGCTGAACACTGAATAGCTGTTGAGTTTCATTATCTCGTCACTTTTGCTCTCTCCCCGTTTGCTTTCACTTTGTCTTTAGCAGCGCCTCTGGCAGGTTTGTCGTTTGTCTGTCCATGTCCATGACGTTTCTTCTGGTACTTGTTCACATACCCTTCCACCAACTGCTGAATTTTCTGTGGGTTGATGTTGCCATTCTTACTGTGGCAAATCTGCAAATAAACATCAAATATCACTTAGTTTAACACACAAATTCAATTACTCACTGTCAACTTGGAAAATGGAGAAGCAGCTTTCAAAAATATGTACAACCACTAAGACCTCACTTTCTTACATAGTTGGATAGAAACAAATCAATTGAAGTCCGGATAGAAGCAAATCAATTGAAGTCCAAGATGCACAACTCTGGAAATGAACTTTCATTCAACAAGAACTGCCAATACTAACAGTAATATTTTATGGAACAAAGTTAAAAAATCAAAAGCTTGGCGTAAAAGGGAGGATGTAAAAAGTAAAAACCTTTGGCACGGCTTTTCTGAGAATTTCCTTGTACTCTTCTTTGGTGATTTTCTTGTGGCTGTAAAATGGACGAAGAGCTTGCTTCACCTCATCCACTACACGTTCTTGCAGGTGCAGTTTCTTCAGGAACTATAACACAAAAAATTACTTTAGCACATAGTGAAACTATGTAACATATAATGAAAGTGTATTAAAGAATTTATATTTTACTTTTTGTAACCAAATTTCTTTACCCAAAACAAAATTAAATCTAAACCACTCAAAATGTATTTTACACTTTTGAATCATATATACAGACCTGTTTACCCTAAAATTGTAGTTGGGGAACTTAAAAAAAAAGAAAAAAAAAGGGGGTGTTTCGAAGAAAGTAAGTGTATTCCACGAATAACTTGAAAATACCATATATTAGACACAATACATTCGCAACTTACATACCTAATGTTTTGAGACAACACAAAAAATATGTTATCTTACATCAAAGAACATAAATTGCCATTAAGATACAGAGATTGCAAAATCAAAGCTCTTAAGAGAACCCCAAAGGACCATGGTAGGCAATTATGACTGTAGTTATTTTTACAAATTAATTTTAGTACTGTTTTTCTCTCTTTCGTTTGAGCCATCAGTGGCAACACAAAAAGGTACATTGAGCATCTGCTCTTTAACTGAAGCTTTGATGTCTTCTGCCATTGACGTAATTATCTCAGTTGTTTTGTTCCTGCCGCAAAAATACATCTGAGCGATTTTCTAGTCTGGAAAAGCACTTTTCACAGTTTTACTTATTATATCTGCTGTGGTAAGAGGTAGATTAGTCTTTACAATAAGTTCAGAAAACATGGCCTCGGCTCGGATAACATCTTGCTCAGTTTGCGATACTTGCTGTGAAGGCATGAATTTCAGTATGCTTTGGCATGTTGCAGCGGCCTGAATTCTACCAAGTCGATCACGGTGGCTTTTAGTCTCACAATGGCGATCGATATCCAATTTTCCAGAATGTGAAATAAAAAAAGTCAACTTCACAGTACTTGCATCGAGCATGCACTTTGCTGACAGAAGATTCGATGATGCCTGGGATTTTAGTATACTTTGAGAGAAATTCCTGCTCACGTATTTTGGGGGGCTTTTGAGGGCCAGCAACACTTGCACTTGCTGCTTGACATTTCATTTTTCACCCGAATATGACGCCGTCATTGTTGTCAACGAATGACCATAATAAAAGCGGAAATAGCCGATCCGTGATGTCACTACTCGTAAACCAATCATCGTCGATTTTGCTTATTACCCGAAAAAAAAAAAAACGCCAAAGCTCCGAACTGCTCCGAAAACAACCAATTTATGTCTAGATTTTAAAAATAAAAAAAAAAAAAAAAGGGCTGTTATTTTTGGTACGGTTTCGTATTGGTTGTATTTTATCAAATGTCGCGATTTTATAAAATACGGCGAAACTGAATGGGTAAACAGGTCTGAATATATGTAAAAGAATCCATCAAACATATCACGATAACAAAACAAAGTGGTGCATTGTAGCACTTACTTTTTCCTTATTAGTGAGATCCACTGCTGAGGCTGGGACATCATCCACCACTTGAGCAGACAGCTTCTTGATGGCTTTGTGCAAGGCCCGAATATCTACCGGTGGTGGCTTTCTCCCTCCCCTATAGGATGGCTCATCTGGACCTGATGGAAGCTCTAGCTCACATTCGTCATCCAGCGGAGACATGTCCATGTCTAGTACCTCCGTCGAATCCTCCTGGGTTGGAGAGTCGGAGAACGATGGCATGGGGAAAAGCCTGTTTCCCCTCATAGCTGGTGATCTACCAGGTGGGCCAGGAGGGAAGGGAACTTTGAAAGGCGATTGAGAAGACAGCAAGTTCTGAGCCTGCACAAGGCTGGATAAGGTCTTGTCAAACTTGTCATTATCATTGCCTGCTATGCTCATCATGCCCATACCTGGCATGTTGCCCATATCTGACAATGGGAAGGGGCCACCCATTCCTTGTGACCTAGGACCACCTTCATCCATGCTATTCATCTGTCCTGGGAAAGGTGGGGGTGGTGGAGGTACACGCTGGCCAAAATGATTTTGTAGAGGGAGACCGCCTGGTGCCCCTTCACTCATCTGCCATCGGAAACGAGGAGGAACAGGAGAATTCATCTGGGTGGCGAAAGGTCCATTAGGGAATGGGGGTCGACCCGCCAACATGGGGTTCAACAGCATGCGTCCAGGTCCAAAAGTCATAGAAGGAAGTGAAACTCTGGATGGCGGACCACCCATCAAGCTGCTGCTGTCTCCTATAGAACCAGGAACACCAAAAGGTAGCCCCTCTTCCATCTGACCTGGCTGGCCCATAATCTCTGGATGAGGTGGGTTGGGTCCTCCAGTGTACATGGCTCTCTCTTCTTCCTCAGTAGGGTGTGCTGGGTCATACACTGCCTCTTCCAACATATCCTTGCGGCGTATGGGGGTTGGAAGTAAACCTTTCCCTGGTTTAGGAACAGGCAAGCCTTCAGTCTTACTGGGCTCTGGAGGTTGTTCCTCAGGTTCTGGAGGTTTTTCTTGAGGTTCTGTTTCAGGTGGGACAGGAGGAGGTACAGGTGGCATGGGTGGCTGTTGAGGTTCCTCAGGGGGTGACTGATCCTCTGATCCAGGGTAAAATTCAGGTTCTTGTGGTTCAGGAACAGGAATTTCATCTGGAGGAATAGGCGATTTTCGTTCTGCTTCCTTCTCATCAGTATCTGCCCTCTCGTTCTCCTCATCCCTGTCAGATTCCTCATCTGGCTCATCCCTGTTGACAATGACCACTTGGCGCTGGTCGGTTTCTTCCTCCGACTCCTGGGAAGATTCCTCATCCCTACTGGATAATTCATCCACCTCCTGGGCTGGAGACCGGTTGGATGTAGGCGTGTCAGATGGATCTTTCTGGAAAGTATCACTAGGGCTCCAAGTACGTTTACGTTTCTTGCTTTTCTTATCCACAACAGGCGACTCCTCTCGTCCATTTTCTTCATCATGGTGACGATAGCGTCTCTTTTGCCTGACCTCAACTTCTTCCATTTCTTGTTCTGAAGAGGAGGAAGAGGAGGAGGAAGAGGATTCTTCGTTTTCTTTGTTCCAATCATCTTCAAACTGGTGATGACGGGGACTTGGAGATGGAGAAGGAGTCTTTCGCCTATGCTCTCGGCTGCGGTCCCTCTCTCGCCTTCTTTTTCTGCGCTTGGCTCTCTCTCTTTCGCGGTCTGCTGATTTGTTGCGTTCTCGTGATTTCTCCTGATCCCTAGACCTGTCATGTTCTCTTGATTTGTCTCTTTCCCGAGATCTGTCATGTTCTCTTGATTTGCCTCTCTCTTGAGACCTCTCACGATCTCTTGATCTGTCTCTAACACGTTCTCTCTCATGATCTCTGGACCTGTCTCTGTCTCTAGAACGGCCATTGTCTCTTGACCTGTGGTGTTCATGTTCACGTGAGCGATGTTCATGTTCAGGCGAAGGACGTTCTCGAGAATGGTGCTCCCGTGATCTCTCTCTGTGGCGGTGTCTCCTGGATCTTTCTCTATCAGATCGACCTTCTCTGTCAGATCGACCTTCTCTTTCAGAACGATCTCGAGAGCGAGACCTTGATCTGGAGCGTCTGCTACGCCTTCGTTCTCTCTCTCGTTCTTTCGCCCTAGAACGACTGCGTGACCGATAATGCCGCCTACGTGAAGTACGTTCTGGTGATCTTCTGATTTCGTCTGACCTTCGTCTCTCTAAAAATTGTCTTTCCTCACGCTCTCTTTCACGATATCTCTGGCGCCTTCGGTCACCTCGGTCATCACGGATGACAATACGCAAGTCATGGCCATCGTGTTCCACAGTGCGCTTTTTCTTGGCGCCTCTTGAGTTTTCTGAATTGGACCCTTTACCATAATCTCGACTAGACCTAGGTGCAACTTCATCTTCACTATCATCCTCTACAATGAGGGTGTCAATGGGTTCCTGGGGAGGGCATTCAATGATCTGAACATCATCGTCACTGTCATCTTGAGCCTGCACTGTTCTTGAATCTTCCCCTGCTTCTTTCTCCAAGTCTCTCTGAATAACACGTGTCACACCAAGCGCTGGGCTGCCCTTTTTCGTGGCATCAAATGTGTTCAAGTTTGACCTCGCTGACTTTTCCCTATCATCCAGGCCAATATTAATTTCCAAAATGTCGATGCCATCAACCAGCCTTCGTCGACGACGGTTGGTGTGGTGAACACTGTCTCTAGTACTTTCATCGTCATCATCATCGCTGTATGCTTTGGGTCTTTCATCCTCGCTGTCTTCTTCCAACACTCGCCTAACAGTCTCATCATCTCTCTCCTCTTGGGCCAGTAGGTCAGCATCAGGAGGAGGACTGGACATGTACTCTGGAGAGCGATCACTATCATCATCCATGCTCTCATCTCCATTTATGGATGCAGCACTGCCATCCTCTTCTTTGTCCTCATCTTCTTTATCCTCATCCTTTTCCTCTTCCTCTCTGCCTTCATCATCATCTTCTCGTGCCTTGAAATCAACTTTCGCTTCGTCCTCAACCTTTCCCTGAACATCCTCATCTCGCATCTCATCATCGGCCGACACCTGAAGAACATCTGATGAAGCTCCTCCTGCATGGAAAAAAAAAAAATTTTGTTAAAACCACACATTCTCAGTGTCATTTCACATTGGTGCGAATACAACCTGCTGTCTCACTGATAACAATGCCTATGGCTTTTACAACTCAAAACAACGGACATGAATATAATATAAGCTTAAAACAATAAATTTCACATATGGTCCATATCACCCTCTTTCCCACACCCATCCCTCACCACAAGAGTTTTATTTAAATAAAAACTTTATTTTTAATAATACAAACCTTGACTATCATCAGCATTTGATGCTGGCATGTCTTGACTTAGAGATCCGTCTCTTCCTCCATCTTCCTCCTCCTTTGTCAAAGTATCCTCCTTCATCGATGCATGTTTTGGCAATTCCTCTTCATTCCATGGGCCTTCTTCATCTACGGCAGCTTTAGACGATTCCTCGTATTTAAGGGAAGCATCTGCCGAGGCTTTTTCTGCATGGACACTTTCTTCATCAGTCTTTCCTCCTTCCATTTCCACTTCACAGTTATCTGCTGGGCTGTCGGGGTTCATGTTATCTAAATAGGTTTCTGACATTTCAAATGATTCTCTGCCTTCCTCACTATCCCCTGGTGCACCGGAAGCCTCAGCAGGGACTCTGTCAAAAGATTCTGCAGTGACTACGTCCCAATCTTCATTATCACCATCTTCATTTCCTTTCTCCTGAAAGCTTCCACCTTCTTCAACACTGAGGCCATCGCCTCCTTTGTTTTCAGCTTCCTCAGCACTATTATCATCTACCTTACTTTCACTTTCTTCAACATTATCACTACTTTCTACTTGATTTTCACCTTCTTCGACATTATCATTACTCCCTTCTTTCTCACAACTCTCCTCCAAGTCTTTGTCTTCAGTCTCTCTCTCCCCTTCATCCTCCATCTTCTCCTCTCCCTCCTCCTCTTCCTGAATGATCAGTCTGTTTTCCTCAGCATCACTGTCGTCAGCCTGATCTCCGTCATACATGCCCAACATGGAGTCAGTACATCCGTCACCCTGCATGTTTTCAGATTGCTCATCTCCAATATCACCATACTCTGGGGAATCCTGAGAATCTTCATCCTGCCGACATCGACTGGTTATGATATGGTCTTCCAACAAATCAATGTCATCAGTGGGGTTGGTGGGAGAGTAAACACTAGGGCCAGCAGCCCTGCTCCCCTGGAGACTAACATCACTATATAACTCGTCAGTTGGGTTGGTGGGTGAATAGCGACTTGATTCATCATCTGCATTCATCTTGACGATGTTTCAGACCTCACTTGCTGATGCAGTATTGAGTTTTACAACCGTACCTCAGCAAATTTACTGTTGAACTATCATTGAGGCAGGAATGCCACCAATGCTGGTAACAGAATCTGAAAAGAAACAGATCGGTTTATTAAATTGGTCCCAAAACAGCATTATGCATTTCATCACAGCAATACATATTGATATAAACAAAACAATACATACAGAAATCCAAATTACAGACGTAAACAAAACAAGCAAACATACGGCCACAATTAACAGTTAGATGAGCTCATTTGTTGATAAAAAAAAAAAAAAAAAAAAAAAGGAAGAAAAAAAAATAGTTAAGATCACTTTACTCATTATAACAATGTTATAATACAGTAAAACTACAAATGAAACATTTTCAAATTAACCATGAACATAAGTAAATGTCAAATTTCCCAGCTCTATATAGTTTAAATGAACCCTGAAGTCATACCTATGTTAACTACCAAATCAGTATTGACTAGTACAAAAAGAAATGGCAAAATTCTCAGCTGTGTTGGTAAATTATCAGTTCAGCGCATCTGTACGATTCTAAATGCTTTAAATGTTTTGAAGATTCTCAAGGAACGCAGAGCTTTATTACTAAGTGGTCACCAAGGAAACTAAGCCTTTTGCTCCATATGTAAATTGCTACTTCAGCCTAAAAAAATTGCACAACGTTTTGCCCAACAAGATGCTATTTTATTATTAGTATGTTACAGATGACAGTAATCAAACAATTAAAAAGGAAAGTTTCCTCTAGTCAATCTTCTCTTTTGACATGCACAAACTGGGTGTCAAAAATCATTGAAGCCTATACTGCATGTAAGCATATGCCCTTGAAACAGATTGAGATCGTCATCACTTTTCCAGCATTTCATCGGAGCCTGCAGCAAACGATCTATTACACAAACTCTTGTCAATCAAGCAAACCAATTCTTGGACAACACAACTCATATCAAACTTTGGACATTGGCACTGTATTAGCCATCTAAATGTAATTCAGACCGACGTAATAAATCACCATGTTCCACTACAATTTTTTGCAGCCTCTATTTGAAAGAAGTGTCATACTGTTTCCAAATCTCATTTTAAGAGAATTATACTAAAATTACAAATGTTGGATTTCTTGTAGTTTTTACACAAATCACCTTCTGTAAGGTTTTTAAAGTTTAATTTTTATTTTGTATTAGATATTATCAAATTTGGTGTAGCATTGTACACTATTTCAAAAGCAGGCTGTACAACTAAAAACTACCTAAATGCAGCAGACTGATTACTGCTCTAAAACATTTCCATCCATGTTGAGATACAAAACTGCTTTCCATGCAAGAGTATTAAGGGAATATCAGATGGGATTGTTGACACAAACAGGAGAAAATGTGCAGTCACATGGTCATGTGTGCCAAAATTTGGAAGAGAACAAAGGTCTATTCTGAGCATGCACACATTCCTCTCACTGACTTTAAAGATCCTGACGTTCATGTCACCGACAGGTGAGTGCCGCCTACACAAATACACCCCGCAAGCACTAGGTTCCCTTCTCCCTCCCCCCAGACCCGGTTGTCCAGGATTGTGCTCAGTTGTTTGGGTGTCAGATGATGCACCCAAAGCAGCAAGTGTGCGCTTCAGGCAACTGGAGCTAGATCATTTATTGGCCAGCGACTCAAGCATCTCTTGAGCTAAAAAAAGGGGTTATACAAGAACTATTAAATAAATTATTTAATGAGACGGAATCCATAAATAAACAACTGTAACAGGGAGCAAACAGTTCCAATACCAGGTCTGGCTGAAATGATTGCCAGCTGCTCATTGGAAAAATAAATGCTAGAAATCCCATCAACAATAACTGTTCGATCACCTGTGGCATCAAAAGGCAAGGGGTGATGGTGAGGAGGGGTCAACTGCATCAACAATCCTGACTGCTACCACAAAGCTCACCAAGAAAAGTAATATTTTACATTGAGTACTGAGCCATAAGCCAGACAACCTGAACGCATTTAAAGTAATTGTACAACACGGACTAGATCATGCAAAAGTAATTTTCAAGCAAAAGAAACAAATTCTGCATGTGCAAGATAGAATTGAATGCTTCTGATCTACATTACGCACAACACCAAAAAGAATGTATACTGCTAGGTAGCAACAACTGCAGGACCTCAAAAAGACACTACATATAATAATTTATAAGTTCCAGGGAACATTATGTGGTCATAGCTAGACAGCTGTAAAGAGAAGGAAAATAACATGACATACTAGCTTTTTGGAGCCTAATATCAACCTGAATATTGTGATATTTTAAAATAGCCAATATTTTGACCAAAAAAAACAACCAATGTTTTGTTAACAACTGGACTGACGGCAGGGATTGAAAATGAGCAGCATTTGAAAACAAACAGACTTGGAATACCCCATCATCACCGTAGCATGGACTGGCAATGTGACTCACTGTAACACCTGTAAATTACTATCTCCAAGGGAATTGATAATGATGATGTCCATTTCTAACATGCCGGTACCCATCCCGAAGCATGCTTGTTGCTCCAAGGGAGAGAATAGGAAACAAAAACAATAAGACAGCAAAGTCTGGTTGGAGAAGGGGTAAGAGAACAGACAGAGGCAACAGAGATGGATTGAGTACATCGATAACTGGATCAGCTTCCACATTTCCCACCCGATAGCGGTGGCCCCTAACAGACAAAAAAGGAAAAAGACGGTCTCTGTGTCCTCACAACAGATAGCCAGGCTGAGATTCAGGGAGTTATGTACAGAGTGTCAACCCTTTCCCTGTATCCTGTCTTTGAGCTACAATTCAAGACTTGAAGAAACAATGCACAACGTAAATATGTGTATGCATGCGTATTGTATGTGTGTAAGTGAAAGGAAATAAATACTGGGGTGCTGAAAACACTGGTACATTCAAATACAAGTGAGCAAAAAACTGTACATAACAAAACTTGCACTCACTCGCCTGATTGACAACCTTTATTTTATCATCATCTTTAACCCTATATACTGATATACTTCTGTGAATGTTACATTTTATCCCCCAATCTCTCATCGCTGACAAACTTTTGCCCATTTGTTTTAATTTTGTTGGAAAGCTGCTGACAGTGTATTTTAATGGACTACTGACCAATAGGCACAAGTCTGGCAGTCTAGCTAAAAATTCCACTTTCAGCACCCAGTGTACTTATATCAGTTGTAATTTAATTACTCCTGAAAAAAGGGGGAAGGATGGTGGGGGGAGGGTGGGGGGCACACTCAGACATGAAGAAAGCTAGTAAACCGTTCATATGTATTTCCAAGCACTCACTGAAAAAAAAAACAGTACAGTCTCAAAAGTGTTGGCAATGTTTTGACTCCTAAAAAAGCAAAATGTAAGCATGGAATTATGGACCACTACCTGAACTACATGTTAGCCAAAAATGTCAAACTTGGTTCATCAGGTTTGGAGAAAAAGCTCAAAATTTGTATAATATAATTTACTTTAGCGACCTTGACCTTTGAGAACAATCAATGGTTAAAGATACAATAGAGTAAGTGGTGGTTAAATCTGTACAGTACAAATGTTTTTTTCTAAACTTTAAAATCAAAATGGGATCAGACATACTCCAGATGAGGTGGCCTCGTGGCGCAGTGGGTTAATCACCGGTATCCAATGCAGGTTGGATTCCCTCAAGGAGCGAACTTATGTGACTTAGCCACCGAGGGTTTTCTCCGGGTAGGATAGGATGATGTGCAATATTTAGCACACAATATTAATATATGTACAGTCCAAAAGCTCTGTATCAAAGTTTAAAAGTGATCCATTAGTAAGAAAAGTCCACCAACATTGCAGCACCTGGTTTTAAAGATGTGAATGCTTTTAAACTTATATTTAAGTAATAATTTTTACAGGGATCATCCAAGAAAGAAAATAATAAGGGTTAATTGGTCTTTTACGCCCGAGATTGGTAGGCTCCTTCCCCCAATGAAACATCGTTTGGCAACATACTAACTAAAGATAAAGGTGTTCCAGTAAACTGTCATTGTGGAAAGAGGTTCTCGATACCTCTCTTTTTTCTGGGTGAACTTAATGAGGGTGGTGCCCATCTCCTCTCCACTGCTGCTTTACCTAAACCAGTTCCAAACAGAGCCAGGCACCCATTCACAGCGGGGTGAACTGGAGTGTGTTGTGTGCTTGTTTAATTATTTTTGTCATTCGATGGTTGCCTTCTAAGCATGGTCACCAATCCAAGTACTAACTGATCCCAAACTTGCTTCACCCAAACCACCGCGTTACTGCACCACCGCTACTAAGTACTGATAACTTATATAACAACAGTTGGGTTTTTTGTTGCTTTTTTTTTCCCCAGCAAATATTACAGTAAATAGAGGCAAGATTTCAATAATAAATTTTTAGTAATAAATTTGTCTTTTCCTTCAAAATGTTAAGACTTTTTTTTTTCAACAACAAAAAAATATCAAACAGACTTACTACTTTCACAATCAAACTTGTTCAAATTAACTAGCCAGCTGGAGAAATAAATAATGCTTTGGCTAAAACAACATGTAACTCAAAGCTAATTTTGTCCATGCTGTAAATCAACAGATCAAAAGAATGCATAGTGTTTAGTGTTCCAATCAATTTTGTATGTTATACAATTACTTAAAAACTGCATGCTTGAAGTTGTGTGCATGGAAGGAATATTTGCATTGTGGTTACAAGTGTTGCCTGTGCTTGGATGCAGCATGGTGCGTGCAGGAAAATGTGTAAGTTTGTAGTGTTAGACAGCCTTCGTGCGTTGTGTGCCTGTGTCAGTCAGATGTAAAGTTCAGGTTTTATTTCTTTTATGCATTTTGAGCGTTTCAAACTGTCGCATGTTCAAATGTGGTAGTGCAGCCAAAAGGCACATTTCTATGCAAGAGTCTGAAATAATACACGACTCCAAAGAATTGTGATGTAAGTTTCTAAAATTACTAACAAAATGCATGCAAAGTCTATATTTACCTGAATCAGCATATCAGTGCTGAAGATGTCAATAGTAGTGCCCTCCCCATGCCGCAGCCCTAACTTTATTTGTTAGCCCTCCTGCTAGAACTGGTAGTAATGGGAAGGAGAATCAGAGTACCCCAAAATACAAATACAAATTTACACCTCAATTGGCCAGTGAGGCCCATAAACAATGCGTCACTTTTTGATTTGATGCATCACTGAACAACATTTGGGTGAGAGATGATCCAGTGAGAGTGTCACACTAATGTAGCCAGTGTCGCGGTGTTGAACGGAGAGAGAAAGGGCGAAAGTACATAACTGCAGCCAAGTCGACTAATAATGAGCGACATCTGGATGGGAGAATGCTGTGAAAGTGTCACAAATGTAGCCAGCACCACAGTATCCCTCAAGAGACGAACTTAATGTGATTTAGATATGACACTATTGAGATCACCGATGGTTTTCTCCAGGTACTCTGGTTTCCTCCTTATAATAATAAATAATAATAATAATAACTAGCATTTATAAAGCGCCTACCCTAAGGATCTAAGCGCTATACACGCACACTTTCTTACGCAAACATATACACACTATACATATACTTTAATTATAAGACAAGTTACTCTTTCATGCGTACATACTACTGCTGTGTAAATCAATATGACAAAAACATACTAAATTACTACTTAACCCCCCACCCCTCCAAACCCCTTTTACAACTACAGATACTGCTGAAAGACTTTTGAGAAAAGATACGTTTTAAGGTTGGATTTGAACGATTCACAGGTAGAATGTCTAACATGAAAGGGGAGAGAATTCCATAGGTGAGGGCTGTGGACAGCAAAAGAGCGGAAACCATGAGATTTTCTTTTGTAACGGCCCTGGCGGAGAAGACGACAGTCAGTGGATGAGCGAAGGGAACGAGATGGAGAGTAAAGGGAGACAAGGTCAGATACATAAGAAGGAGCAGAACCAATGACAATATTGTAGCAGATACAGGCAGTTTTATACTTAACACGTTCTGCGACAGGAAGCCAGTGTAGCTTAACAAGGAGAGGTGTGGAGGGTTGGCGATGATTTACTTTAAAGATAAGACGGGCAGCAGAGTTCTAAACTTTTTGAAGCAGAGAGAGGATAGAATCTGGACAGCCAATGAGAAGGGAATTGCAATAATCTAATCTAGATAGAATACAGAAAGTAACCAAGGTCTTTGTGGCGTCTTCTGATAGAAATTTCCTAACTGAACTAATTCTCTTCAACTCAAAGTAGCAAACCCGACAGACTCTAGTGATATGTTGTCTCATAGAGAGAGTAGAATCCATGATGAACCCCAGGTTTCTAGCGGAGTCAGAAAAAGAAATATCACAAGAACCAACAGTGATAGTGGTAGGCAGAGAAAGATCAGTGACGGAAGAGCAAGTGAAGAGAAGGGCCTCAGTCTTGTCATCATTTAATTTAAGCATGTTTGCATTCATCCAGGTTTTTATGTCAGTGGTGCAATTCTGAAGTGTTTGTATAACAGAGTGAATGTCTGCAGGCTTGCATGATTGCTGTAGTTGGGTGTCATCTGCAAATAATTGGTGGTTGACAGTATGCTGTTTTATGATTGTAAATAAGGGCGTGGTGTACATAATGAACAAGACAGGGCCTAAAACGGAACCCTGGGGCACACCATAGAGAATAAGAGCTTTAGATGCAGTCAATCCAAAATTTTAAAAAATACACATTCAATTTCCTTTCCGTCTTCTAATAGCGATCCTGCATTTACACCACATGTTTGCGTAATAGATGTGTGTTTATTGTGTGTGTGAGAAACATGTGAGCGTGTATCTTTTTACAAATTGCCGCACTTCGAGCCTGATTGGTAATTTTGGAAAAAACGCACATATAGCATCCAGTATTAGTAGTATGGGAAAACTGCAGCTAAGACCAATGAAGAACGACGCAGCTCAAAATTAACCCTCCCCCTACCCCCCCCCTCTCCTTCCACTCACCCTTTTTTTTTAACAACCCTTTAAAAAACTCTCATGAACAATAATTATAATAAACAGATTTATATATCTTCCACATGCACAACGCGATTCGAGACTCACATTATTTCACGGTACCCTTAGCTTACCCAACTAATTCTAGCAAGGTGCAACAGAGATAGTATAAACTAATGTCTAGTCTGTGCACAAATGTATTCCATTGCATTCCACTCGTCATGGTCATGATGCTCAGGTGTTAGACTGGCAAATAATAAGTAAATGTATAATGCGCCATATCTTCGCAGTTGATACTGAGGACAAATGCCAAAACAAATGCACCCCAGCAAGCAGTAGGTCTTATTCCCACTCAAGTCGCTCAGGATCTCTCATTTGTCTGGGACAAAAGACGATGTGAATCAAGCAACAAATTAGTGTTCTGGGCAGGTCTTGAGTAGCCCTTGAGCTTGAAAAGCGCTATGTAAAAACTATTCACATTAAGCACTATACCCTTTCATATCATGCAATGAAGAAGTGATTTTTGTTCACTGCGCTCTATTTGCATCACAAATCATTAAAGTTAAGGACCAGGTATCCCATCGTCGTCATCATCAATATTATTATCTTCATCATCATCTTTATCATAATTTTCAACATCATTTTCATCATCAACTTCTCAAGCTTTGTAAATGTAACTTGTTAATAACATCACAGTCAATGACAGCTGACCACTGCTGGTTATGTTAATGTGTTTGCACACATACCAACAATCAAGCATTGAGAGCCTTTAAAAGCATGAAGTGGGATAACCAACCCCAAATATTGTCTTCAACAATGTGTCAAGAATGTGTTCAAAAACTCAGCTCAACACACAAGTCAATACTGAAGATGTGCATCACTGCTCCTTGCCTGACTGTTGATATGTGTAATTGAACCCCGACAAGCATGTGCACACAGAAAAAAAATCATACACCAATTTTCACTCTGTAACTTTATTTTCCAACTTTGTTACATTATGTACTTTAAAATCAATCAAATTGTACTGATGTCAAAACAGACCTTGTGTCCAGGATTTGATATAAAATATATTAATAATCTAAATTACCATCTTGACAGGCAAATTGTCAGGCTCCACTGTGCTGCTTCCATTGTACGACATGTTGTCTTTTTGGCTAGTCTTGTTTCTAAAAGTGTCCATGTATAATCAAGACAATGAAACTCAATGTGTTACAACAGTCCTTGACAATTTTGAAATTTTGTGTATACACTTAATAAAAAAAAGTATCACTCTTTCATTCTATAGTGGGGAAATGTCAGTCGGTGCATTGGATTAAATTTTTTAGCAAACTAGAACAGCAAAGACCCCTATGACTCACATGCTCCTTATGAAACTCAACATTTAACATGAAAAAGAGTGCCCAGGAAAAACAAAAAGAAAGGGTGGCATT
Organism: Oncomelania hupensis; assembly: GCA_036898135.1. NCBI lineage: Eukaryota > Metazoa > Mollusca > Gastropoda > Littorinimorpha > Pomatiopsidae > Oncomelania > Oncomelania hupensis. The sequence goes on along the minus strand of CM072517.1, from coordinate 34,737,065 downwards.
AAAATGCTAATACTGACTTTGATCTTTCTATGCTCTTGACCTTGAGATGCCATTGACCTCTTGCTCCAAATACATTATGTACTATTAAATAAAGTACATGTACAGCAAAAGTTGTATTATGTCAACAACAACAAAACGGTGAATTTGGGATGACCTTGATCTTCAGTGATCTTGACCTTGGGATGACCTTGACCCTCAAGTCATCTCTCATTGTTGTTGCATACTATGGGTTAAATAAACAGCTATTCCACAGTGCAATTACCTATTTTGTGTATGTTTTAGCAAGGCCTAAAATAACATTGCTATGTATGCGAGTCCAAAAGTATCTCATGAAATATTCCAACATTTGCATACCTTCACCATTGCATGTAAAGAATATGATTGACGAAAGAAAGAAAAAAAAGTTGCCAACCAATTTCTTGACAACAAGAAAAATAAATTTATATGACAAATAAAATATATGTTGAAGGAGAACAACTGATGTTTAAATGTCATTCGATAGATAGGTTTAGGACAGAGCAACTGTAGTGTAAAGCTAAAGATTTTTTGCAGCAGCACACAGCATTAAAAAAACGTAACTTTCAGAGTGCCACTCTCTTACTTTTGAAAATATGCCTCAATAAAATATATGTAATGTGTGTTTAATGTTAGGACAATACTTGCTGATGATAGTGCAAATGAGGTTACATCCCAACTGATTGTCACCAGAGGCTAGTTTAGACCCTGCAGTAAGGCTTCAAGCCTCTAACAGTTAATCCTTCTTTGGCCTTTGTAACTAAAATTCGAGGTCTAGCAGACGACAAAAGTTAGTTTTGTTTTAAGTCTATGTAGGGAAACTCTTTGCTAAATAAGCCGTGGCATAATCCAGCTGACCTATATCCATCACCCTCCGCGCGAGCACTAAGGCATTATGGGATTTTGTGGGCTTTAGGTTGCCCCAGTGTTAAGGAAGGTCAGTCTTTGTTAAAACCTCACACCAGACGCACACGCTGAACGATCACTCTCAGAAGACTACGCATGTGACGGGTGAAATCCAATTCATCGCAGTATAGCCATAGCCTGACATTGTCAAAAAGGTAAATGATCGATCTTTTGTTTCATCGCGATTTATTGATATTATGATTGGATCATGTTTGTGAAGTCTTGCCATGTTTTATGATTGTGAATGTTAGTAAAACTTTGCTTGACCACGTGGCTGACCGGTTTTCGAAACCACGAGGTAGCCCCTACTGACCAACGGTTGTTTCTCCTATTTGTATTATTGCAGACCAGTGGCTGTACTGGATAAGGTATATATTATTAATTACTTCTCCCTGTGTTTATTTTAGCCATGATGTATATATATATATATATATATATATATATATATATATATATATATATATATATATATATATATATATATATATATATATATATATATACATTTAGGAATTATGTTGGAGATTCCAGTGGACAATAGACGTAGAAGATTGTTCGTCTCTTATCTGTATAAATGGAGATGATCTCGCTGAGGGCTGTTTATGCCAACAGTGAGACGCTCTCAACACCCTTTGTAAATAAGGCGTTGCAGAAAGTCATCTGTTGGAGTGCCGGGGGTTTTCAGTATAAATAGTATCCCCACTTTATGGAAATTTAGTGCTTTAAATTCCCACTGTCGCTGTCTTCCTCATTTATTCTTTCCTATTCCTGCTCTGTCCTTCACTCTGCTATACTATCTTCTTCTTCGCTAGATCAATGACCTACCTTTTTTCTTGAAAACTCTTCCTGGACAAGACTCCTTGTTTGTGTATGGGGTCTGTTGGATCAGCTTGGGAGTGTTGGACGCTTTCTGCCGGCTGGTCACTAGGGCTTCCTATGAATGTACTATTTAGCACTATAGGCATTTTATATGTATGTGTTTGGTTGATGATTTATAATGATGTTTGTATTCTATTTTGTTTTTGTAACCGGGGTGTTCGCGTAGTTGAGGTCAACCCTCAGCCGTCCCCCGCGTGGGATGTCTTTATTGTAAAGTGACTGGCCGGTGGAGGGCATTCAATTTTCCCACTGGGGTTGTTTCAGCAGATCTTTTATGCGGATCGGGGGTTGTCCGGTCCTGATTTGGCTCGGAAGAGTCCGCTGGACCTAAAGCAACAATAAATCAATCAATCAATCAATCATGTTTGGCAGACCAGCAGGCTTGGTCCGCAGCAAGAGATAGACCCCACAGAGAGTCATCCCAGACACGCGGTCTGCACTTGAGCATCGAGCACTGAGCTCCGATAGCCCAATAGTCAACAAAAACGACGAGGAGAAAGCAGCACCTCACCTCAACAATACAGCTGTGCATTAGAACAAGTGCATGAACACTGATTCATAGGGACTGTGCGGTAGTCCCCTCTTCCGGAAAAAAGAACATTAGGCCAAAAAGAACAAATAGTCCAATGGTGAGACAGTAGCAAATATCGAGAACAGTAGCAGCATAGACCCATCAAGGAGCAAACTACTCGAAGTGAATTTGGACTGTTAAGTTAATCCTCATTATATTACGTTTTGGATATTTAAGTTAATGTAGTAATTAGATTATTTAGTATAAGAGTAGAGAAAATAAATGTGTGCTGTTTACTGTTAACAAGTGGCTGGACTACCTATGTTTCATATAGCCATGCGAGAGCTAGTGTGTCTGTGAATCTTTTACACGTTTCTCCCTTTCTCTGTAATCCCATCCTCTCACAGACCGGGCCAAACATATAAATGTGTTAAGATTAGTCATAGGGCGATCTAACTAGCTGATCCCCGCAGATGAAAGATGATTGGGTAATAGCATTCCATTGTGCAGAGCTCAGCAACAATAGACCCACCGTCACACTGATGGGGAACTATGTAATGCCGTTCATGCATATTCTTTTCTTTTTTGTTTTTCCTCTTTTAACACTACAGTCCTAATAAACCTTGAACCTTGATCAAAACACTAAGGTCACAATAGACCAAAGCTTAGATGCATTTTTGGGGATTTAACCTTATTAGAGGCTGTCCTCCAGGAGTTATGGAACGTTAGGAAAATATTGATTTCCCCTTCTCTGCTGCCAATAGTTTAAGTTTGTGGAATTATGCCATAGATACAGATGGCCATTTTTCTGTGTTTTCAGCTGGTCAATGAATCAGCTGGGCTTGCTGAAAATCAAGTGACTAATTTCCAATATCATAAGAAGATACCCGAATGAAGTTCTCGGGGAAAAACATCATCAGAAAAAACTAATTCACAAATTGGCTGGCTGGCAAAAGAAATGAGAAGGCACCAAAATATTTCACTATTATTTACATGGGTGCATGTGGAGTGCATGAGTTAGTCATTGTCATTGTTAGTCATAGCGGACTGCAAAGAGCCGAATCAGGACCACAACTTGGTTGAAAGAGGACTCACCCCTGATCCGCATAATAGATCTGCTGAAACAACTCTAATGTTAACACTGAAGGCACTCCACCAGCGGGTCACTTTACAATAAAGGCATCCCATGCAGGGGACGTTGAGGCTTACTCTAATTTATTGAACCCCAGGCTACAAAAACAAAATAGAATTTAAACATCATTATAAAATATTAACAAAACACATACCAAGATGCCTACATTGCTAAATAATACCATAGAACTGCTACAAGCATGAGGAGAAGCCATGATTGATGTCCTCACCATTATCTGTAACAAGATCTGGCAGAGTGGGGAGTGGCCTACCCCATGGACCCAGTCGCTTGTCATCACTCTTCCCAAAAAAGGTAACCTTCAGGAGTGTGAAAATTACCGCACCATCAGCCATCCCAGCAAGATCCTCCTGAAAATAATACTCAACAGATTGAAACCCCAAGCTGAACAAATCATAGCTGAAGAACAAGGAGGATTCAGGGCAGGGCGAAGTACCACTGAACAGATTTTCAAATCTGTGAGAAATACCTACAGCACCAACAACATCTATATCATGTGTTAGTAGACTTCAAGAAGGCGTTTGACCGAGTCTGGCAAGCAGCTCTATGGGCAACAATGAAAGTGTACAACATCAGCCCTAAAATTATTGAAGTCATCAAAAGCCTATATGACAAGGCTACCAGTGCAGTCCTCCATAACAGCGTCATCGGGAACTGGTTCAGAACAACAATCGGTGTGCGTCAAGGATGCCTACTCTCTCCAACACTCTTCAACATCTTCCTAGAGCGCATCATGTCAGATGCTCTTGCAGATCACGAAGGCACAGTCAGCATAGGGGGTAGAGCAATCTCCAATCTTCGTTTTGCGGATGACATTGATGGATTGGCTGGAGAGGAACAAGAACTTGAACAGCTGGTACAGAGGCTTGACACCACCTCCAGAGCCTGTGGAATGGAAATAAGTGCAGAGAAGACCAAAATGATGACCAACACCACCAATGGTATCAACACGGACATCAAAGTCCAAGGCCAATCCCTCAACACAGTGCAGAGCTTCAAATATTTAGGAGCCATTGTATCAGACAATGGGTCCCAACAGGAAGTCCTCTCCAGGATCGCACAAACAACTGCTGCTCTGACAAGGTTGAAGCCCATTTGGAAAGACAGGACCATCAGTCTACATTCCCAAGTAAGACTGCTGCGCTCCCTTGTCATCTCCATCTTCCTATATGCTTGTGAAGCATGGACCCTCACAGCAGATCTCCAACGAAGAATACAAAGCATGGAGATGAGGTGCTACAGAAGACTTCTGGGCATTTCCTATACCCAACACATCACCAACGACAAAGCCATTGGACAACACGATGACCTGCTCACAGTGGTGAAGAAACGGAAACTCCGATGGTATGGCCATGTCACCAGATCATCAGGCCTTGCAAAGACCATTCTGCAAGGCACAGTGCAAGGAGGTAGAAGAAGAGGGAGACCGAAAAAGAGGTGGGATGAAAACATTCGAGAATGGACTGGTTTGACACTGAGCAAAGCCATCAGGGCTGACGAGGACAAAGATGGAGTATGCTGGTTAAACGATCATCTGTGGTGCCCCTACGACCTCCGGGTTACGGGACAGGATAGGATAGAACCATAGAAAGTCTTAATGACCATTTGGCAGAAAGCATCCAATTGACAATAGCCCCAAGCTGACCCAACAGATCCCATACACAAATCAGGAGTTTTTTGAGTTTTTAAGAAAAATAGTAGGTGACTGGTCTAGCAAAGAAGATGGTAGAGTGATTTCCACAAAGTGGGGATACAATTTATACAGAAACACCTGGCACCCCCTCCCCCCCCCCCCCCAAACGTCTGCCTGAAACTAATTTTAGTACATACTACTGTCAATTGCCTAGACTCTGCAGCAGACATAGTCCCACCGCCATAGCTCAACTGGTAGAGCGTTCGCCTGGCACACCGATGACCCAGGTTCGAATCCCGTGGTGGGCGATATAAAATGTGGCCATTTTCACTGTCCATTTTAGCAGTATGATTGCTCTGGTGGTTCAGTGTTGATTCAGGTCCCTACCTCACTTTCCCTGGGATGGTTATCCCCGTCTGCAATATCGCCAATGGTGGGTGTAGACGTTAAACCTCAATGTTCACTCACTCAGCAGACATGTTCTGTTTCTCTTCTGGCACAGTGGCTGCATGAATAAAAAAAAAAGGTAAAGGTAGTCCCATAGCCTTGTGGCCGTAGGGGAGCGTGATGTTGGAGATCACACTTATCTTGGGCCAGCGTAATGAGGGTGATGCCCAACTCTCTCCCTCGCTGCTTTACCTTCCCCACCCTCAAGAGAGTAGGTACTCAATCACAGTTGAGTCAACTGGGGGCGTTGTTGTTTGTCGCTTCACACCTTAGCGGTCACCCATCCAAGTGCTAACCGCACCGGACGGTGCTTCACTTTCGACACAGTAGCGAGTGCTCCAACCACTGCACTATCCATATTCTGGGGTAGATACATGCACCCATATATTCAGTAATGAAAAAAACACTTTTGTTGTTTTGTTGCATAAGATTTATGTGTGCAAATATATAATTTTTTCAATAGGTCATAAGGCCAAGGTTAGTGCTGTCAAGAATACAATTTACATTAAAACAAACTATCCCACTATGGATATGTACAATGTATGATAATTCATTAGTTTCTTGGTGTATAAATCAGTCCCACATATATTCTCAGCTTGAAAAAAATTGGAAATTTAGTAGGGTTTGAGAATGGAGGACATCAACGGTGCTTTTGCGCCCAAGTCTCTAGGAAGGTCTGGGGACCCAGGACAAACTTAGATGCAAAATGGTGCAATCTGGGCAAGTAATAAGTGACTAATTACAGTACTCTTCAGGTCACTCTAGAAGTGAGTTTTGACACAGTGTTGACCACTACTGTCTTGACATTGACATGTATAGATCACTATTGTAAATTTACAAAAAGCCTGTAAGTGTTTGCGAGCGAGCGAGAGAGAGAGAGAGAGAGAGAGAGAGAGAGAGAGAGAGAGAGAGAGAGAGAGAGAGAGAGAGAAAGAGAAAAAGAATGGTTTTGTTATGGCTCTCTTAACTGGAAGGTTTAAGGAAGTTTTAAAAAAAAAAATTTCAATTTCTCAGATCCCGAACCTAGGTTGCTGAACTTTTTAGATAAAAAAAATTTCAGGAACCTAGGTTCGGGCTCTTAGATCCTGGAAAATAAAAAGTTTTTGAACCTCCTCAAACCTTCCAATTAAGACAGGCCATTAGGGTGATCAGTTACCCATGGCTCCCGGTTTGTGGGCTCGAGTTCTTTGCCTAGTCTGATTGTCCCTTTTTATTTTCCGCAGTATGAGAATAGGTCTAAATCTCTGCCCATGACCATCATTGCAGCTCAACTGCATGGGTTTGCAATTGCTCTTCGTGCTAATCTTGCGTTAAATGGAAGGCGATTTTCACTGTATGGGGCTGTCAGTCATCTGGAAATGCTAAAATGGGTGAAGGTCAGTGAAAACATTAGTGTGGAGGAACAGAAATGTATACAGCTAAATACAATTTATTTCAAGCCCCAATCGCCATTTTATTCACTGGTGTGTTTTACAAACAGCCACGCAATTTACGGGATTCCGGAAAAAATCACCACGACTTTAAAAAAGGTGGTGATGCACTTCCGCATGTGACTGCATCACAAGGATGAGCTCACGGGAGATCAAGAGTAGCAGCAGGAAGAATTCACTTAAAATTAGTTGTTTTATTACAGGACCAATTATTGGACATGAAAATTACAGATTTTTATCTTTGAATAGTGGTTTGGAAACGTGTCGCCATTTTGGAGGTGTGTACTTGATAAACGCTGTTTGTTTGGTAATTCTTTTAGCTGATTAGCAGAAAGATTAGAACTGACGGACATACAAAACACAAAACCGACTGGTATAATATTCACAGGATCGCATTGGAGTCATTTGTCCAAAGTATAAAATTCCGTGGGGTGGTTCAGAACGAGTGCACATGCTATGGTCAGGAAATGACATCATAGTTAGATGTGACATAGGTTCACGATGTATGTTATGTATTGTGCCAGGTGAAACAACAAATCACTGGTTTCCACTTTTATATAGATATCTCTTCTTTCTTTTTTAAAATAAAAAATCAGCAGGGAAATTATAAAACCGAGGAATTGGTTAAAAGAACAGCGGATTTTCCTACAAAAAGAGGAAGTTTTCACCCCTGTATAACATCATCTTTTGTGACTTATGACATCAACTTTCACTATAAGAACATGATTCATCATACGTTGTATCTTTTATTAATTTACCATCTTTCACTCATTTTATAATCACAATGCAAACTTCAAGATGACAAACCATTGAAGCATGTTCCAGTCATGGAAATGGAAAATGGATTTTTGACTGAATCGATCTAAAACCAACACTTTAAGGGCAAAGCCCATTTGACTCACATGCTCCTTATGGAACTTGCAATATTTAACATGAAAATGAGTGCCCAGAAAAAAACAAAATGAAATGGCAGCATTAAAATGCAAATACCAACTGTGATCTTTCTATGCTCTCGACCTTGATCTCTAGCTCCAAATATACTCAATTACTACCAAATAAACTACAGCAAAAGTTCTATTATGCACAACAAAAATCTTACCTTGACCTTCAGTGACCTTGACCCTCACATGACCTCTCATTCTCATGTATGATCAAATAACTTTATGTTGCATACTATGGGTTAAATATACAACCATTCCACTGTATGATGACCAATTTATTTGTATATTTTTGCAATGCCTAAAACGAGCTTGACCTTTAAAATCAACGTAAAAACAGAAAATTTAACGAAAGATCAGTTTATCATCTCTAAATACAACAATTTGAACTTTATATCCCATAGTTTAGAGTCAAGACCGCTTTAAAGTACCTATACTAACCTACTTTGGACAGCTCCAGTAAGCTTGACCTTGGAGTGAGGTTGACCAAATGCGCATATTCAATATTAATAACTTAGGAAAAAACAGACGAAATTTTGTGAAAATATCATATTTTTTGACTAACATTTGTTGACCCTGTGACACTGACCTTCAAGTGAAGTTATTCATTCGCTGATCATTTATAAGGTCTCAAGGATATACACCATCTTACCAAGTTTGGTTGTGATAGTTGAAATAGGTTCTGAGATATTATTTTTGGACTATTTAAGACTTGTCTTGCACAGAATTGCAAACAAAATTTGGGGGGAGTCACATTGTTATGCAGGTGAGTAAAAAATTCAAGTGAGCCTGACCTTAAATTATCAAACTTTTACAATAGATAGTAAAACTATAGAAGAGTCTAATAATTAAAATTACTGTGGTTAAGATCTCTGGTGGGCATGCATAAGAAGCTGGAAAAGGCAATGGGTTCCTTGACAATTTCATGACACAAGTTCATGCAGCCCGTACATATTCAATACTTAGGGACAGACATCTAAAGAGTTTAAAATAAATTGTCACACTGAGTATGCTAAGTAGCAATATTATAAGAAGAACAAACAACTGAATCTGGCCAGTTCAGGATAGGCCCCAGACTGAAAATTAATTTTAGCAATTTTTGTTGCTATTTTGAGGCCTCTCCTGGCAATTAGAACATAGAAAATAAGAAATAACCAAAACATTCTTCGTACATTTTTGTATTTTCAGACTTTTCTTGAAATGAGTATCAGAGTGAGCCAAATGTTCATCAGTTTGTCCATTGAAAGCCATATCTCAAGAACCACTGAACGTACTTTGATCAAACTTCTTAGGAACATTACCTAGGTTAGTGGCCTTCGTCCCGGGCCATCGGATTTGCTCTACCACAAAGATCAAGGTCACAAGGATCATTTTGTTGCTAAACATGTTTTGCTCGATATCTAAAAAATGGCTGATGTGATTTTGTACAGTGCTTGGTATACAGGTACTTCAGGGCCATCTTCCAGTAGCAATCCGACTGTGTATCATATAGTTCAGATCTTGGCCCAACATTCCATGTTTTCTTTTTGTTTCGTTAGGATAAATCCCAGTCACAACACCACTAAGAAAATTAACGCTTTTGAAAACGTTCATTTTTTCTGCCAGCTGTGTACATTTCTGGAAATACATTTGAATGGCTTGCCATCTTGTTATATTTTTCAGATAATCTCTGGAAATACTTTGAAATAGTTGCTGCTCAGAACGCGTCAAATGTCTGTCTGTTGGCTGGCCTTTCTGTATGTTGCATGCAATATCCCAAAAAACGGAGATTGACCAAGCTTCATCGGTACATTACCAGACTCTCGCGTCATCATATTTGCTATACTGAAAAGATCAAAATCGCTGCTGTCGCTTTGTTGTAAAACACATTTTGCTTCTGTTTCGGTTAATGTTTGGCATACAATCAATCACTCAGAGGCAGTCTGATTGTCTGTCAGCCGGTCCGTCCCTTTCCACTTTTTCTGTTCAAAACATATCGTTTGTCTCAGCTCAAGAATGGACCGATTTTTTATATTTTTACTATGTAGCTTCTTTACCCTACTGCTAAGCATTTTATGTCATTCTTATTTGCACATTTCAATGGTAAATGTTGCTGCTGTTCATTATTTTCTAAACATGTTTTGCACCTTATCTAAAACTTGGCTGAAACGGTAACTTTTGTGTTTTTCAATAGTTCAAAGTGGCCCACCACACCTATTTTCATTTTGTTTCTTTAGGATAAAGCCAAGTCACAACACAGCAAAGAATCTACACATTTTCAAAATGCAGATTTTCAACTATATTTGTGAGTGTCTGGAAATACATTTGAATGGCTTGCCATCTGTTTCTTTCCTCTCTGAAATCGCTTTCCTCTTAAATGTGCACGCATTCACAGAAAATCAGCAGATCCTCAAGAGTTCTCCAGCCTATATTATATATGAAGTAATCATTCAACAGGACAATGAAGAGCTAAGTTATTGTACATGGAATTGTGCACCTCAATTCATAAATATCAATAAGGCTTTGTCACTGCGTCTTGCTTCAATAAGAGATGTGAACTGTTTGATCACCCAATATCTTGAATGGTACTATCATATAGGATACGACACAAGCATCTAAAAGATTAGGTTAACCCTACCAGGCCGAGTTACTGAATTTTAGGTAATCGATTTAATTCCTATAAACAGGTTTACAGAATTCTAGGTATTTGGGACAGCACGTGAAGAAGTACTAAAAATAACAATCATGGTTAAATCTCGCATTTGGTGCGAGATTAGTCCTTACAAATGGCATCTTCCTTGAAGAAAGCTGTGAGTTAGTGATTACAGCAGATATTTAGCGAAAATTCACCATGAAATCGACGAATGAACCGAGCACTTCCACAGGAAAAAGAGCAAGGCCTACACGCTTCACATTGCAGCAGGTAATGGCAGCTTTGGACGATTCAGACGGCGATGAAGCAGATTTTCTTCATCAATATGATTATTTACTACTGGTTTGCATGATACTAGCAATTTTTTAACCCTTGTACATTTTCCGTATTTTTCGCCGGGGAGTCCATGTATGGGGGGCGAGTTAGCGTGGGAGGCTCGGGTCTGTTAGGGTTAAGTTAATTTGCTAACATCTGAGGAATTCCAAGTAATTGTAAAAGTATTATGTTTGAAAATCTGACATGGCTTCAAAATCAGCACCAACAACAGTCATGTCAGAACATCATGTAGTGCTACATCATATCAACAAGGTATCATCATCATCATTACCATATGGTTGCACAAGCTTTGAGAAATCATTTCTTCAATCTGGAGTTGGCCGATGCACATCCTCCGCGTCGTTATAGTGTCAAATTTCAGAGATTAAAAGCCCACATCCATTCCGCATTTGTAGATCTGCTCAACGCACACATGCATTCAGACATGCTACATTTGTTGACACTCCAATCCCACACAAACACGCATTCTTCACAAACATACACATGTACAGTGCCACACCCAGCCACACGTACATGGGTGTAGTTGGTAAAACTCCCAAAATTATCAGAAAGCTATTTTGTAACATGCATGCATAATTCAAAGTTGATTTCAGGTCTCAGCCAGGATTCTTTTTTCTTCCTTCCAGGTTTCTTTTTTCTGTGCGATGCATTGTAGAACAAGTCCACTAAGAAGTTATTTCAGCACAGGATGCTTCACATGTGGTTGATTAAATGCTGCAATGCGAATCCACATTTCCACAAAGGATGGGCTAGACCTTTATAAGATATCCATATGGGTTAGATATCGGTCCTCCAATTCTAGAAGTGCACCAAAACTGCTGATACGAAGCTGGTAACAGTTGTCAAGTTTTTGCAGCTGCATGCTGATCCATCCACATGTACTGTTGTGAAAATCATAAACTGGTACTGTGGTAGGGCCAAGAGGAGGAGTATATTGAGATATTAATTGCAAATGATGTCCAAAATAATGTATTTTATCTGTCTCCAATAGAGGATGTAAACCAAAACCGATAAATGCCTACTACAAAGTTTTAGTTTAAAGCAAAACCCATCAAAGGGCAATTCTTAAGCTATCAGAAGCTGAATGCACAAATCTGCCACTGATTAGTTAACCGTCAGACGATAGTAATTCGCCAGGAAGCCAGCCCGAACCTTGGTAGTCCTGAAAAAAGATTTGGAATGAACACTATTGTTTGCAGCACCAATATTCTGAGACAATCCCACCTATTTTGAACACACCCACCAACTGAAAAACTAAATTAGTTTTTATATGGTGAACTATTTCTCATTGTGTACATTACTTACTTTCAAATCCTAATTTATCACTGCTCTAACTTGTCTAAGAAAGCTTTCACTGCTTCATCATGTGCAAAGCTTATGAGAATGGTATTCAATAGGTCAATGATTTAGAACAGAAACTTGCAACAGACACAGGACTTACCTGAATATTCCCGAACCAAACAAAAGGTAAATACTGATTTTACACTTTAATAAACGAAAACTGTGAGGTGCATGCTTAATGTGACCTATCCACAGGACTAAGAATTAACAGTAACTAAGTAAGAGCTGGAAATGACCAAGTTTTCTACTGTTCTAGTCTCAAATTGTACAACACATCAACAGTCAACCTGCTAATAGAATATTTCATATCCTACGAGATATATCTTGTCAAAAAAGCTTTAGCAGTAATGCTACAGAGGGGTGGGGTTTGGAAGGATAGAATTTGGAGGCAATTACAATTGAAAACAGAAGTCATCTCCAGCCCTCAGTGAGATGCATGTTTATGTTATCCTAGTGTTTTGCATGTTCATTCAGGACTAATGTGTTGCATGTTTATTGTAGCCTGAACACATCTTATACAAAATAATTTTTCCTTCAAAAATCACCCAAACTTCCCATAAATGACAATCTTAACAACAAATGAGCTCATCCTAGTACAATAAAAACATGAATATGTTTAAATCAATTATCATAAAATATTCTTTTACACACTCACTGCAACACACAAACACATTATGATTAATATATTTTAAAGCTCAAAAGCACCCCTTTATACAATTGTATGAAAACATGCAGGAACTTCAAATCAATTGCCTGTCCCTCTTTCCAAAACCCAATTTCAAGATTTATTTTTTAATTTAAAAAAAAAAAGAAAAAGCCTTGTAATGAAATATTTTATTACTTACTCAGTAGTTGGTTTCAAAGTTTGTGAAGTCAAAATGCCATGGTGCAGCCAAAATCGGAAAATTTCAACATCGGAGAATAAACGGATGACAAAACGGGTCGATCTAATCGGACAGGATGCAGGTAACCTGAGCAGGTCCCAGTGTCCAAATGAGCCTGAAAAAAGTAAACAACATTCTCCCGGGCCCATCTTGGCCCTAAAACATTGTTGCAATCACTTCAGGACTAGTTTACTCTTTTGAATGTCAGAAACCTCGGGAAAGACAGAGTATTATTCACATAAAAATATGAATATGAAGGGGGTGTAAAAGGTAAAAGTAGGTAAATATAGAACTCCCAATATTTAGCATGAAAAATGAAACGGTGACAAAGTAATACAGACTTTGGTCTTTCTGTGTTCTTGACCTTGAGATGACCTTGATCTCCAGCTCCAAATACACTCATGTACTATCAAATAAACTAAAGCAAAAGTTGTATTATGCCCAAAAAGGTGATTTGGGATGACCTCGAGCTTCAGTGACATTTGGTTGACCTTGACCCTCGCATGACGTCTCATGCATGTCTGATCAAATAACCCAATGGTGTTGTATACTATGGATTAAATAAACAGCCATTCCACTGTATGATGACCTGTTTTTTGTATGTTTCTGGCCAGGCCTGAAGTTACCTTGACCTTCAAGATCATTGCAAAAAATGGAACATAAAAGATCAATCCATCATCTCTGATTACAACAAGTTTAGACTTTATATTTCTCATAGTTTAGAATCAAGGTCACTTCAAAGTAACTATACTAAGACTTCAGACAGCTCCAGTGACTGTGACCTTGACCTTAGAGTGAGGTTGACCAAATTTGTATAGTGGTCTCATTGATATATTTATTATTATGCATCAAAGAATCATAAGTTCAATTAAAAAAGTGAAATTTTGTAAAAAAAAAAAAAAAATCATAATTTTTAAAACTAACATTTGATGACCCTCTGACCTTGACCTTGAAGTGAAGTTATACGTTCATGGATTATTTATGAGATCTCATTGGTATGTATACACAAGTTTGGTTGTGATAGTTGAAATATGTTCCGAATACTTAGCCACTTTAAAGTTTTTGCACAGACAGATGGCAGACAGACAGATATAAACATTCTTTTCGATGCTATTTTGGAACTATTTAGAACTCATCTCAGAGATTAAAAAAAAAAAAACTTTTAGGGGGGGTAAATTGAGTACATTGCTATGCGTGCGAGTCAAAATGGATAATAAAGAATCACGGTCTTTGTATTATCTGCAATAAATTAATTTGGGATTAATATTTGTCACTCTTGCTAGTGAAATTTGGATGACTTCTCAGCGAAAGCATGGCAGCTGAAGTTTAAAGCAGCACCAACCAAGACAATGGGGAATAGGACTTGGTACCTGGGTGTGCATTTTATTTGACACTCATCTAGGAAACAAGCATCAAGATTTATAAACTTAGCACATGCAATGGAATGCATGTGTGCAGACTAACTCTTGCTTTGTACTCTCATCCTCAAATTAGTAAACTAAACCTGCCAAATATTGCTCACTTCAATGAAGGAAAGACTACAAACATTATTAGTATTGTTAGGATGCTCAGGGCTGAAATCTCACTCTCAGATATTTTTTTCAGATTGTTATGGGTTTTTTCACTTTAATGTTTTATTTGTACTATCCTCCACTTCAACAATTAAACACATGCAAACAGAAAAAAAGAAATAAACCTGTCTGAATCACCACAGCTTAAAAAGGGACACATCATTCCAAGACTTTTTGCTGCATGTCAGGGCTCATATTTGAAATCTAAGCCTAAGCATACAGTGGCCATCAGTGCAGCATACCTAAAAAGTGAGGCTCACTTCAATATGAGAGCCAGAGACTGCAGGGGGCATACGCTGCACAGTCTATGCTTGATATATACAGATTTCTAAAATTGCACTTTACATGCAACCAATGGGAATGTCGATTCTAGTGGAGACTGGCTTGTTAACTTCCACTTCTAAATTTCTAGTACAAGCTAAAACAAGAAAATGTGACAACATGTACCCAGTACATTCAACTTTTTAAAAGTTTTTTGAAAGCACTAGCCCAGTCACCAAATGCAAGAAAAATTATCTAGGGCGACCTAAATTCTTTGCTGCTTCGCCAAAATGGCCACTTCAATTTGCTACCAACCAGTCCCTCTATAGTATAAATTCTATTTTCAAACATTTTTTCAAGTTTCTCTGAATTGCAAAACTGTGTTCTGTTACTTTTTATGAACAGTTCTTAACAGACTAGTGGCAAATGCTGCGGGTGAGAAACTTTTGATTTATTAGCAGCACACACACACACCCCCCTCATCCCCGAAAGGGATGGTTTTGCCTCCAATTTTGATCAAGCAGTGTTAAGTCAATTGAATTATACAGATTTTTATGTACAAAGCACAGAAAATAAATAAATTTGATGCAGGGCTGTATGTGACAAATTAATCAACATACTGATTGTTGCTGCTCAACCCAAGAAGAGGAAGAAGAAGGATGTGACCCATTGCATTTTTGCTATAAGCGCTCAAAATTGAAGCTGTGCATAATGAGAAAGATAATCCTTCAGTTTACAATGCAGCAAAATCGCAAACAAAATCATGCAAATCAATTAATCATTCATTAAAATCCACCCCAAAAGGACAAAACCTGCATATCAATGAACAGGCATTGTTGTTCAAATGGGATGAAGTTTGGTGAGCATCTTTGAACAGTTTTTCCGACACTGTAGCTATGTAACTTATATTTTTTTTTAATTATTATTGAGGATTTTTATAGTGCACTTATCTTGCCGTACTTGACCAGACTCTTGGCGCTGGCCGATACAAGATCTAACTCAAACCGCCCGAGACGCCCACCAGCAGCCTTTAGGCGCATGGTCTGACGCCCGGACAACTCAGCACTTTCATGCCCAGCCATGGCTGGGGGATAAAGACCAAGTGCATGCTGGGTATGTTCTTTGCTACCGGCACTCACCCGTCTAGGACATGAGCGCCAGGATCTTTAAAGTCCGTTTTGATGGAATGTATGCGACACACAGACTAGACCTTGGCTTATACTTTCACTTGTAAGAGTGTGGAGGAAAAATGGAATGCTCGTAATCATATGGGCGATATGCCAACAGAGGGCCACAGGGGATCTATGCATTAAAAAGAATAAACGCTTAGCCTTAGTTTCATACCATATAGCCTAGTTCGGTTCTATTGGCAGTAGATCGGTATGTAGGAAAGTGGCCTAAAAACAAGTTCCGTCCTAAATTACTGACTAAACAGCCCCAAATTTAGTGCTCCTCTGAACTGGACTACCAGACTGAGTTTCGGACTAAAACCGAAAACTCTATATGGCTGCCAACATACTGTTATTGAACTGAATAAATACAGATGGGCACTGCGTCGAAATTGCGTTTTTCGTGAAAGAACAGCCGCTATTGGGAATTTTCAATGATGATGATGAAGTTATGAGAAGGCTTCATCTGCCATGACACACCATTTTTGAAATGGCTGAAGAACTTGATCTCCACATGGAGTAGCAGAGATGGCCAAGGGTTACTGTGCCTCTCCAGCATTGTGAAGTAAGCCTAGGCCATCTCTGTTATGCAGTGTGACCCCATCCTGCAGTGAAAAAGGAGGGGAAAATCCAAGTACATTACATCAAACCTGCATAATAGGTAGGCTTGACACGGTGCTAAAAGCCTCCATTTAACACTATTCTGCCTGAGAGTGCAGCAGCTAAGCATCACTGCTGGCCTGAGCCTGCAGGGCCTGACAGTTGTGAAAACCACTAGTTGTACAAAATCGGTTCTTGCCTAGCTCAGTGCAGGCCTATTGATATGAAATTTGGCATACTTATAGAAAACTAATTTCTTTACAAAGATATATAAATTTTATGTTTGTTTAATAATAAAAACTAAAAAAATCCCTAATTGAAAGCCTCTTTCGCATTTTTTTTCTTGAATTTTCACAATAACATTGAAAAAAATAGCATTTATGTAAGTTTTTTTTTTACCTATTTAGGTAAACAATAAAGTATTTAGACATTTCTTTTGGTAAATTTCCACAAAATATTATAACAGCTCAATAGAAAAATAGCAGAAAGAGAAAGACAAATAAGTGTGACAACCAACACATATTTAGGCATGCTATTGCTAATGAAAAACTGAGACCATATTTTGTTGTTCTGGTAATCCAACAACGATGGGCACTTCTAAGACACTTTCACCACCAATCTCATCATCAAATTCACCTTCTTCACTTGATTCTGACGACAGTGATGCACTGCCATCATCGTCGTCAAGGTCTAGAAGTTGAAGAATTTGCTCTTTTGACAGTCCTCGATTTTTCGTCATTTTAAAATCAAATTGCATGCCAAATTCACATCAAAACAAAGAAATTCGACCTGTCGGAAGTGACTGTATGTTTTATTAACATGGGAAATAACTGTGCTTTCAATATATTTTTGCAATGCGGAGTTTTCTCGCTTGGACCGTATGCAAGTGTGGGACACTGGAATACCTGCCTCCCGGAAAACTTTGCTTTCCGGCGCGGAAGAATTAAGGATTTTTCAGGATAGTTCGGTACTATCAACATTCAGTTTTGAGACTAAGAAGTCTCGACCTATTCCAACGTGGTACATACCCGACTATGAAAATAAATAATACCAAACTTAAAGAGTTCCGAACAATGGCATAGTTCCAAATTAAAATAGGTTGGTTTCATGCATATAATTATCCCCAGGTTCCCACTGTAGAAACTAGTCACTGCCACTGTGAGCCTCATTGGTTTTCAGCACTAAAAATCACAGTGATTCTTAGAAATTTTGAAAGGTATGTTTTGTTTCAAATGTGACCACTTTCTTCTTTCTTTTTAAAGAAAAAAATTACAAAACAGCATTAGAATTTGGCATGCTCTTGAGCGCCCGGAGAGCCTTAATACCTGTTTGGGCACCCAGATCAATGGGTGAGTGTTAAATCCTAAAAGAAAGTTAACTCATTGAAGCTCCCTTCGATTAGTTAACACCGTAATTAAAGATTGGAGGAAAACTTCAAAGTGACAGCAACAGAAATATTCAGTTGCACATTGCATTCTTATTTTCTCCATTCAATTTTGGTTGCGATGGGTCTGGAATAGTCTCCCATTACACATGAAAGACGAGCTTTCTGATTAGCCAGTAATTTATTCAAAGACCAATCAGGGAGTCAGTTGCTATCTCACGCGTGCAAAACAAAACACAAAGTTACTCTGAAACAAGCATGTCGAGTGTTTTTCTCCTTCAAGTGTAAAAAATAATAAGCTTTAAGTTTAACTGAAACTAGTAAAAGGAATCTCCTAGAAGGTCACTCATGTATTTCAAGTTATTTGTCTTTGGGCACTAACAAATATTTGTTTGGGCACCCAAAAGTTTCAAGTAAGGCACCCAAAGGGTACCCTTGTAAAAATGTTAATTTCTAACCTTGCAATGTAAAACTTTTTATTATCAAAACAGGAAAAAAAGTTTGGTCTTTAGGAACTAACTGGTGAACATACAAGTTTGAACCTTTAAAATAGTTTAGAAGTCAGCAAGAAGTTCAGCATTTGTCTATTGGATATTAATGATAATGGATAGTCTTATACTTCTAGAGTCAGGCTACAAATACCACGCCGCGGTCAACAAAAATCACCCATCTCAACACGTTTGCTTTTAAGATTTTAGTTTTACCAAATCAATTTTCTATAGAATAACTAAATTAAATTAAACTAAAATAAATTATTTTTTCTTAAAAGTTAAACATTTAAAGTTGATAAATAAAAATAAAAAATAAAAATAAATTGGTAAATAAACACATAAATAAAAATCTGAAAACACAAAATGACAAAAAAAGTTGCATACAATGATTGATACAGTACTTAGTCTCAGGGACTATCTCATAAATGTTTCTATGAGAATTGGCAAGTCTTTTCACTTTTGTCTAATACTAAAAGAGTTATGTCCTATGTCAATCAATCAAGGTATTAAATGTTTTAAGATAAGAACATTACCCTCAACTAAGATCTACCAAATTCATAAAATAAAAACAATGCAGCCATGGCATCTGCACAGATTTTTAAATAAGGTGGGTGGAGTTCTCTCTCTGTTCAAAGAGAGAACAGAGAGAGAACTCCACCCACCTTAGTTAATCTGCGAGAAATACCTAGAGCACCAACAACATCTATATCATGTGTTCGTAGACTTCAAAAAGGCATTTGACCGAGTATGGCATGCAGCTCTGTGGGCAACCATGAGAGTGTACAACATCAGCCCTAAAATTATTGAAGTCATCAAAAGCCTGTATGACAAGGCTACCAGTGCAGTCCTCCACAACAGCGCGATCGGAAACTGGTTCAGAACAACAATCGGTGTGCGTCAGGGATGCCTACTCTCTCCAACACTCTTCAACATCTTCCTAGAGCGCATCATGTCAGATGCCATTGCAGATCACAAAGGCACAGTCAGCATAGGGGGAAGAGCAATCTCCGACCTTCGTTTTGCGGACATTGATGGATTGGCTGGAGAGGAACAAGAACTTGAGCAGCTGGTACAGAGGCTTGACAACACCTCCAGAGCCTATGGAATGGAAATAAGTGCAAAGAAGACCAAAATGATGACCAACACCACCAATGGAATCAACACCGACATCAAAGTCCAAAGCCAATCCCTCAACACAGTGCATAGCTTCAAATATTTAGGAGCCATTGTATCAGACAATGGGTCACGACAGGAAGTCCTCTCCAGGATCACACAAACAACTGCTGCCCTGGCGAGGTTGAAGCCAATTTGGAAAGACAGGACCATCAGTCTACATTCCAAGGTAAGACTGCTGCGCTCCCTTGTCATCTCCATCTTCCTATATGCTTGCGAAACATGGACACTCACAGCAGATCTCCAACGAAGAATACAAAGCATGGAGATGAGGTGCTACAGAAGACTTTTGGGCATTTCCTATACCCAGCACATCAACGACGAAGTCCGACAGACCATCACACAAGCCATTGGACAACACGATGATTTGCTCACAGTGGTGAAAAAACAGAAACTCCGATGGTATGGCCACGTCACCAGATCATCAGGTCTTGCAAATACCATCCTGCAAGGCACAGTGCAAGGAGGTAGAAGAAGAGGGAGACCGAAAAAGAGGTGGGAGGACAACATTCGAGAATGGACTGGTTTGACACTGAGCGAAACCATCAGGGTTGCAGAGGACAGAGAAAGATGGAGTACGCTGGTTAAACGATCATCTGTGGTGCTCCTACGACCTCCGAGTTACGGGATAGGATATGATAGGATGGAGTTGGAGGGATTAGCATCAAATGGCAGTGTGAAAATTATAACTACAAAATTGAAATATTGGATGCAACAATGTTGAAGACAGTGCCATTTCTTAAAGTGTCCCAACTCTCCTCCCACAGTCATCCAATGTTTAAAAAAAAAAAAAAACAGTCATCTCTTCTGCCATGTCAAGACAAACTATACCCAGTTTTATAAGAAATGTGACTTAAAAACTCAGTGCGATTCATCTTCAGTGTGGAGTTGAAAGTATATTGTCCTGAAATTGGTGATATCCAGAAAAAGTCCAACAAAACACAAGTCAAGTTTTTCAAACCTAGAATCACTGGACTTGCTTATACGTTGTCACCACAGTGTTCCCTGCACCCAAAATAAATAATGGTTCATGGAACTCTTAGTTACCCAAATTAAAGAATCTTTTGCAAATTTTGAGAGTCTGTAAGCAGCGACATAATTGCATTGAGGACGTTTACAATGGGCGCACATGAAATTTTAAAGGACAACAACCTTAAATCTTCTGCTATGGAAATCTTCATCGAGTCTTCACTCAAAAACAAAACGGGTCATAACACTTGCCATTAAAAAAATGAATTAGCTGGCCACTCAGCTGTCATAAATTCGGATTCAGCACTTTCCTGCATCTTTTTTCAAATTTTGTGCATAAGCAGGAACACTGCAACACATGGCAGTTTTAAGTCCAACTAACTGAAACCACAGCCACATACTGTCACTGCATATAAAAGATATGGTCTAATATGAGTCTTTTCAGTCTCTAATATTAAACTTAAAACACGGAAATAGTATTATTCACATTGCTGTTAATGTTATTATTAATCAATTTATTATCACTATCACTATTATTAATTTAGCATTTATGTATGCAGTTAATGAGTTATTATACTGTTAATGTTATGCATTGTCTGAGTCTTCACTCCAAAACGAAACAGGTCATAACATTTGCCATAAAAAGAAAACATCTAACAAAGATTGTTTTTATGTGTGTTTTTTTTTTTAATTAACTGATTTTTTATTTTGGGTGGAGGCTATTTCTGTGACTGCTGATTATTCTTGACAAAAAGTGCTTCTGCACAATACTATACAAACACACATAATATAAAGTGTATCTTTTCTTCTCTTCACAGAATGCCACGAGTCCACTGAATGAGCATATAAACAATTCCAGTGTGTATCAGAAATAGAACTGCACTTATGAACAAGCAGGAATGCTTTCATTCCTTGCTGTTATTATCTCCCTTTTCAAATTCAAAAGACATTAAAGATCAAGAAGTACATCTGATCTAGCTAAGGAAACATCCGGGCAATCTTGTTAAACACACACTAAACTTAACATATACCTTCCAAATAAAGTCTAGTTGGAGTGTCTATTTGGAAAAACGCACTCTTCTCTTTCATTACGAAATAGCCATACAAACTGTGACAAAGCCGCGGCACAGATCCAGTTCACCGAGTGGGTTTACCGTATCGCGTATAGTACACCTTCCAAAACTGCGACAGTAAAATGTGCGCGTTTGGTAAGACCCGCTTGCACAAGCTGACAAATACCTCAAACACATAATTGGGACCTAAACCAGCAATCTTGGTGCGTTTTATAAGAAAATGTCGTATTACTTAACTTACTTATCACCATTTATTTTTAAAAGATAGCTAATAAAGTGATAAGAACAAGAGTCAAGACCGATTCATTTTGCTGGGAAATCTGGCATTTCTAAATTCACAGTTTACACCAAAGATTATAAGAAAAGCATAATATGAATAATACTATTCAGTACCTTATGGAACTGTCTGCCTGGTAGTCTGCTTTCCAATGCAACATATAAGCCACACAGTTGATAATTAGTCTTTTATGTCACGGAATAATCTTTAAGAACGCCATGTTGCTGAATCGGCCATATTCCGGATGAAATGCCCGGATGTTCGTATTCAAAGCTAAACCATATCATTGCATAGGCTTTAGTTTCGAACTATTTTATAATTTTTAAAAAAGACAAATGCCCTTGATCCCGACTTGATGAGAGACCCATTACTACATCATATACTGCTAGTAAACTTTAACAGTTCCCAATATGTTTGGATTGAAGTTTAGAAGATTAGCAAGCCTTCATGTCTGGTCTGGGATGCGCAGCGCACGTAGTGCTGCTAAAAGGTAGGCGGAGCTTAGGCACGTGGTCTTTCCTCGGAAGCCGTTGTGTTGGTCAGTCTGTTGAGCAGACGACGCGCTCTTAACACTTGTAATTCTGAACTCTTAAAGCAACGACGATGGACAAGTTGTTCGAGTAAGTTTGGTTAATTTTTATTTTTCAGTCATCCTGAGCATTGCTTCTTTTCATCAATCTGTCATAATCGGTTTTGATAAAAAGAATCTGCTATTAGTTCTGCAATAATATACTATAGGCCTAGTTATAATAGAAACAATAATTATTCGATAGCCTATCTGTGAAGGATTTACTCATATCTCATCGCAGCATTTGTGTCACGCATTTGCAAGGACGATCTTGTGACTTCTGAATCCTATGTACTCTTGATTTCAAATGAAGATTTATTTACAACTACGTGTAATTGTATGTAATAATAATAATAATAATAATAATAATAATAATAATAATAATAATAATAATAATAATAGAAAATGGCATAAATGTATTGGCACCCAATTTTTCTTTTTTTTGTTTGCTTGTTTGAAGAGTCGATTTTTTTTTTCCCGTCGTGTTATATAAGTTTATGACTTTTACAAACATTTAAAGTTGTTCATGGAAGTATGCTTAAATATTACAAGTTAATTCTCACATATATCTGTTTCACATTGCCCGTGAGTATATTTTGCATTCATTGTTTATAATGTCCTGTCCTTTTAAAGGCCTGTATAAAGTGTATATTGTTGTAGCTAAGATAAAATACCTACATTTTTACTGTTTGAACTTTGATTCTATACACCCACCACCAAAGAAAAATCTAATGTAATCAGTTGCAACTCAAAATATGATTCTGAGGAATGAATGTAGGTTGTTCTTTTTCTGAGGAATTCAAATGCACAAAGGCAAAACAGGTCTTGAAAAAGAAAAAAAAAGATATATGGTTAATATATTGTTCTTATATATGCCATCTTTGGGAAAGTCTTTTGCACAATGGTGTGTATATTTTATGGCCCTCAGCGACTGTTCTTGAGAACTTGACAACATATAGCTAGTAATATAAGTAATATAACTATTGAAGAAGTTCTGAGTAGAATTCTTCAAAAATATCAAACCTTTTTCCCCATTGGATTGAGAGGGATTCCTGGACAATTATGTTTAATGGTCTTTTTATATATTGCATAATACTTGTTACAGTATGTATGACTCATGACATTCTGTTTCCCAAATGATGGCAGTGTTTTTTTATTTAACATTCTAATTTCTATAAATGGCACTCACTCTTAACACACTCACTAATACACACACATGCATGTGCACACACTCACACACACACGCACACATACATACACCTGCATGATACACACATGTATACGTGACATATTAATTCATAGTAAATATGCATTTTGGATTTTTTATGCATTGCACTATTTGAAACTGACTCACATTCTTCACACCTTCACACCACATACACACACACATACACAAGCATACACACAAACACACCCATGCATGAACATACATCTGCACACACACACACACACACACACACACACACACAGAGAGAGAGACAGAGACTGAGAGAGAGAAAGTGAGAAAAAGAAAAAAAGAGTGGAACAGAAAAAGGAAAGACAGAAAGTTTTATGACTGAATGGGAGGAAAGGCTTTTTGTTGTTGTTGTATCAAATTTTATTCATCAGATTAACATAAGTTGTACAAGTTGAGGAAAGGCATTTTTCCACAGTTATAATGTGTCAGCATTATCATCATTATGTGACTGTTTCTCTCCACTTACTTATTGCTGTAATTTCCAGCAGTCATATCCACTGGAAGAAAATGATCCATACTGTTCTGTTAAATTATCTACAACCTTCCTGCTAACTCCAAAATATAAATACAAAGAAACTGGAGCAGTCCAATTCCTGTGAACTTCAGTTGGTCAAAATTCTTTTATTTCTTTTGGTTTTGACTGCCAGTACTAAAGTTACTGTAATGTTTAGATGTACTGCTGAAATCTGTAATAAATCAATAGATAAGGCCGGTCTGATTTTTTATTAGTGTTGATTTGCATGCAGTGTCTTTAGAAGTATTAACAAGTTTGTAAGATAGTGTTTTGTTTTGTTTCTCAATGGAATCTAACATTTTAGGTACTAGGTGGACACATGTCCTGTGGGTTCGGGCACTAAATAGAATAGACCCAACGTTTTCCGGCGTTTCATAAGAGGCGACTAACAGGGGTGATGTTAGCACGGCATCTCTGGGTGAAAGTCTTCTACACAGAAGTCACCGGCCAGGGCGGAGGAACCTCACGTTACTACAGGTTCAACGACCACGTGCTCAGGGCCAAGGCGAGCCACACTGTATTAGTGGATTTCGGCTGTGGCCAACAGCCTGGAGAGGATTGGGCACCACCAGGTCTTTTTTGCCCAAGACACACTACATGATAAAACTATGCACTAATTCCATACCGGATCGGTCGTCACCCTGCTCAACAAGGACCACGCCTTCTGTTGGCCACCAGGACGGAGGTGATAAGATCTGGCAGAGTGGGGAGTGGCCTACATCATGGACCCAGTCGCTTGTCATCACTCTTCCCATAAAAGGTAACCTTCAGGAATGTGAAAATTACCGCACCATCAGCCTCATCAGCCATCCCAGCAAGGTCCTCCTGAAAATAATACTTAACAGGTTGAAACCCCAAGCTGAAGAAATCATAGCTGAAGAACAAGCAGGATTCAGGGCAAGGCGAAGTACCACTGAACAGATTTTCAACCTCAGAATAATCTGTGAGAAATACCTAGAGCACAACCAACATCTATAACATGTGTTCATAGACTTCAAAAAGGTGTTTGACAGAGTCTTGCATGCAGCTCTATGGGCAACAATGAAAGTGTACATCTGCCCTAAAATTATTGAAGTCATCAAAAGCCTGTATGACAAGGCTACCAGTGCAGTTCTCCATAACAGCGCCATCGGGAACTGGTTCAGAACAACAATCGGTGTGCGTCAAGGATGCCTACTCTCTCCAACACTCTTCAACATCTTCCTAGAGCGCATCATGTCAGATGCCCTTGCAGATCACGAAGGCACAGTCAGCATAGGGGGTAGAGCAATCTCCAATCTTCGTTTTGCGGATGACATTGATGGATTGGCTGGAGAGGAACAAGAACTTGAACAGCTGGTACAGAGGCTTGACACCACCTCCAGAGCTTATGGAATGGAAAGCTTATGGAATGGAAATAAGTGCAGAGAAGACAAAAATGATGACCAACAACACCAATGGCATCAACACGGACATCAAAGTCCAAGGCCAATCCCTCAACACAGTGCATAGCTTCAAATATTTAGGAGCCATTGTATCAGACAATGGGTCCCAACAGGAAGTCCTCTCCAGGATCGCACAAACAACTGCTGCCCTGACAAGGTTGAAGCCCATTTGGAAAGACAGGACCATCAGTCTACATTCCAATGTAAGACTGCTGCGCTCCCTTGTCATCTCCATCTTCCTATATGCTTGCGAAGCATGGTCCCTCACAGCAGATCTCCAACGAAGAATACAAAGCATGGAAATGAGGTGCTACAGAAGACTTTTGGGCATTTCCTATACCAAACACATCACCAACGACAAAGTCTGACATACCATCACACAAGCCATTGGACAACACCATGACCTGCTCACAGTGGTGAAAAAACGGAAACTCCGATGGTATGGCCACGTCACCAGATCATCAGGCCTTGCAAAGACCATCCTGCAAAGCACAGTGCAAGGAGGTAGAAGAAGAGGGAGATCGAAAAAGAGGTGGGAGGACAACATTCGAGATTGGACTGGTTTGACACTGAGCGAAGCCATCAGGGTTGCTGAGGACAGAGAAAGATGGAGTACGCTGGTTAAACGATCATCTGTGGTGCCCCTACAACCTCCGAGTTATGGGATAGGATAGGTTGATTTGCAACCTACCAGTTATATATCCTGGTTTGATCAGTCATTTACTGGAATTGACTGAAATTCCCTTCTAGTAATTTCTCACTCCACCTGACTCATCAGTAAAAGTATTCAATGAGTGGAAATGCATGGATACAGTTCTCACAGTTTCTGAGCAATCAAGTCTTACTGACGTGTCAGGCAGAGTGGGAAATAATTAGAATGGAATTTCAGTTTCAGTTCTTTTATTTAAAGTCTGTTCATTTGTTCAATGATTTTAGACAGTCACAAAATTACAAACACGTAATCAAAAGCAAACTCGCGCACACACACAAACACACACACCCATACTTGCAATTGATCAGAACTGGGTTTATTTAAGAATGTAGGAATCGGAAAGTGATTCTAGAAATGTAAGAATCCAAGTCAAAATTGGCTTCTTTCCATCTAAAAAGTTGATTTAGTTCGTCTCCTATAGGCGACGAAATAGGTCGACTTTTCTTCAAAATTTCTCCTAAAATGGACTGTATTTTCTCCGTCCCGGATAGAGCACTCCTGTGTACTTAAAACACTCTCATGCACTACAACTGCACTCCCATGCACTACAACTGCACTCCCATGCACTAAAAGAGCACTCCCGCGCACTTAGAAAAAAGTGGGTTCCTGGAAAAAAGTGGGTTCCAAGCAAATAAACCCATTTGTTACTAAGAAAGACAAGGTCTGCTACCCATTTGCGCACTTTTTTGTGTTCACACACACACACACACACACACATATATATATATATATATATATATATATATATATATATATATATATATATATATATACATACACATATCCACAAATAAATGTTAAAAAATGTTTCAGTAATTTCCCAGAAATGCTTGAATTTTTCAGGAATATCTGTAAATGACTGATCAAACCAGGGATTATCAGAAATGCCTAAAAGTTTTAGTCATTTTCGGAAATGCATGGTTTCTAACTTTGACTGTAACATATACAGCCCGCACTCGCCTAAATGAAACACGCTTAAGCAAAAAAACATGGATATCAGAAACCAAAACCAATTCCCCGCCAGACCCCCTTCTTTATAAGACTATTTCTAATTTGGATAAGCCACACTCTGTCAAAAAATAGCTAACTCAAACATGGACTTCTCAAACATGACTTTGACAGATAAGCCAAACTCTGAACATTGGGTTGTTGTTGCTTTTTTTTTGTTGTTTTTTTTTGTTTTGTTTTGTTGTTGTTTTGCTTGAAAAACGCATCAGGAAGACATATTTCGTCACAACTATAATTATCCTACGGAAACGAACTGCTGCGTTAGGTTTATGGGTGGAAACTGGTGACGTTTTCACATGTTTTGCAGGCGCCACTGTTTGGAAGAAAGAGTGGTAAGTTTACTTGCTTGAATTAGGTGGTGGTTTTAGCGTTAGTGATGGGATGGCCGAGGGAGGGGCACAGGGGAGAGGCAGGTCGAAAGGTAACCTTGAGAGATAAAATAAAAATGCTATGGGCGTGGTTTATGGGTTAATCAAAAAGATTTTAACTCGGGCTTAGATTTGTGCATGCACGATTGTTCCTTTTGGCTTGTGTAGGAGATGGAGTGTGTAACATGCAGTCTCCCAGTGTGTGAGAGTGTGTGTGTGTGTGTGTTTAGGTTATGTCATACGCCAATAACTTGCTCCTGTGTGTGTGTTTTCAGGTATCGAAGCTGATTCAAAAATGTCAAAGAAACTGAAAACGAGAACCCTCACGCTAAAACAAAAGAACGACATCATCAATGAGGTTGAATCAAACCCGACAAAGAAAAAGATCACAATTGCCGATGAACACAAGATTCCCAAAAGCACTCTGTCGGGTATCATGAGAGATAGGGAGAAGTATAAATGGCTCTTTTTCTCTGGAAAAGTGTCTGGTCAACAGAGACGACACCGGAAATGCCAGAAGGAAAGCATTGACACGGTCCTTGTCGAATGGTTTTCAGTTGCTCGCGTGGCAAATGTTCCAATGACAAACAATACCTTGATGGAAAAGGCCTCAGAAATAGCAAGAAAACTAGGACATGCAAACTGGAAATGCAACGAGGGTTGGCTGCATCGCTTTAAACGAAGACACGTTATAGTGTGCAAAACGATGTCCGGTGAAAGAAAGGCTGTAGATGAAAACGTCACCGACACATGGGTAGAGGAGATGCTCAAACCCAAAATCACTTGATAACTCCCAAAAGACGTGTTCAATGTTGACGAAAGCGGGTTGTTCTGGAAGCTACTCCCAGACAGAACTCATGCCTTCAAATCAGAAAAATGCTTTGGGGGCAAAAAATCGAAAGAAGGATTAACATTCCTCATGGCAACTGATATGGACGGAACAGAGAAACTGCCAGTTTTCACAATCGGCCGTTCGAAAAACCCA
Organism: Oncomelania hupensis; assembly: GCA_036898135.1. Taxonomy (NCBI): domain Eukaryota; kingdom Metazoa; phylum Mollusca; class Gastropoda; order Littorinimorpha; family Pomatiopsidae; genus Oncomelania; species Oncomelania hupensis. The sequence goes on along the minus strand of CM072517.1, from coordinate 34,708,179 downwards.
AGATGCTTCCAGGGCATGAAGTCGCTACCAGTGAAATATGCTGGCAACGCAAAAGCATGGATGACAGCAGAGCTCTTCACTGAATGGCTTATTGACTTCAACAATTCCATGCACACGCAAAACTGTAAAGTCTTGCTTGTGCTGGATAATTGTTCTGCTCATGACAGAAATGTGCAAGCTCGACTGAAAGCAACCGAACTTTTATTTCTAGCCCCAAAGCTACAAGTAAACTTCAGCCCTTAGATCAGGGCATCATCAAAAACCTAAAAGTTCACTATTAAACAGCGATGGTGGTAAAATTGATTGCGCACATTGATTTGGGACTACCAAGTGGAGCCTTCCAAATCATTCTTCTTGATGCCATGACTACTCTGAAGCAAGCATGGGGACACGTTACAACACGAACCATAGCCAGCTGCTTTCGAAAAAGCAAATTTTGATCCAGTGACTCCAAGTCACGACAGTTCGTTCAACTTGGATAATGACAGCGCGATTCCATAATCACTTAGAGACAGATTTTTTGCAGTTTGACATAGACGTCGAAGAGTATGTCAACGTGGACAAGGATGTCCAGACTTCTGACATGTCCTTGTCCATGGGCGAAGAAACAACCGAGCAGAACAGTGACGATGAGGCAAACCCTTCACCCATAAGCAGCCGGAAAGACTTACTGGAGTCCCTCCAAAATGTTGATCTCTACTGCATACAAGTGTTTGCGCCGGTGGATTCTGTCTCAAAGGCATTGACATCATTCAAAGAAACCTTACACAAGCATCTAATTAATTTGGGGACTCAGACAACTATCCCGCAATTCTTCCAGAAAACTTAACATAAAGACTTGCCGGATGAAACCCAAGAAGACCGAGGTGATGGGCGCTGTTTGTGATGATAAAGGTAACGAAGAGGGTGAGTCCGATGAGACACCATGCGACTGAGACACCACTATAACTGCAAGTATATCTGACGCCGATGGTAAGTGTTCTGAGAAGGAGTATAGCTCACCAGGAAGTAAAGAAACTGAAGTAGAACGAGACATTTGCCTGGGAGACGCTTGGGCAAAAGATGACAGTTACATGTCTGACACGGAGGAATACAGCTTCACAACTGAGAAGGAAAAATTCAAAGACATGGGAGGAACAAGAATAGAGAATGACAGCTACACAACTAAGAGGGAGGGAGGAAGGAATACAGCTATGAAACTGAAGTGGATGAAGAAAGCTTTGTAACTGATTCGGCTGAAGAAGAGACTGATGAGGTGCAGATCACTTTACAAGAAGCGGTAAAGAGAGGAGCATTTGTGCCAACAAACCGTGCCTGGCGACAGGAACAGTCAAGATTCCATGGGTTTCCGTTGTTGTGTGATCTACCTGAAAGATCTCGCTCTGAGCTGCTTACAGACCCTCTTCAGGTAGACACAAAGTTGGGGACGGGAATTGTTTTTATCGTGCACTTAGTGTGGAAGTGTGTGACACACAGGACCTCCACGAAGAAATTCGTGCCAAACTCATTGACTTCATGCTGCAGAACGAGAAACCATTCTCATGTTATGTGTGCACCAGTATTGGCAATTATCTTCTTGCCAACACCCTCAGACCTAACTCTTAGGGATCCGACGTTGAAATCCTCGCGGCTGCCACCACGTTCCAAACAATTGTTGCAGTGTTTGAAAATGTGTGGCTCTCATACAAACCTCTTTTTCCAATCGAAGGAAGAGATCTTTGTGAAGAGCAAATCTACCTGAGGAATGTATGTGCTCATTTTGAGCGAGTGGTGAAGATCAAACCACAATAAACATGCAGCAAAACACAACATTTGCCTACAATCTATGTTTACGAAGATGTGTTTTTAATTTATGACCACTGAGACAAATTGTCTAATTTTGTTTCTTTTCTTTCTTTAATGGAGAGGGTTTCATTAAATATTACATTTATTATGATTTACTTGGAATCATTTTAACAAAAGCATAGTTGCTTGTCGAATCTTAATTGATTTTGTTTCTGAGATGTGTCACTGTTTTCACCATTTATTTTTTTACAGTTGGTTTTGAGACCTGTATTAATAAAACCCCACTGAAGAAAACACTTGTAACTTGTCACTATTTTGATCTTATTCATTTAAACACACACCACGCACAGAGAGAGAGAAAGAAAAAGAGAGAGAGACATTCCAAGGGATTTTACAACTTATCCTGGAAAAAACAACTCGCTTAAGCCGAACTCCATGGTAATTTCTCGGGAAAAAGTTGGCTTATCCGAACTCGGATATGCACAAACTTGGATAAGCGAAATTATTTTTCATTCCCCAGGCGAGTTCGGCTTAAGCGTGTTTGACTGTACTTCATATAATAATATGCACAATAGATTAAGATGAGATTAAAAACAAATCTGCTTCATTCCAAAGTCAGTGCAACATAATAGGTATTACTAATATGACACCCAGTGTATGTACAATGTTTAACATATATTTTTTTTTGTTTTTTTTTAAATTCAGCTATGTATAAAACCTCAATGATTATTATTATTATTATCTTTCCAGGCATGGATGGATGTTATGCAAGTGCTCCGACCTTTACATCTTTGATGACTAAACTTATGATTCTTCATGTTGTTGACATGTAGTTTGTAATTGTAGGTACATTGATGAGAACCAGGACAAGTATGTGGAGCTCCTGAAGAAAGCTGTGGCCATCAAGAGTGTTTCAGCATGGCCAGAGACCAGACAAGAAATTCGCCGCATGGTCAACTGGACCAAAGATGTATGTACTTTAGGGGGAGAGGGATGTGGGGGGGGGGGGGTTGTTTGTTCTTAGATTTCTTGTCTTTTTTTTCTATCTTGGCTGTATAAAAGTATTATGAGTTGTCTATAAACTAATTCTCAATATTATTATTATAAAAGTCACTTGACTTTGTGACTGTCATTGACTTATGAAATCAGATTGCTTCTATTAGATGGGATAATAATAATTTAACTTGTATAGCGCATCACCAAAATGAGCTTTCATTCACATGCCCTAAACATCAACAGCAATTGCTCATGTTCACTCATATGTCAAGAAGTCGATGATGAATTCATGAGCCTTTGGGCATGGAATAATTATTATTATATGGGCTAGAAACCGACTGTGAATCTGATTCCACAGCTGCTGGAGGAACAAGGAGCAACAGTGACTCTGAAAGAATTGGGTGATGAGACGCTGCCCGATGGATCCAAGCTTGAACTACCACCGGTGCTCTTGGGTCAGCTTGGAGAGGACCCCGAGAAGAAGACTCTGCTGGTCTATGGTCATCTGGATGTCCAACCAGCATACAAGGTCAGTAGCCAGGGACTGCATTAATTTCTGGTATTGTACCAGTTGAAGTTTTGATCTTACTGGATATGAAAATTATAACTGGCAGGGCAAACCATATTGTTTTTTTACAGATATGCTGGCTCTCTTTTCAATACAAAGGTTTTTCACTGGCTGTTAACTATAATAGGGATCTATCAGAAGTTAGTGATTTTCTTTGTGAAAGTGATTCTGCACTACTGTCTGTCCATGATGTTAGCAGTTTATGTATGCAAAGGTGAAAGTTTGTGTCACGTCACCCTAGTGGGTAACGTGAACGTTCAGCTCAAAACAGCGAGTGAGGGAAACAAACTCAAACAAAGGAAATTAACACAAATGCCAGATGAACAATCACACTCTTTTATTCAACAATAAACACGCATACACAGGATAATAGGATACTAAACCACCCTCAACCCCTATCTAGACCCACAACCCAGTATTTACTGAACAATTACCTCCCTTGTCTAATCTGAAAACCCCAGAACTGTACATAAAATACCCATACAACAATATGTAACAATGACAACAAGTAGCAATAAGCAAATCCAAACTGCAAATAAATTCGATTACGAGTTGAGAAGTTAAGCCAGCAAAACTTGGAAAAAATTTATTATATTAAATCGACTGGCTTTATCAACACTAGCACTGTCCATAGCTCTCTTGTCTTTTAACTAATCTCAGAAACTGTAGCAGTCAACACACAGATAATAAAGTACACTGCACTAAGTGCTGAAACTGGGAATATGTTTTATGTGAGTGACATGCAAGTGTGTGTGTGTGTATGACTGTGGCGTCGAATGCGTGTAATGTAGACCCCAACGGTAACTCTCGATCGTCTGAGGTGCAGCGACGAGTCCTGGCGGTGATGGCGAGAACGCTCCAGAGCGGTGCCCAACGTCAAAAGGAAAGGCGTGGCGGTGGTGGCAGCGACGTCCGTCTCGGTCACACCCCACGGCAGGTAAAGGCAGAGGGGGTTGATGCACCAATGGTGGTGACAACTGCAGAAGTCTCTGAGGGGGCAGCAGTAATGTGGTAATACAGGAAGTAATGGTAGTACAGCACAAGTACAGCACACATAGGCCCAATCTGGTCAACAAATAACTTGTCTTATTTCCATAACTATTTCCATAAAAGGTAAACAATACATAAGAAATAAATCCTTCTGCCGTCCGCCATCTTGACCTGTTTATGTATGCATTTCAACAATTCAATGCAATTCTTAGTTTTAATAATTTATATTTCTTTTCATAAACATAGTTATTTATACACAAATATACATTACAAATATAATCACACTTCCAGTCAAACAATCCTGAGTCAACTTCATTCTCACCTTCCTCCACCCTCTCCATGTTCTAGCACATTATCTCCCCTCCTTCACAATTATCTCTCTCTATCATGCTATAATAAAACGTCATCCTTCCCTCATATTCATCACCCCTCTCTCTCTCATTTTAACATATATACTTTATCATCACCCCTTAACCCCATGTAGCAACAACGTCAACATTTCATTTGCATATTTAAACAAGAAAATCATATAAAATCATATACGAAAAATACTATAAGAAAAATATCTCCCTTTCCCCCTCATTCAACATCATTCATTCACGTACGCAAGCTCGGAGTGCATAGCCACTAAGGAATAGAATTACTGGATTCACACTTACCTTTAAGTACTCGGCCTGTGAATACACGAATACACAACACCAACACCACAATACAATAACACAATACACCACAAAAATATTATCCCTTTGAGAGTATAAAGTTCGTTAACGTGCTATTGCTATGCTTTGCACTAGGAGAATCTCAGTACTTGTGAGGTCACTGAGCCTTGGGAGGTTCCTAATAGAACAACACACACCCTTAAGAAAATACTCCACACCTATTACCTGAATAAGTGGCAGTAATAATCTTTCCATTACAGTTTTCTGGTCATTCTTGTCCTGACGAGGGCACAAGACCTTGGGGGGTTCGAAACACACGAATGCACTACCCTTACGAAAACCGACTCTCCTTTATCCCAAGATAACACAGTCTTTTCGTCCAAAAAACGTCTGCCTGCAATAGCTTCCAACCTGACTCTGCCGGGCTAAGATCTACCCTGTTCACAATACACGGTATCGAGTTCCACTCAGTACCCTAATTCCCCGATTATGCGCTATGCGTAACCCACGTGAAACCCACACATACTTATTTTACATACGCAGTAAAGAATGCTGATACAAACTTTGTACACTGTAGCACTACAGATGTGCAACTCTGCCTGATATGTAACTACGACACTACCACTATTTATCGTGCATTGAAAATTCGTGTCGTCACAGTTTGCGACTCCTTTTAAGTGGTTTCTTGGAAAAGAACATATATAAACACTAGAAGATTGAAGCAAGAAAGCACAACTTACCATGCTATATAAAATCAACAGCAACCTAGCAGCAGTCAGCTGTCCCCAACTGATACCCTAAGTCCAGTGAGCCGGGCGGACCCATGACAAAACCTCCCAACATATTAGCTGCTGCACAGACTACCGCATGAACTCCTTCCCCCAGAACGATTCGAGATTGGAATGCCCTCCCTCAAGAGGTGGTTTCTACTCCCTCCCTTGGCGCCTTATTCTCGAGGGTGTCCAAGCTTCAATGACAGATCTACTGCAGCATCACCCTCCACCCCCCCCCCCCCCCCATCCCTTCCCTCCATGACACCCAGTTCTGTGTCGCCCAACCTCGATCTGTCTTATCCCACTCACATTCCCTTACTCCCTCCTCCACCACTTTTCTTCACACACTTCCTGCATTTATCTATCTTACCATTTCACCCCATAACCCAACTCCCTCTTCCTCACCACACATTTTTACCCGAAAGGGCACATGATGAGTGTGTGGGGCTGTGTCTGTCAGGGCTAAGCCCAGGAACCGCCACAGTAGCCGGATTACATTACATTACATGATTATTCTTTAGGTCCAGCGGACTCTTCCGAGCCAAATCAGGACCAGACTTCGCTGAAAGATGACTCACCATTGATCCGCATAAAAGATCTGCCGAAACAACCCTAGTAGCAACACTGAAGGCACTCCACCAGCCGGTCACTTTATAAAAAAGACATCTTCCGCAGGGGACGCTGAGGCTATACTTTCATTTTTCAAACCCCCGTTTACAAAAACAAATAGAATACAAACATCATTATAAAATATCAACAAAACATATAAATATAAAATGCCTACATTGCCAAATAATAACATATTAGGAAGCCCCAGTGACCACCTGTTAGCGTCCAATATTTCCAAACTGATCCAACAGACCTCACACACAAATGAGGAGTTTTGTCCCAGAAAAGTTTTCAAGAAAAAAGGTAGGTGACTGGTCTAGCGAAGAAGAAGATAGTATAGTAGATTGATAGAACAGAACAGAGTAAGAATGAGACAGAACAAAGGAGAAAGACAGCGACAGTGGGATTTTAAAGCACTAAATTTCTAGAAAGTGTGGATACTATTTATACTGAAACCCCCGGCACCCCCATGGGGGAAGTAGCTGGATTGGCTCACCCTGATGCCTCTCTAAGGTTAAAATTGTACAGCTAATAGTAAATTGCTTTTTTTTTCTTTTTCTTTTTTTCTTTCTACCTCCTCCCCTTCCAACAGCCACGACCAAGACCTTGATGAAACCCCCAGTATAAACCAGGATCAACTAAATTATCCTGGATATTATTAGAAGAAGAAGAAGAATATATTATATAATATATGTTTATATTATAGTTTTATTGCATGGCTTGAATGACATCCAAAATGATGTGATTTTGTGAAAGGGACCTTACTCAACCATTTTAGATGTAAAAATTGGAATCTGCACTTGTTTTGAGACTTGTGATGTAGAAAGAATGTAGTTTGAAGCGAGGTACTGGAAATAGGTTACGTTTGTCATTGCATGACGTATGAAGCCGCTTCGCGACCACCACGAAAAAGAGAAAGTTATGCGGAATCCTTTTCACAACGAAAATCACTCGCTTCCGAAAGATCCCTATTGCCGGTTACCAGTTAGAATTTACTGAAATTTGTAGTGGACTGTGGTATCTGCCAATTATAGCTTCTGCTCAGTCCATGATTAGATGACGTAACATCAGTGTATTGAAAATGGTAGTTGAAATTGAAAATAGAGTTGTCTTATTTTAAGATGTTAGACTTGTTATGCATTCACCCTGATTTGGTTTTATGAATAACTGTGTCTGATGTTTTCCGTCATATACATTTACTCTTTTTTTTAACGCTATAGGAGGATGGCTGGGACACAGAGCCTTTTGAGCTGACAGAAGTGAACGGCAAACTGTATGGACGAGGATCTACTGATGATAAGGTATGCTCATGTTGTTGTCAGTGATTTTCTGTAGTTTACATGATGATTGTGAATGTGAAAATATTGATGTGGTTTATTTTATATTGTGCTGTAATCAAACTTGTTTGTCTTCAAGTTAACATATTAATGGCATGTCAGATAAATTCTCTTTGATCTGGGATCAGTATCTAGAGAACCTGAACATTTCAGCAGAGTATTTACTCTGACAACAGTCAATATCAGTACATCTTTAAAATGGTGTGTATTGCTATTTGATTGATAATGTATTTTCAATGTGCACAACTTAAGAATTGGTATCAAGGCTTATCTGCCATTGGGGTTTTATGATGGTTTACCAGTTCTATGTCATTTGGTCTCCATATTTATTTTTGCAATGTACATTTAGGGCCCAGTTCTGGACTGGATCAATGCTGTCCAGGCCATGAAAGAACTCAACATGGAAATTCCTGTGAACATCAAGGTATGTTCCTGCAGCATTTTCCAGGGGTGAGAGTGTGTGTACAAGTATGTTTCTGTATGCGTGGGTTGGAGTATGTGCCTCTGTCTGTGTGCATGTTTGTGTAAGTGTGTGTGTGTGTGTGCATGTATGTGCATGTGCGTGCGTAAAGGCACAATAATGATGCAAGATGGTTTTCAGAGCACTTAGCATTGTGTTTTGTACTTGCAGTTTATCCTGGAAGGTATGGAGGAGAGTGGCTCTGTTGGACTCGATGAGCTGGTTTTCCGTTTGAAAGACACCTTCCTCAAGGTAAACTTGTAGTGTTTATTTTATATTGTCTTTGCCTATGGTTGGGAAGTTAGATATGTTAGAGGTCATGCTAGCACTTTCAGTTGCATCCATAGGAAAAATATGTCTACTGTCACAAACATGAGTGTCCATTGGTAGAGACGAGTGAGAAGAAAAGGATTGTCTGCAAGGCGAATAAACTGGAAGATTAGGTCAGCTGTGCGATGTTTTACTTGTTTTTCATCACCCATTCTGTAGTCTATTTGAGATTGCGACTATCACTTTCGAGATTTATAAAAATGACAATGGCAATTCTAATATACTTTAACCTTTTGCAGGGCACAGACTATGTGTGCATCTCTGACAATTACTGGCTGGGAAAGAAGAAGCCTTGCATTACCTATGGACTGAGGTATGTATAGAATCATGAAGCCAAATAGTTTTATGTATGGGATGAAAAAGACTACATATGACTGGTTTATTTTTTAATGTACAGATATGTTGGTCAAAAGGCTGAAATCATTTTGCTATAACCATATATTACTTCTTTTTCTTTCTTTCTTTCTTTTATTTTGGGGGGTGGGGGGTGGGAGGAAGTAATTTCAGCATTGTATTGCATTAATTTGATGATGCACGTGCATAGCAATGTGAGTCTGTGTACTCACCCTCCAAAATATATTTTCCTGAATTTTGCAAATATGCATGAAATTAGTCCTAAATAGTCCAAAAATTAAATTTGTCAAAAACTGTGTCCCTCCGTCCATATGTCTGTCCACTGTCCACCGTCTGTGCAAAGCTTGCCAGCGGATTGATAGAGAGCTTTAGAAAACACAGAAACTTGGTTCCTAGATCTTTTTCGTAGGAAAACCCCTAATCTAAGTCCTAACTTTTGCACTTCCGGAAAGTCACGACTCCCTCATTTGCATTACACAGAAAACGTCACTGAGTGAAAAGGCGGAATTTTCATCATTTTGATGAATCATGATTTGCATGTAACTTTCTGTTATTTTTTGCATATATCGGGTCAATTGCTATAAACGTAAGCTTGAATAAATACTTTGACTGTATTTTCTCACCATTTGTTTTGGTTGTTTTAATTAATTAAAATATGTGTACTTTGCTCAGAAAAAATGGTGCTGTTCTTGGGCTGCTTTCGCTTTCAGATTTAAAATGGCAGAGGAGTTTGTGTTTCCGATTGAGATTTTCAACCAAAGTTTTGCATTATGTCTAGGTTTCAAGTGTCTCCTATGGGCATGGTAAAGATGTAAAAATCACTTTTCTGGTGTATTCTTATGAATCTGCACGAACAGCCTTTGGTTTAGATGAGCCCTATACTACTAGCTTCGTAGACCTAAACAGGCTGGTTAGTAGGCTAGCATAGGCAATGAACACAAGTTACAGAAACTCTCTAATTTGTGTTGTTTTTGTTTTGTTTTTATGGACAAGAAAAAATTACCAATGTTTTATCCTAAACTTTAACTAAACTTTCATTGGGAAAAGTGTCTGTTTTAGCCAGTTATGAACCAAATCTAAATTCGTGCGTTTTCGGGGGAAAACAGCCTCAGCAAATTATGTTACGATGGCATTTACCTCTCCTGGATAAGGATGAACAAAATTTCATCTGCAACCAAAGGCGCTGCCGCTTCAGAACCGCAGTCACAAAGAAAAGTTTGTAAGGATATCCCGATTGCATAACCAGAAATGAAAGGGATCACTACAAAAAAGGTTTCGCTGGTCGATCTAAAGTTCTCTAATATCTCAGAATTTATTTCACTTGAGGTCAAGTTCATCCAAGAGTCACGTCACTAAAGGTCAAGGTCATCTCAAGTTCACCGTTTTTTTGTAAACGTAATACAACTTTTGTTGTACTTTATTTGATAGTACATGAGTGAATTTGATGTACTTAACTTTATTTGATAGTGCATTAGTGTATTTGAAGTCGGTGGTCAATGTCATCTCAAGGTCAAGAGCATAGAAAGATCAAAGTCGGTACTACTTAGCATTTTTAATGCCACCATTTTCTTTTGTTCTTTTCTGGGCACTCGTTTTTATGTTCAATATTGCGAGTTCCATAAGAAGCAAGTGAGTCCTATGTACTTTGCCCTTTTAGTTATTGTGTAAGTGTGAACATGAATTATTCTTTTATAGTGTGCATATAAGCTTAGAGAGACTCTCAGGATGATAGCGAGACCCCACTTGAACCACATAGTTTGGAGAAGTCAGGATATAGCCCCAAAACTTGTGTACTGAACCACTGAACCACCCTTGCCCTAAATGTGTTGATTTTATTATGGGACAGATTGTGCTCAGTGAATATTTGAATAAGCTGCCACATTCTATAATTCAATTCCATTTTCACAGCTTATCTATTATATTCAGGTAAATTATTTGAGAGAAGTCTCTTTTGTTTGTCTTTGTGGAATGTGTGCATTCTAAAAATAGTTACAAATATTTGTGCAGAGGCATCTGCTACTTTTTCTTGGAAGTACAGTGTGCTGACATGGATCTTCATTCGGGTGTCTTTGGTGGGACAGTGTAAGTTGTTTTAATTGTTGCGATGCTAAACACTGGAAAACAATTAGTTTACTTATTGTAATCATGCATTTTTGTTTCAATGCTAGCTGCTTTCTGATTTATTCCCATTATAGACTGAAGAAAGAACAAGTTATAGATGATGGGGAGGGGATGGAACCATTAAAACATTTTTGTTAAGGTTTGGTTGCTCAACAGATTTTTGTTCTTGCAATTAACTGACATTTAAAGTGAAGACATTTCAGTGTTTTAATAAAGAGATGGGATTTACAATAAGTTGAGAATTTTGTTTATAAAGACATCTGCCTTTTGGTTCCGGTTCTATGAGACTCAAATTTATTATTTTTTTTTTTTACGGTTTCCAGTCATGAGGCTATGGGAGATTTGATCGCTCTGATGAACTCGCTTGTGGACGCCAAAGGAAAGATACAAGTACCCGGGGTGTATGACTCTGTCGCAGAACTTACAGATGAAGAGAGAGCTCTGTATGATCCCATTGAATTTGACATGGTATGGCCGTTTTCTTTTTTCCACTCTGTATGAAAGAGTTTGTCAGTGTTCAGCAAAACCTTAGAACAATGGTCAAGTTTTTGAGTGAGCAACACTATAAAGCTCTTTATAAAGCGGCTCAGTCAGACACTCACAAAGTATGTTTGGTTTGGTTTGATCTTATTATTTTTATGTTTGGTTTTATCACATTATTGTTTTAATTGGTTTAATCGCATATGTCTAGGATGACTATCGCCAAGACATCGGTGCTAAGAAACTGCTCCATGATAACAAGGAAGACATCTTGATGCACAGATGGCGCTATCCATCCCTTTCTTTGCATGGTGAGAAAATATTTCATTTTAACTCTTATGGATTTGTTCTAATCTTAGTACATCATTTTAATTTTAGTCATGAGAAAGATGAGGCACCTGTATAAATGTGATCTTGCACAATCTTAAACATTTGAAGTATTTGTAGAAGCAGCAAATGAACTCGTAGAGGCTGTTACCATAAAAACGATTGTTTGTTTTGAAGTTTTAATATTGTAACCATTCAGAAACAGAGTTGCAGGTGTACAGATGTGTCACTTTTTGTTGGACTTCTCCCAATCATCCATTTATTTGTTTAACTTTTTATTCATTTTTGGAATTTTTTTTTTCATTTATTGTTTTTACTTACTCTGTTTTTATGTTGGGCAATTGCAGGTATTGAGGGTGCCTTCCATGGGTCCGGTGCTAAGACAGTCATCCCTCGCAAAGTGATCGGCAAGTTTTCCATTCGTTTGGTACCAGACCAAGAGCCTGCCGTCATTGAGAAGTTGGTCCGAGAGCATGTGGAAAAGGTTCACAACGAACGTGGCAGCCCTAACCATATCAAGTGAGAACAGAACATTCCTGAAGTTGACGTGCTGATGTTGCAAATATTTAGATGTGAGAGTAGAGTGCTTTTCCTTCAGGGCTTGAAACTCAGTTGTTGGATTATTTTGATTGAGAAGACTAAGAGCATGGAAACAGCGTATTAAAAAGCAGGTCGGAGGTTATGGTCAAAATTACGCACAAAAACTTACATAAATGTCTAATTCTGGCTAAGAGATAATTATTTGTTTATATATTCATACAGAACCAGGTCGTGTCAGTTTCTGCATTTGGGGATTGATTTTGTAGCGTTTTCAGAAATATTAATTTGACAAAGACAAAGACTTATTCTATGAGTTGTACATTTGCAGGCTTTCAATGGGACATGGAGGCCGCCCATGGGTGAGCGATTTCAACGATCCTAACTACTTGGCTGGCCGTGCTGCCATGAAGAAAGGTGCGGTTCTCTTCAGATATATATTTAACCCATTTGCTACCACGACCCCATATATGGGATCGTGGTAGCAAATGGGTTAAGTTTGTAATAATTTCTGGCAGCTGCTGTCACCGTCCCACTGAACTGTTGTGAGGTGCAAGTGTTCAACCCACCAATGGCGGACGAAAGACAGTCAAAACATAAAACACTCACGGCTGTGCATAACCAAGACCTTCAGGCAATGGTTAAAAATAACCCTTGTTCCGTCTCATATCGTTCCTTAACGCTGGCTGAACTGCTCGTAGCCAGATCAGAGACGCCGGCTGGCCTTGGTGTAGCCTAGCCAACTGGCACTTGCCTTTAGTACTTAGTGGAGCTTATAATTATTTTAGCCAAGCCCATTGCTGTAGCCAGACCTTAACGAACCGCCGGCGCCTTCTCTTACGATTTTGTTGTACATTTTAGAAATACATGACAGTTGTCCCTCACGCTATTAGAAACCACTTTTGCTCGCTAGATAAGTATTTTATGCCTGAAAAAAATTACTGCTGAAACTGAATGTATTTAAAAAAACTCATCCACTATTTATATACGAGACGGCCCAAACAAACGAGAATACATTTAAAACCTTATCCAAAACCGTCACAATGTACAAGACATGAGGCAGTGTAAATTAAAAAAAATTAATTTTTACCAAACATGCCAAAATACTACAATATACAAGGAAACAAACACAAATGTCAAAGTACAACAATTTACAAGACACGGCAAAATAACACATAATGGAGTGTTGTGTGTTCATGTTTTTTTTCTATGGAGACATGCATTCACTTGAGAGAGAGTTTAAACATTTAATAACATATCAGTCATCCATATACAGTGCATGTAGAATGTGTATTGTGTATTTTGATAATCTAGTGTGTGTAAAGAAAAGTCACAAGGAAGTCTATACAGAAAATGAGCAACAGAACTTAACACCATGCAAATAAAATTAATTGTAACCACCACTACTTGCTTGGCTTAGGCAGATCATTTTTACTACACACGAGACAGCACAAACAAACGAGGTATAAAAAATAAATTTACAACTTCATCCCAAACCATCACAAGTTACAACAGAAAATGCTCCTCTTTGTTTTCTTTTTTTTTTTTTAAAAACAAAATATCTCAAAATACTGCAATTTACAATGAAAAAACACAAATGAGAAAACATCGCATAGATCTCAGTGTATACATGTATTTCATAGATTACACTTCGTTTCATATTACCCGACTTTCCCCTACAATAATTTACAAGACAGAACAAAACAACACACAAACACATGCGGACAGTGAAGACCTGTGTTCTTTTTTTCAATGGAGACATTCATTCACTTTATGGAGAGAGAGAGAGAGAAAGAGAGAGAGAGAGAGAGAGAGAGAGATAGGGGGAGGGGAAGAGATATGCAACATTTAATAACATATCTTAGGCATGCCTGTGCAGTGCATGTAGAATGTTTGTGTGTTTTTCGATATAACCTAGTGCGTGTAGGAATCGTCACAGAAAAAAAGAACAATGGGAAATAAAATGTATGGCACTCACTTCTATTTGTCCCAGGCAGGTAATCTCATGGCCCCAATGACACTGATCAAGCGATTCAGTCATGATGTAAGGGTACATTGAACAATAGCCACTATAAATGTCACTGTCACTCAACATGGCACACTGACCAAGTGATTCATTTATTCTGGTACAGTACATACATTGAACAATGACCACAAAAAATGTCACTTTCACACAACAGGGCACACTGACCAAGCTTCACTCCTTCACTACTGTATTCCGGGCTTGACTGCACACAGTGAAGATCTGTACTGTAGGGAGCCGGGCGGCAACGATTATTATGTGCCTGTGGCCAGCATTAGCACGCACGAGCCTTTCGTTAATTTGGTGCAATTACAGAGGCCAGCAACCAAACACAAGAAGTGACTTTATAAATGTCTACCACATCACCAGAAAGTTCAAACTTTGTTATAAGTGACTTCAAATGGTGAACAGTGAACATTGTAAGATGGATTTAAATGATCAGAATGTGTAATTACAATGCGTATACACTCTAGAAAACCGGTCCAATTCAAGTCAGCTTATAGTGCAGGGAGGATAGCTACACACAGTCAAATCGAATTAAATATAACATAAACAAAATCGACTTCGTGGTTCTAGTTTATGCTAACACAAAACACAGATATGAAAGTAACTAAATGCAAAAGATTACCACAATAAAAACGATATTCCACATAAAACGATCACTTTTAGAGCGCAAAATAGAGAGAATGAGCCATATGTTCATGTACTGCCACGATGCTTAGCGAGCGTGGGTTCAGGACGGCGTGACCTGCAGGCGTGGCTAAAAATAGCTCACCGCTGCCGGCTGGAATTCAACTTTCTGTGAAGGAAGCTTCAGCCGTGCACTACACACTGCTGCTCAGACTTATATATTTTTTATTATCACACAGGGCTTCATCAGGGATATCATCAGGTTCACAATCAACACTGAACTAACTGATGATACCCCTGATGAAACCCTGTAGGAGGGGCGAAAATTAATAATAAAAAATATAAAACTGGGAGCAGGAGTGTGCAGTGTCTGATTATATAGATAGATATAGGGTTAGGGAAAATTATGAAGAGAACCACCTTAATACTGATTTTGCAGTTGTTTTAAGTTTAAAGTATGAAATATCACTTTTGCTTTTAATTTCAGTGTTTGGCATGGAGCCCGACTTGACGAGAGAGGGTGGAAGCATCCCTGTGACCTTGACCTTCCAGGAGGCTACAGGAAAGAACGTGATGCTTCTGCCAATTGGGTCATGTGACGATGGTGCTCATTCCCAGAATGAGAAAATAAACCGTATAAACTACATCAGCGGAGTAAGTTTCAGACCAAAAGCAAGTCTTATTAGAATGTGACAACTACACATTCTTTAAACAGGATTACTCCAGCTCCCTTGTTATTAAAAGTTAAGGACATTTGTTTAGTGATATTGTGCTTTTGGACAGTTTTCAGTTTTGTTTTAATATTTCCTGTATGTTCAAAATGATGATGATTCAGCGTCTATCCAATAGCACAAGGAAAGGATTGTACCGGCTCTTTTAAATCCCTGTATGTAAGAATATGGGACAGTTGTGTCCACTGTCATGAAAATGCAAAATGTTACAATAAGCCCAAATCCTAATGCGATTTATAATGTATTTCAAACCTGCTTCTGGGTTTGTTTGACAGATCAAGCTGCTGGCTGCTTATATGGAAGAGCTATCCAAAATGTGAACAGGACTTCAGCGCATCGACCCAAAGACAGAATTTTTATCCAGTCTTAATTTCACCGCAACAGACTGAAAAGACAGTACTTAAATTTATTGAGATGTATACCAGTGCCTCTGGCATGACAAGTGTTTTTCAAAAGAAAACATTATATCAAACAATTATTATAAAGTTAACAACACATTCCAGAGTGCTATAATACACAAATGGTGAGTTGTAGTTTCACATACAATGTGTAGAATACTGATGATATTTTTCGTTACAACATTTTACATTTACTAGGCTTTACATTAATTATAATTTATTGGTAATTCACTCCCATTTTTCAGCGAGCTGCTTTATCCAAAATTATTTGGAAACTTGTAGAAAATTGTCACCATCTCAAAGGTTTGTGCTTTTATGTGAGCATTTGCGAAATGTTACTTTGAATAATTACTTGTGTGGCAGTTCATGAATTGATTTTTTTTGGTACACAAGCAAGTTGTCATTTAATATAATTCAGTTTTTGAGGTATGCATTTTGATCAAGTTTCAAACGGTAATTTGATTTTAAAAACAATGTAGGAGTATGGTTTTGATTCAAGATTTTAATACATTTCTTTCTAGCTTTATTGTTTGTTTTCTTGGAAAACATTCAGGTGATATACACAAGACTTTAATGATCTGTTTGCGGAACAATAAACCACTAGTAATGTCTGTCTTTATGGATTAATTTGCCTTTAGTTTATTATTGACTCGCATGCATAACAATGTGAGGCTATGTACCCTTCTCACCCCCACCCCCACCCCCAAAAAACACCAAAATCCAGATTTTTGCAAATCTGTGCAAAATGATTCTAAATAGTCCAAAAATGATATCGAAAAAATTTCCGTCTATCCGTCAGTTCCGGCAAAAACTTCGAAGTGGTTAATCAGAACCTATTTCAACTATCACAACCAACTCTTACTATTATTTATTTGATATAGTATATGAGTGTATTTGGAGCTGGAGGTCAATGCCATCTTAAGGTCAAAAGCATAGAAAGATTAAAGTTGGTATTACTTTGCATTTTAATGCCATCATTTCATTTTGTTTTTTTCTGGGCAATCATTTTTATGTTAAATATTGCAAGTTCCGTTGAGTCATATGGGCTTTGCCCTTCTAGTTATTGTTATAATAAACAAATTTTCTTTTAGAAAATGTATCAAAATGTGTGCAATCATGATATTTATTGCCAACAAAAAATTTTGCGTTTCGTTTTATTGTGTGCTTTAACAAAAAAATTGAAACCACAGAAATGTACTACTGTTTGGTGTGAGCTTGTCACAGGTACCTAGGTTTGTGCACTTTTATTAATAGAAGTTTGGTAAGATTCCAGACTTCTTGTTACACAAGTCAGTGATCGATTTAGCCCTGATGCTTGAATCTTGTGTAACTTGAATTCGTTTATTAGTTAGTTAGTTATTCCTTGCTTACAGGGTCCAGTGGACTGCAAAGAGCCGAATCAGGACCACAAAATTAAGACCACAACTTCGCTGAAAGAGGCCTCACCCCTGATCCGCATAAAAGATCTGCTCAAACAACCCTAGTGGTAACACTGAAGGCACTCCACCATCCGATCACTTTACAATAAAGGCATCCCATGCAGGGGACGCTAAGGCTATACTCTATTTTATCGAACCCCCGTTTACAAAAACAAAATAGAATACAAATATCATTATAAAATATCAACAAAACACATACATATAAAAATGCCTACATTGCGAAATAATAACATCATAGGAAGCCCCAGTGACCATCTGGCAGAAAGTGTCCAATATTCCCAAGCTGATCCAACAGACCTCGCACACAAATGAGGAGTTTTGTCCCAGGAGAATTTTCAAGACAAATGGTAGTTGACTGTTCTAGCGAAGAAGAAGATAGTATAGTAGAGTGATAGAGCTCAGTATGAATGAGAAAGAACAAAGGAGAAATACAGCGACAGTGGGAATTTAGAACACTAACTTTTCAGAAAGTGGGTACTATTTATACTGAAACGCCCGGCATCCCCACGGGTGAATTGAATTCGTTTATCCACGCAGCACATTCACTCGGCAACAAGGCAGGGGTCGTCTTATAAAGTTTTCCAACTTATTCAGCAAACACCAACTGCATACAAAATTGCTATAGGAAAATTACTTCTCACAAGCAGTTAGTTATTGCTTACAGGGTCTAGGGGACTGCAAAAAGCCAAATCAGGACCACAACTTGGTTAAAAGAGGACTCGTCCTTGATCCGTATAAAAAATCTGCTGAAACAACCCTAGTGGTAACACTGAAGGCACTCCACCAGCCGGTCCTATCCTATCCCATAACTCGAGGGTCAAAGGGGCACCACAGATGATCATTTAACCAGCATACTCCATCTTTCTCTGTCCTCAGCAGCTGGTCACTTTACAATAAAGCCATCCCACGCAGGGACGCTGAGGCCATACTCTAATTTATCAAACCCCCTCTTACAAAAACATAATAGAATATAAACATCACTATAAAATATCAACAAAACATATACATATAAAATGCCTACAATGCTAAATAATATCGTAGGAAGCCCTAGTGACCATTTGGCAGAAAACGTCCAATATTCCCAAGCTGACCCAATAGACCATACAAAAATGAGGAGTTTTGGGAGAGTTTTCAAGAAAAAATGGTGGGTGGCTAATCTAGCGAAGAAGATAATATAGCAGATTGATAGAACATAGTAGGAATTAGAAAAAACAAAGGAGAAAGACAGCGACAGTGGGAATTTAAAGCAATAAATTTCCAGAAAGTGGGGATACTGTTTATACAGAAACCCCCGGCACCTATACCGGGGGCTCGCAAGCAGACAGTGCATTACTTATATAGGCTCTCAACAATGTAGAATAGCTCAGAACATTCTAGAATGATGCATTAATACTCGATAGAAATAAAATCCATCAATGGAACTACGTACGAACTGTCTTACGTCATAGAACATTCCCAAGTTTATAAGATTTGACTAGCTATATATCGAAAGCTAGTAAACAAGTAATTTTAGGAAGTTCTCAATGCTGCTATAACTATATCGATCGATGAAAAATATCAACATTACACAAAGCTTTCACTAGCAACAGCACATTCAAATCAAAGGTAAATACATGCACTCTTTACAAAGCAAAATGTTCGGAACTGTCATGCACATCTCAAGCGTAACACTGCTCATTATGGAATTTTTCTGTTGAGATAATAAAGTATTAGTATTCCTACGTCAGAATCTGGAATCTTACAAAACTTTGATGTACGATAGTCTATGACACACAAACTAGGCAATCTGTGTGTTCGCTCACAAGAATTGTGTGTGTGATGAGTACTGGTGGATTACCAATGTTATACATATTTCACAACAAAACCTTTTGTATAATTACATAACACGGAGCATTGCTTTATTTTATTGTAAACATTTTGGAGTACACATTATTTGAAACGATGTTGGATTCTAATGACATTTGAAACAATGTTAAATTCTAGTGACAAAACTCATTATTATTGAAGGAGGAATAAAGAAACTGACACAGCAACACTAGAGTTTCATTACAATTTTTTTTTTAACATTAAAACAATCCTACAAAATCAGTCTACATTTGAACGACTACAATAAGATATCTGCAAACAAAGAAAGAAAACATTTGTCGGACAACAAAAAATATTGTAACATATGACTATAAGCTGAAAAGATATTAGTAGCAAGCCATGTACATCATAAGTGAGATCAAAAACACCACAGAAACAGCATCAGTTAGGCATTGTTTATAGGGTTCAGCAGACAGCAAAGAGCCAAATCATGACCACAATTTGGTTGAAAGAGGGCTAGGCCCTGATCCATATAAAAGATCTGCTGAAACAACTAACAGACCCCATACAAAATTGGGGAGTTTTCAAGAAAAAAGGTAGGTGATTTGGCTAGCAAAGAAGATAGTAGGTTGATAGAACAAAGTAGGAATGAGAAAGACAGTGAAAGTGGGAATTTAAAGCACTATATTTCTAGAAAGTGGGGATACTATTTATACAGAACATTACATTACATTACATAATTGTTGCTTTAGGTCCAGCGGACTCTTCCGAGCCAAATCAGGACCGGACAACCCCCAATCCGCATAAAAGATCTGCTGAAACAACCCTAGTGGGAAAACTGAATGCCCTCCACCAGCCAGTCACTTTACAATAAAGACATCCAACGCAGGGGACGGCTGAGGCTTCACCCCAACTTATCGAACCCCCGTTTACAAAAACAAAAATAGAATACAAACATCATTATAAATTATCAACAAAACACATACATATAAAATGCCTACATTGCAAAATAATAACATCATAGGAAGCCCTAGTGACCACCTGGCAGAAAGTGTCCAACATTCCCAAGGTGATCCAACATACCTCATACACAAACAAGGAGTCTTGTCCCGGAAGAGTTTTCAAGAAAAAAGGTAGGAGACTGGTCTAGCGAAGAAGACGATAGTATAGCAGATTGATAGAACAGAGCAGGAATGAGAAAGAGCAAATGAGAAAGACAGCGACAGTGGGAATTTAAAGCACTAAATTTCCAGAAAGTGGGGATACTATTTATACCGAAACCCCCGGCACCCCAATGGGGGTATTTATACAGAAACCCCCAGCACCCCAACGGAGTTTTGATTGATTGATTTATTGTTGCTTTAGGTCCAGCGGACTCTTCCGAGCCAAATCAGGACCGGACAACCCCCGATCCGCATAAAAGATCTGCCGAAACAACCCTAGTGGGAAAATTGAAACCCCAACAGAGGTCCTACTATTTAGAGCAATCACAAAATATTTGCCAAAATGAAATTATTGGCGGACACCTATGTGTCATGAAAAAAACACTGGTTCATTCTTATATATTTGACAGTAATCATCAGCAACAAAATTGAGCTAATAAAAGCAATAGTTGACACCGCTAGCCTACAGCTTATAAAAACATACCATAGGTCTTCTATACATTTAATTCTACAGAATCAAACTGTTGTCTAAAAGATATTAATAATTTTTATATTTGACATTGTCTTTCAATACAGCAAAAAAAAAAGGAATTTTTCACATGAATCTTTTTGGCCCCTTCATTGCTTCAGTTCTTGCAAGCTAGTCTGTATATTTGTAAGACAATTTTAATCTTTGCACTTCCTAACAAAAGACATTACATCTTCCCTGCAAAGTGACAAGACAAACTGACTTCATATGAGAGACATATAAATATTTTCATTAAAATAATAAAAGCCTGTGAAGGAGTGTAGTTAGTTATTCATTGCATACAGGGTCCAGTGGACTGTGAAGAGCCGAATCAGGACCACAAAATCAAGACCACAACATGGCTGAAAGAGGACTCGCCCTTGATCCACATAAAAGATCAGCTGAAACAATCCCAGGGGTAACGCTGAAGGCACTCCACCAGTCGGTCACTGTACAATAAAGGCATCCTACGCAGGGGACGCTGAGGCTATACTCTAATTTATCGAACCTCCGTTTACAAAAACTAAATAGAATAAAAACATTATAAAATATCAACAAAACACATACATATAAAATGCCTACATTGCTAAATAATAATATCATAGGAAGCCCTAGTGACCATTTGGCAGAAAGTGTCCAATATTCCCAAGCTGACACAACAGACCTCACACACAAATTGGGAGTTTTGTCCCAGAAGAGTTTTCAAGAAAAATGGTAGGTGACTGGTTTAGCGAAGAAGAAGACAGTACAGTAGATTGGTAGAACAGAGTAGGAATGAGAAAGAAAAAATTAGAAATACAGCGACAGTTGGAACTTAAAGCACTACATTTCCAGAAAATGGGGATATTATTTATACAGAAACCTCAGGCACCCCCATGAGGATGGTAGGAGGAGGGGGAGAAGTATAGCTTGCTATCTTAGTTTTCAAAGAACAAATATGAAACTATGCCTAATATTCCATACTTTATTTCCAAATTCTTGTCTCCTTGTTCTCAAGAGAACAAGCCTCCGTTCATTTATCACCATTCACGAAATTTGTTAGAAGTCGTTGCTGAAAGACAGCAGGATTACGTTCTACAAGCAACTGAGCTACAAACATAGCCAACAAAAGCATCCATCAAAAATGCATCAAATATATACATATATATATATATACACACACACACACACACTTTTGCAACAAAACAGAAAGCTAAATTAACATTCAAACAAACATAAAAAACACATTAAGCCCCGGTCAGACCTACGGATTAAATCATACAATTTGTTCCATGCGATTTAATCTCAGGACTGGTCGCATGAAGCAACTGGTCAAACAAAATTAGTTCCAAGCAAAAGAGGCTGAAGTTGGTTTTTGCTGCGGCTCAATCATCAGCCTATTTCCTTGTTCCTGTAGTGCTCTCCCTTGTTGCTACACAGGCTACATGTTGTAAAAACTATGGCCAACAGTTTGATTTCTAGCAGTTTGGAAAGTAAGAGAGAAGATTGCCATATTTAGCAGTTTTAATAGCAGATGAGGCAGAAACTTCTGTCCATTGGGAGTAGGGCCATGGATCGGGAGGAGGGAGACACTCGGGGCTTATTCTGATCCAATCAAAGGCTGTGAAATCTCGTCTTTTGTGGGCCTCAATTACATACTATACATACTACATACTTATTTAGGAGGCCTACGAGTTTACAAAGACGAAAGAAAATATTTCAGAGCCTGTGATCCGATGACAATCTTTGTTTTGTGGTGTCAACCATTTTCTTCAGTTGCAATGTCAAGGACGTCACAGGACGCTGTGATTGGTCCGGACTTATGATTTAAACGCAGGAATTAGGACATGTTCTATCCTAGGAATCTACGATGGATTCGCTTGAGATTTTATCGTAAGCTTGTTGTACAATTTATTGCAGCGTGTGACCGGCTAAATCTTATAAGAATCAGTAGGACTGACCGGGTCTTTACCACCACCCCAAAACGGAAATAAAAACTGAGGTATTTTCATGTTTAGTCAATACAAAACCCAACATGAATTTTAAATAATTATAAATAAAAGCTTGGGACTGAGTATGAAATAAATGTTCAGTTCAGTATCATATATCATTTAAACGCAATGTTGTGTACTAGGATGTAAAGCACAAGTAAGTTTACTACTAAATGTTCAGTGTGAGCAAAATAAATGATTATATCTTTACAGTTGTCCATATTTGATCTGCTGCTGCTTTTCAATAATTATAGTCAAGTGAACTTCTGAAAACAATATCATTTGCCTAACATTAGCACGTGCTCTAACACTAGATGTCATAAAAATTGAATAACTACTGCCTAGAGGACAAAAAAAAATAGCTAAATGAGACTGACAGATAGATAAATAAATATTATGCAGAGTAAACACAGCATTGGCTGAATTCACAAAACACAATATTTATGTTCATGTTACATAAAGAGTCAAAATCTCACACACATACACACAGCAATGAAACTGCACCACACAAGGTCAAGAGTGTTTCTGTTACAACCAAAAAATACCATTTGTTACTCATATTGGTAGCATATCCAAAAATAAAAGAAAGAGCTCAAAGTATCAATGCTAAGAGATTTAAAAGTAGTAGTTGGTACCATCAGTAGTAGTTGGTACCATCATATTCTCAGCAGATTTTATCAGCACAAACCATGTATGTATGAATTTTGAGCAAAGACAATACCAAAAAATATAATGATAAATTAACATTAAAATAAATGTAGTTATGTGATCTAATAGTGAAAAAAAATACATATGCACAAAAAATGAAGAGCTATCATAAGAGTATTAATAGAACAAAAACTGAATGCATAACATACTAAGTTTAAACTTGTCATAAACAATGAAATCAAATTGGGTTATGGTGAAGAAGATAATCATGTTGAAAAAATGTAATGTCAAACTGACTGCAAGATCAGTAAGTTTAGTATAGAGAAGTAATTCCAATAGTACAAAGAATAACTCCAATAGCTTTAGATATGCCTAATTATTGACGTGAAAAAATGGGAGGTGAAGGAAACATGACAATATCATCATATAATTAACACTTGACAAATGCTGCGTTTTTAATGGATAATTTGAACAGTGGAAAATAGCTCTCCAAGTGACAACATACAACAATATTTGTAAGTACTGACACATAATACTAAAATGGATACAACAATGGTGTGACATGCTAAACAATGATTATTGATAATACATGGATATATATACACGGAAAAGACAAGTTTGTTCTTTGTTCATATGAAGAACTGCTGACAGTCACAGTATTTTCCGAATCTTTTCAATTCTACCTAATAGTTGATTAAATAAACAACTTGCAAATAAAAGTAAAGTACAAAACTAGCAGCAGGTGGCAAAGAAAACTTCTATTCTTTCTTTCTGACTTTCTTTATCTGAAATATTAGTAAACATATCTGATGTAAATTTATTTTGTTATTTATGACCTGTTTTTAAGCCAATTACTTGCAAAGCTACCAAACAAAATTAATAATAAGCCGATTGGAATGAAAACATCTGCCCCTCAGGTAAAGTGTATAAAATATAATTTCTGTGTCAATAGTCCATAGTAAATTAAATTCTGATGTTTATATTGCATGTGACTCTCAGCACTTCTCTTTACAAAGACAGATAAAGACAATAATTATGCTGATTACAAACATTTGTTACGTTTATTACCAATGAACAAGTACTTTGCACTTCAGTCTTGAAAACAATTACACCACATAATACACACAGAATGTCACCGGTAACTTTCACCATGCAAGACACCCAGGTATAATTCGTACAAAAAGAGTTGTATGTTCTCTATAAATCTGACAGAAAATTAGTGTCC
The DNA here is from genome assembly GCA_036898135.1 of Oncomelania hupensis. Taxonomy (NCBI): domain Eukaryota; kingdom Metazoa; phylum Mollusca; class Gastropoda; order Littorinimorpha; family Pomatiopsidae; genus Oncomelania; species Oncomelania hupensis. The sequence continues at coordinate 34,683,312 of CM072517.1, read as the reverse complement.
AAAATAGAAGGAAAGTAAGAGAAGGGAGGGTGATGAGGTGAGGAGGGTAGAGGATAGAGACAGTACAGTGGTGGCTTTGGGGTTGGATGTAAGGTTATGAAAAGGTAAAAAGGTTGTCAGTAATGTCACTTGCCAATACAGTAGAACCTCCGGTATACGACTGTCTAAAATCTGAGAAAAAACGGTCTTATAATAGAGGTGGTCTTATACCGGAAACAAGGGGTGGGACGGGGGAGGGGAGGGGGGGGGAGAGTCAGGCGCGGAGGGGTATGTAGTCATAATTTTTACACTCACCAGCATGTATTCTCTGACAAAGAAAACTGTAAAACATGTTTCATTTTTAGCTTTGTCTTTTAGTCACAACTTCAAAAATAGAAAATGGTCGGGTCTTTAGACATTTTGAACAGGGAAAAACTTTGAAATTGAAGACTGTTTTCGATTAATCAGGTCTTTTCTAAGTCTGTCACTGCAGAAGCTCTCAGTTTCGATGTTTTCCTTTTGCCACTTTACCCACTCTCCCATCGTAGTTTCACAGATTCTTTATCCTTTATAATGAGCTGAATTTTGGCCTTCCCAATGTCTAAACTTCTTGCAATAGACAAACAACTCTCCCCATTTTCACTTCTTTCAATCACTTTCATTCTTTCTGCCAACTCAAAACTTTCCTCTTGCGCGACGCCATTTTGACAAGCCAGTGTAGGCGAGTAATGTCCCTTACTTGCGAACCGGAAATAGCAGACAACAGCAGGCGTACACTAACATGAGAGAAAAAAACGAAAGGAACAGACAATAAATTAACGGATATCTCTTTTAAATTGCCTAAGACGGTCGTATAAAGGGCTTAAGACACGGTCGCTGGTCGCATAAACGAGGCTGTCGCATACCAGAGGTCATTTATTATTGGAAGTGAATCCGTCAGAAGTTTTCAGGTCACATAACGGAGGGAGTCGTATACCAGAGAGACGGATACCGGAGGTTCCACTGTACTATACAGTCCATGGTTCTACTTTAGATTTAATTTTTTTTTTTATGTGCAGCTCTTAACACAGGTGTTGTTATTTTGAATCTCTTCATATGTTCCAATACTATACAGCCACTTCATGGTATTAACAACCTTTTTCTGATAAAAATAACAAGCTTGGTGAATGGGGGTGAGACAATTTTGACAAGAGTAGAAACACCATTTTTCCACAATATAATAGAGGAAAGAAATCTGAAGGAATGCATACTTATGTGAAAAGTTTTAAAACCTGTTCCCTTATACTGACACATTTACAAACCAGAGATGAGAATCTTCCGCCTTTTAGCGGAAATCCGCTCTTTCGGAAGGTCCCAGGGTCATTTTTGAGATCGGTTTAAATCCGGTGAGAAAATTTTAGTGTATATGATTAGGGTGAGTTGTTGATTTTCGATCTCGCAGCTTATTCCCACTCGTTATTCCCATGCGGATTGTTGTCATTTGGTTCGCTCTCACTTCGTTTTCGTCGATCCACCAAGCTGCCGTAAAAAGCCGAGATAACCCGATTTCTTTCTTCCGTGTGTCCTGTACGTGGGGCTCTCTTAGATACTAGCTATCGCATTACGGAAGTGACGTTGCGTATCTAAGCCTCCCGTTTTTAGCGCATAAGATTCCGGCTGTTCCCAGACACTCCCGCTGATAGTGACGTCACTCAAATAGGCGCTTGAAGCCCTTTCTCATGCGTTGTAGTGCGAACGATGGAACAGCCAAAACATCACGTGGTTGATCAGCCATTGTCTAGAACAAAGCGCGACTTGTAAAATGCTTCGAAAACTAAATCCTGGAGAAAAGGCTCTTGCTACCCACATCTACAGTGGTGTAAAAAACAAGTGGAACTTTTTTAAGTGGTTAGAAGAAAAGTTGAACACAACAGTCTTAATTCGTTTGAAGGACAAAAAGATTGAAAGAAATTTGGAGTTGAATGCAGAGGCAGAGAAACAAGCCAGACTGGCTCATAAGAAAGCTCTGACTGCCCGACGGGAGGTGTTGGTGAGGAAGAGAAGTGAGATTAGAAGTCAAAAGCCACCAGCCAGGAAAGCAAGAACTGGATAGTTGCCTGGCTTCAGTTATAAAATACATGTACATAGTTCATTCAATAATTGTGTGTGTGTGCAGACTGTCTAGCATGTTAGTACCTGCCAGTTTTTATTTATTCTTAAAAAAAAACTGAGAATGTTGTATACACAAAGAACTGTAATCCTAGTGCATGACGTAATTGTAAACTTCAGCCTGACTTCAGTGCCTGACTACAACTTCAAGGCTGAAGTTGTTCATAATGTATATATATGATTATAGCATCAGAACTGTTTTAGGAACTACTGCCTGAAACCATATGCATCCGTATTTCTGCTTTCCATGTTGTGGTTTTTCCAAGACATTATCTTGAAATTGTAAACCTTGTTTGAACAGTCAATCGAGGTATTTATAATTTTATTGTTTGGTGTGACCGTAAGAGTGTCAGTGAGGTTTCATACTGATTCTATGTATAAATGTACAACTCTGTTTTGGACAGTAATTATGTGAATTGGTAAAGCCTTGTCTTGTCATTGGTATTTAAACCATTCTTGTCTGCAGTCAAAAGGAATGTTTGTTTAATACAAGGCATTAACTGATGTTTGAAAAAAATTCATTAGGCCTATGTGTTGAACTGTGGAGAGCTAACAGCATTTTAGTACCACAAAAACAACTGATCTGACCCCATAAAATAAGGCTCAGAATGCATAGATTTGAACCATCTTTTCAAAAATTTTCCGGGGGAGCATGCCCCCGGAACCCCCTAGCATCGCGTACCTGCTTTGCAGGTACGCGCACTCGTGGCTTTGCCACTCGACAGACTTTCGAATTTTTCCTCCTTTTTGTCATTTCAGGATTCTCATCTCTGACAAACACAAGCACACAAAACGCCGAAATTTCAACCCAGACTTCAAAAATTTTTAAAGAATACTTTCCAATATATTCCACTGTCCTAATATTTTCTCATGATGAAACTCTAAATTCTCTGCACTGAACTTAGTAATAATTTCCGTGTATGAATATGTTACTTTTGTTGAAACAAACAGCAATTTCACCGACCATCAATACAATGTAAGGGTAATCGCCGCTCCCCCAGTTTTATTCCTTGCTCAATTCGACTGCTAACCTTGATGCGATCATCTCCGCTTTAACATCTTCCCAGCCCACCTAAAGCAAATTATTTTTTTATTAAAAAAAAAAAAAAAATAAATAAATAAACGCCTGACGATGGCTTGATTCAGGGATAGATTGTTTATCGACTGATTGATTTGATGATTAATTGATGATATTCTTACCTTACTTTTTTATCTTCATGTTTTCATTTGATTTAACTGTCGGGGGTGAGTGTTCATGATGTGTGTGTGGGTGTGTGTGTGTATTGTGTTTATGTTTGTATGGTAGGACATGTGCTTATAAAATCGTGTGACAATGTGATATCTTGTTTTACATTTAACCGTTTTTAAACATCTTTATTTATTTATTTATTTTTTATAAATAATATGAGCTGTTTCTAAATCTTGTAATTACCCTATGTGGATAAATAAAGTTGTATTGAATTGAATTAAATAGCGTAGCTCTCATTATGGCCTGTGCTTCCAAAAATGCTCAGACTATATAATTATACCCCTCTCTCTCTACAACTAATTTTTACAAAACTATACTGTATTCAATATTCAGTTTATCAAATAATGACAGTTTTTTTTTTTTACCCCTTTGGTTCATTCTACTAGTCATAAAATTTGTGAAGTTACTAATGCTGTTTGCAACTGTCCTTCACATACTGGTAACACTATGTAGCTTAAGGTGGTTAATATAATAATAATCTAACACTTGCTACTTGTGGTGGTGACTAATTCACTAATGCCCACTTTCTTTGACAGTCAAATAATATCATAAATGATTAGTAAAATTAACAATAATCCAACCACAACTCTACTCGAAACAATCTTCATTCTTTCTCCGTATTGAACGTAGAAAATCTACTACCTTCAAAGAAACTTACAACAACAATAATGCACTCTCAATAAGAACACACGAACACAAATCATCTTCACTTGGCATGCCTGAATCAAATAACTAAACAGTATGATAATCATATGAATTCCTTTTCAAATGACCAATCAAAAACCACTAACAAGTAAAATGTATGCTTCTTTGCATACTGTACTGAAATTTATAACATCTTTCAACAGAAACGCACCCTTCCTTACAACTACTTCCAAATTCATAACATCATTCCTTACAAATATACTATAAATTCGCAACATCTTTAAAAACTCAACCACAAACAAATATATGTACATTAAGAAATAAATATTCAGGAAAAACATTCAACCAAGCATAGGAATACATGTAATATAAAACACAAAAATCCTGAAAATCTCAGTGGCTGCCTTTGTTTACCCCTTCACTAGGATTGACTTGTTTCTGTGGCGGTTTGGACGTAATGATGAAGCAGTAGATGCCCATGTAACTGCAAATTTCCTTACAGGCTTGCACGGAGTAGCGCATCATATCAATGACCACCATTGTCTGGAAAAGACAAAGAACACAATCTTTATTCTCATATGAAAACAACAACTGTTAAATGAACAGAACTGGAAGTTTCACTTCTATGCTAAAAAGCCAATGCTTCATTGTATTAGAAGAAAACCTAGTCGTAGAAAATTTGTTTACTACAGCAACGGACCTTTGATACCTTCCATCAAACAAACCATTTACCAAAATCATCTTAACTCACTCCCTACTGGGCAATTTTGTTCTAGGCTTTTCTCTGCATACTGGCCATTTGTACTATTTAGTACAAAATTCATTAAAAATAAAGTATTCCACAACAGAACATGAAAATTCCAGGAGTTATTATTGACACATTGTTACACTACAGGGCAAAGTTTTAAATGTTTCAAGTGGAAAATACCTGAGTTAGATGGGGGGAGGGTATAAATGACTATTTTTTTCGTCAAAAGTAGATGATGCCATTTTTGCTTGGCAAAAATCACACAAAGCCAGTGATTACGAAATTAAACTCTGCTGTGTCATTCTGCAGCTGAAAAACACTATGAAATACCGGACAATAGATCAAATCTGAAAGCTAGAACTTTAATTTCGTATAAAAATTGAGGTCACTGAAGCAAAAGAACACGTCACAGTTGAAAACTGCGATTGCAGTGGTTGATGGGTAAGCGATGGGCAGGGAAGTGAGTTAAATGCAGGTTAGTGTCAACAGGGTGAACAAAAATAACAACTAAACGGGCAAAGCCCAAATGACTCACATGCTCCTTGCTGAACTGGCAATATTCTACATGAAAATGAGCGCCCAGAAAAACAAACCAAATGGTGGCATTAAAATGCCAAGTAAAACTAAATTTGATCTTGTAGTAATAATATAATAATAATACTGGATGCTATATACGCGCCTTTCCCAAAATCAATCAGGCTCAAAGCGTGGCGATCTGTACCAACATACAGGCTAACCTGTCTCATCCACACACATAACAAATACACATCTATCACTCGAACAGATGGTGTAAAGGCAGGGAGATCGCTATTGGAAGACGGAAAGAAAATCGATTTTTTATTATTTTTTATTTTTTATATTGACAGCGTCCAGTACCATTATTGAAGGGAGGGAGGAAACCGGAGTGCCCGTAGAAAACCCTCAATGACCTCAATAGTCTCGTACCTTGCATGAATCGAACCCGTGACCTTCGGCATAGGAAACCTGCGAATAATCCACTGCGCCACGAGGCCACCCCATCTTGACTTTTAGATGACCTTGATCTCTGGTTCCAAATGGACACTCATGTACGATCAAATAAACTACACCCAAAGTTGTATTATGCCAAAAAAACTGACTTTGGGATGACCTTGACCTTCAGTGACCCTGACCTTCCCATGACCCCCAATGCTCATGTATGATCAAATAAGTTATAATCCAATTCCGATTCATACAATGGGTCAAATATGTACTCATATCCCCCCTCCCCCCCACTCCCCTTTCCTCCCAAATAAAAAATTTCCAGGCTCTTGCAAATCATTGCGCGTTGAATCCTAAATAGTCTAAAAAAGACAATTTTAAACAAATGTCCATCCATCTGTTTGTCTGTGCAAAACTTGCATGTGGATTAAGATATCAGAACCTATTTTAAGTTAACTATCACAACCAAACTTGGTAAGATATGGCATACCCATGAGACCTCATAAATGATCAGTGAATGAATGATTTCATTTCAAGGTCACAGTGTCAACAAATGTTAGTTTAAAAAATGAAACATTTTCACAAAATTTCACTTTTTTTCCAAGTTATTAATATTGAACTGATATTATTGAGACAAACATAATACACACATTTGGTCAACCTAACTCCAAGATCAAGGTCACTGGAGCTGTTGAAAGTCAGTTAGTGTATGTACATCTAGTCATAACTATCATTTTTAATGAATTGATGGCTTTAGAGTGTAGGTGGCATGTAATGGCTTAAGGTTATGTGTGTGCATGCACATGAGTGGGTTCAATTTATGTTGATTATTCTGCATTAATGTATGTATGGTAAAACGTATATTCTATGTATTCATTATGTATATGAATGTTTGGATGCATGTGCAATTTAATTTAAACATGATTATCATTATGTTATTATCTGTATTTATTATGCATTTACTTGTACTTTGTATTGAAGGATTATTTCATGTGTATGTATGTATACATGTGGGTGTTTGGATGTGTCAGCACGGATAAAGGAGAGAGAGAGAGAGAGAGAGAGAGAGAGAGAGAGAGAGAGAGAGAGAGAGAAAGAGAGAGAGAGAGAGGAGAGAGAGAGGGAGAGAGAGAGAGAGAGAGAGAGAGAGAGAGAGAGTATTTCAGGCTGAGTCACATGACTGTTGTATGCATGGAAAGTTTTATTTTTGTTCATTTACGATTTTATGCAAAGTTTGCGCTCAATGCCAAAGGCAATTTTTCTCTTTTATGTATAATGTAAAAGTTGAACAATAAAGATGTATTGTGTTTTGAAGTGACCATGGTTCTATACTATGAGAGATATAAAGTCTAAACTTCTCGTATTTAGAGATGATAGATTTATCTTTTATATATGATCAGTTTTTCGTTGATCTTGAAGGTCAAAGTCAAGGCATTTTACACAAACATACAAAAAAATAGGTCATCTTACAGTGGAATGGCTGTTTATTTAACCCCTAAAGGTCACATGTAAATCAAGGTCACTGAAGGTCAAGGTCATCCCAAGGTCACAGTTTTTTGGGGCATATTACAACTTTTGCTGTACTTTATCTGATAGTACATGAGTGTATTTGGAGTTAGAGGTCAAGGTTATCTCAAGGTCAAAAGCATAAAAAGATCAAAGTCGGTATTACTTTGCATTGTAATGCTACCGTTTCATTTTGTTTTCCATTTTTAATATTGCGAGCTCCATAAGGAGCAGGTGAGTCATATGGGCTTTGCACTTTCTAGTTTATGTTTTTGTAAGGCTTTAAATGACTCAATCCGTCAAGGTCAATGCAAAAATGGAATATATATATATATATGAAAGGTCATTCTATGATCTTTAAATGCAAGTTTGGACTTTTTATTTCGCATAATTTAGGGTAAAGGCCACTTCAAAATACCCATATAAACCGACTTTGGACAGCTCCAGTGACCTTGAAGTGGAGTTGACCAAATTTGCATTGCATTTCACTGATATCTATCATGCATGAAAAAGTCCCAAGTTCAATGTTAATAACGTAGAACAAAAAAAAATTTAATTTAGTGAAAAATATTCATTTTTGTTTAACATTTGCTGACCCTGTGACTTTGACCTTGAAGTGGTAATTCATTCCCTAATAATTTTCAAGGTCTCATGAGTTACTATATATATTGAATATTTTTCACTAAATTAAATTTTTTTTTGTTCAGAGTATACACCATCCTATAAAGTTTGTTTGCAACAGATGAAATAGGTTCTGAAAAATTATGCCGCTTGCAAGTTTTGCACAGATGGCAAACGGATGGACAGATGGTTACAAAAAAAAAAGTAATATCATCTTTGGGTTATTTAGGACTCATCTCGCATCAAAACATTTGTGTGTGTGTGTGGATGAGGAGTGTTGAGGGTGAGGGTGGGGGTGGTGGTGGTGGTGTTGAATACTTGACTCACATTGCTATGCATCAAAAAGTAATTTCGGATCATAAATTGTATAAACTTGAAGCCCTAACCCAGAATGTTTGCTGCTTAAACCTCACAAATTTAGTCTGCGTAAAGTTTTTAACTTAAAACTGCCTAGTACTGCTAAGGTGGGCAAGGTTGGCAAAACACTATGCAACACAGGGAGAATAAATGGGACTAGTCTAGCAATGCTATCTGCAGAGGATACAAAATCGGAAGCTCCGACTGACCAGGCAAAGCCACAAGACAAAGTACTCGCTGACAATGCAGTCAAAATACTGGTTGACAACAAGCAATGCAGGCCCCAACATCCCTGTGTCCCATAAATCCATCTCACTCTTGGACATGTGAGCAATCTGAGGACAAAAAAAAAAAAATGCAAATGTACTTCTATTAAGGCTATGGGTGTACAAATACAGGTGTTTTATTCCACTCTTCTCAAATCTCAAAATTAATAACCAATGGTCACGTCCAGTTTTGCATTCCTGAACACAGACCAGCTTAACAACTGAACTGCTTTCATTGTAAAACAAAACTGTTGTCCACTTTCAAAAGAAAATTGTATGTATGCAAAATTTACAATTGTTGCCACCCTGATATCTATTAGAAGGTCTGTGCACTGAGCAAGCTGACAGCGTGGATTTTTGCACCATATGAGTATACATCATCATTATCAACAATCATCAATCATCCATCCATCCGTCCCACCATCCATCATCTGCAATACAGAAGTAAGCAACACTTACCACAAGCCTATTTGTGACTTTTGCAATGAGTATGCCAAAGGTGATGAGGTACAGACAAGGATGGTTTTCATATACATGTGTGGGAGATTTAAAAGCCACCATGATTGCTGAACCTATCACCATCGCCATCGGAAACAGCGGGAATATTGTGCTGGTGCCCTGAAAATAAATAAATAAATAAATTAATATATATATATAAATACAAAAGTCATGAACTCTTGTTTCCAGAATTTAAAAAAACCACGTAACAGAATGTTGCAATAATCTTTTTATGATCAACCTGAAATACTGTGCACTTTGACTTAGAGAACCATTTACAGGAATTCTAAGAAAATCATAACTTGTGTGACAAAATTTCAATATGGTTTGAAATAGTCTACAATTGTGCAAGCCTCCGCCAAGGACGCTACTAATGGAAATCACATGGTCTCCGCTCTTTTTCTGTCTATGGACCTCAGCTCCTGAACTCTCTTCCCTCTGGTGTCAGACACTCTCCTTCAAATCAAAGTTTTAAAAGCAACATGAAAACCTTTCTCTTTCAGGAGCACTTTACATAATTTACATTCTTTCTTCATTTAGTATTCTTGTTTTGTGTGTGTGTTGTGTTTTGGTATGTGTGTGCTTGTGTGTTAGTTAGTTAGTTAAATAGATTAACGTCCCCGGACACATGAGCATATAGGGGACGATTTGCTTGTGTGTGTATGCTGCCTAGTATTATATATAAAACATGAATGTATGATTAGATGAATGTTGGTGTGAGCGCGCCTAGATCCGCAGGGTAGGTGCCTTACACTTGCTAATAATTATTATTATTATATGCCTAACCTTTTTAAAAAACAGTTGAATTTCAAATTATTTAAAGTTACATATCTCATCCCATCGCCGTAGCTCAAGTGGTAGAGCGTCCACTTGGCACACAGATGATCCAGGTTCAAATCCCGTGAGGGAAAAGATAAAAGTGGCCACTTTCACAGTCCATTTTAGCAGTATGATTGCTCTGGTGGTTCAGTGTTGATTTAGTTCCCTATCCCTTGTTCCCTGGGATGATAATTTCTGTCACTTGGCCAATGGTGGGTGCAGACGTTAAGCTTCAATGTTCGTTCATTCAATAAATATCAATCACTAACTGCAAACAAGTATGACCCAAAACCCAACACCCAGCCACCCCTGCTTGCTTGGCTACATCCCACCCCTCCAAAAACGTAACAAATAAATATTAAATAGGTGCATTATAATTATCTCAAGCACTTGCACACAAACAAAATAGTAAACACTTCCTTACAGCAACTGTGGATTTGTTTTTTCCACTACCTCCTTCCATGAAAATTACAGAAAAATTAGACTTGGCTTGTAGAATAAATCCAAATATGCTGAATGCCACTGGGAAGATTTTCAGCTCACATCCCACAATAGGTAGCTGTAAAAAGCATACACAAATGGATCATCATAACAGTATGTAAAAGGCATAACTGAATTATCATCACATAACAGTGGGAAAAAAACCACACCAATCCCCCTTTTTGGCTCTAACCCTCCCTAGGTTTTTAGTCCAAGTCCATATTAAAACTATGACTGTTTTTTTGAGGTGTGTGTTGGTTGTTTTTTTTAAACTAAATAACATTAAAATGTTCTGAAGTTGCACGTGTACATCTTTAATTTATACTTGCAAGCATGCATGTTACTCACACCCACAACTATCAAAGGTCTTTTTTTTTGTTATGGTAAATGGTCTTACCCTCCACTGCCAAACACCAGAGCCAAACACTGTGGTCATCAAATAGACAAGTATCACTGACAACTGCCCTTCCGTAACGTCAATCCTGAAAGGTACAAACTCCTAGTGTCATACAAAAGCAATGAAAAATTAGTCTCACTGTAACTATAAAGAATGGCTATCAACCAATATGTCATCAATGAATACTCTGTGCTATAGAAGTATACATTCTTGTGCTACCTCTGTTCTTAAACAGTTCAACGTGCCCAGCAGCATTCCAGCAATATCAACTTACATGCCAAATTTGAGGTATCCAGACACATAGGTCTGCCAGTGGGCACAGTAAAACAGGAAGTTTGACGCAAAGATCAAAAACATCAGCAGGTTGAGCTGCAATCCTAAGTTCAGCGCCATGCACACACCAAGGCTGACAAACACTGCAAAGGAAAATACATGCTGTCACAACACTGGCAAAACTTCAATGTCAGTCCATTTTGTGACGTGGATGAAAAATAACCAATTTTGTTGAAACAGAAACCAGACTTACTGTTACTTACTTACTGTGTGGGTGTAACTTCCTCATTAAACTTATTCTACAGGAGTAAAGGCAAAATTCTGGCTGCCTTCTCAGCAAAAGCTGGGCAGCCAAAACAAGAGCAGTGCCACGCAGAACAGGAGGGAATAGGACTTACAGTGCTTACTGGGGGTATTGGTCTATCTGATATTCACCCATCTAGGACATGAAAGCCCATGTGATAGAATGCATGTGTACACAGACTAGACCTCAGTTTATACTCTCATCCCAAGGATACCAATCGTCATTTTAATATTTATTTCTTGAACAAATCCAAAACGGACAATTTCATTTCACTAGAGATACAGGTACACAAAAATACATGAAGTTTAACAGTCCCTGCGAACTGCACTGAAATAAAGATCTATATTCTGATCAAATAGTTTGTGCTGTGTTTGACATACTTTAATTGCGTAGAACTTGACATCGGCTTGAACCAAACTCCTACTTGAGCTTTGAACTCTAAACTTTGAAGCTTTCATTTACATAATTCACAGCAAATAAACAAATGACAAGTGAATAACAGTGATTCAAATGAGTTGACAATATTTTCTATTTTATCTATAACATCTGGCATAACAATGAACCCCGAAGATTATAATATTTCACTGAATACAATAAATAATTAACACAGTGGCAGTAACTTGATTAAATATTGGAATATTTAACAAATTTCAGAATCTTAATGGAATATATATTTCAGTTGTGTTTAGCACTAATATGAACCATATTTCTATTGCAGTCTAGAATGGAATTCCAGTGTAAGCCACTGATTAGAATACAAAACAATTCCAAATCTTCCAATTGGGCAGCATGGGATATTCTCAGCTGATTTTTAGCACAAAAAAGAATCATATTTCCATTGCAGATTGGAATGCCATCCACTTGCTAATGACACATAATTTCCACAATCAGAATGAATTGTAACACACAGGTGCATTATCAGGATGAATTGTCTCACATTAACATTATCATGATGAATTGTGATGCTAATCTCAAAACCTTGCAGGAATACAAAGCTATCCCTATAGTGTATGGTGGATGTCAATTAACCCACGATAATGTAAATATGCTAATCTCAAAAATCTGCACTGCATGAACTATCCATGTTTTCTGCCAGTGTAAACTAACCCATGGAGACAGAGTCACAGCCATGGTCAAAGAGTTCCCCCAGGGGTGAGCTGGAGTGTGTGCGTCTGGCCTGCTTGCCATCTATAGCATCCAGAGATTGGTAGATGAACAGTCCTAAAGCTGCAAACAATGTGGCCCAGCCTGGCATCTGACAATTAAAACAATGAACAATGAAAACAAAACAAAAATTTAAGCAAAACAAAAATCATCGTCATCATTACCACTCTTATCATCATCATCATCATCATCATCATCATCATCATCATCATCATCATCATCATCACTCTGATCATCAGTAACAGCTGCAGCAGCCGCAACAGCAGGAGCAGCAGCAAAAACTTTCGTGCAATACCTACTCAGTCAGTGACATGTACCAATAAAGTAGAAACAACTTAAAATGGCATATAATCCATTCAGAATTCATTCCTTTTTTAAATATCGGTAACTTTAAATAAACTTAAAAAGACAACCCTCTGAAACTGAATCCCTTTATTATTACGAAAAATCTAAAATTAATTTGTAACTAGAAGGACAAAACCCATATGACTCACATGCTCCTTACGGAACTTGCAATATTTAGCATGAAAATGAGTGCCTAGAAAAAATATAATGAAATGGTGGCATTAAAATGCAAAGTAATACCGACTTTGATCTTTCTATGCTTTCGATCTCCAGCTCCAAATACGATCAAATAAACTACAGCAAAAGTTGTATTATGCCAAAAAAACTGTGGACTTAAGATGACCTTGACCTTCAGCGATCTTGGCCTTCACATGACCTCTCTTGCTCATATATGGTCAAATAACCCAATGTTGTTGCATACTAATGTGGATTATACAGCCAATCCACTGTATGATGACCTATATTTTAAAATGTTTTTGCAATGCCTAAAATGACCTTGACCTTCAGGATCAACGCAAAAACAGAACATATATGAAAAATGTTTTTTTTTTTATTTTTTAAATGTAATTTTGGACTATTTAGGTCTCATCTTGCACAGATCTGCAAAAATCTTGAAAAAAATTACCGGGGTGAGGGGGGAGGGAGGAGGGGAGGGAAGAGGAGTACACAGACTCACATTGCTACGTATGTGAGTCCAAACTATAACAACTAAATCTAAATATTATATCTTTTCCTGTAATTTTATAAAATATTATGAAATGAATGAAATGGGTAGATGCAGAAATTTTTTTCCCAACTTGTTACATTAAAATGTAAACAATACATAAATATGAATAAAATAATATCCCATCAGCAATGCCAATAATTGTAGCGATGAAACCAAATAGTTGCAATGAAAAAGCTAACTTTAACATGAATATATATATGTATATATATATATATATATATATATTTTTTTTTAGATTACCAGCCAAGTGTCAGAACTACTGAAAAGCCAAACTGGGGAGGAAAAAACAACAACTACATTTATCCCATACACTGCAAATACTACAACACTTGCAATGACCCCAAGTTTACAGCTGTTATGACAATAAAATATGTACTAATCCTGTCATCAAATCATCACATTTCAGCAACAATGACTAAATAGCTAATAATAATATCCCTCATCTGGACAAAAGTGCAAATGCCAATTACAATGTATTCTAATGCATTCACCATTGAATTAAAGGTATTAAATTTTTAAATTTTATAAATTTATACATTTTTTTGCTAAAAAGTTTTATTAATGTTCAGATAACTGCAAATATCTAATTTTTTTAATAATGTTGTATATTAAAAAAAAAAAAAGGCAAAAGATGTGTTTATGTTAAATCAGTATATCCACTTACTAGTAGACAATTTCCATTCCAAGAATGAAGGTGTTTTCAAAAACAAACTGCAGCAATAGGACTATCCTGACTGTTACTGTTAGTGTTACTGTTAATACATATTAATGTTCTGCAAACTTTTCAGGTGTGAATGTTTTAAATAACCCAGGGCCACTGGTCTGATTCTGAATGAAAGATAATAATACTGCCAACACTTGACCAGAAAATAGGTTAAAACTAACTATTTAAATCAACTGTTTGCTTGTACTAGTGAACTATTTCAATCAACTAGTCTCCTTGTACTAGTGGTGGCACAGGCACAGTACTGTCAACATGATAATACTGATACACAATGTTTGACTAATGTAATGCTGAAGAAAGACTTAAAACTACAACTGTATTAACAGAACTGTTACTGTTAGTGTTACTGTTATATTAATGTTCTGCAAACTTTTCAGGTGTGAATGTTTTAAATAACCCAGGGCAACTGGTCTGATTCTGAATGAAAGATAATAATACTGCCAACACTTGACCAGAAAATAGGTTAAAACTAACTATTTAAATCAACTGTTTGCTTGTACTAGTGAACTATTTCAATCAACTAGTCTCCTTGTACTAGTGGTGGCACAGGCACAGTACTGTCAACATGATAATACTGATACACAATGTTTGACTAATGTAATGCTGAAGAAAGAATTAAAACTACAACTGCATTAACAGAACTTTGCATTTGTGACTCCTACTAAGGGACCAAGCTTGCAGACGTCTATGATAAGACACACGGATGGTTTAAACTTGAAATAGTAAATATAATGTGCATCTACTAATATGCTCTGCTAGTGGTACAGATACAGAAATTAGTGTAATGCTACAAGTAGAACAACAACAACAAGAAGAATAACAAAAAATTTTATGTTAATAATTAACTGCTACTATCAATTTGTATGCAATTCAGTTCAATTAGTGAATTACACTGATTAAATACAAAATCAGTTCAGTTACATTAGTCAGACAGATAATCATATTATTAAGATACTCATTTTTTAATGTTTAATTACTTAATTTAATATATAAAATAATACATGTTATATATTATGCCTTTAAGCCTGAAGTTTATGGACTCATGCCAATCAACAATCAAGAGATTCAAAGCAATGAGCATGTCTACCGACATGGAGGATCACACAATACAATTACAAGTAACCCGACATCAACAACAACACAAAAGTGAAAAGCAGCAGGTAGCGTCAATTATTAAATTATCAACCTCTTCAATGCTGTTAAAAAGTGGACTTATCAAAATCCATAATGCTTTCTATTTATTCACAGCAAAGCATCCATGGTAAATTGAGATTACATTGCATTTTCGCCTTTATACTATAGTTTTCACAGTTCTTCTAATGTTATTAGTTTCACATTTCATTAGACTGTTAGCTCTATCAGTGATCTTTTTGGGATTGGTGATTTAATAGTAGTGTTGAAACATTTCTTGAAACTATTTTCATTTGAAGCACACAAGTCCTTAAACAATTTATACTGAAAAGGATATGCAGCAATGTGCTACCGATTTTTTAAAACCAGTTCTGTAGTGAAATAGACTTTTAACTGACAACATTCATTGTACATGTAAAACTAAAAGATATTTAAACAATAATTTAAATAGGTAGGCTTACATAAATAATATAACCAAATTATTGCACAAGAAAACTTTTCAAAACATTTTCAGAGTTGTTGTTCAGTCAAAGTTACCTAATTAATATAATTTACCAATACCACAGACAACTGCAAATGGTCTTTCATGACATTTTCATACAGCTTCTTGTTACTATGGCCAACACACAATTTCAAACTACTAAAAAGAAGAAGAAAATAATCTACAATATGTTGCAAGAACTCCTCAGATAATATAACCCAGTCCTTTTATTTGATTAAAGCCTTTAAATAATATAGTTGTGCATGTCAATACAAACTAAATTCATTGATCCAAGCCCATCAGTTAATGGGCTGACCAAGTCCACCCATCACACCACTCTATATTGTTAGCTCACCTCAGACTTGGCATCAGGGCTATAGTAGACCAGAATCAAGGTCGTCACAATATTCAGAATCAATCCGGCGATGGTCAGCAAGTTGGGGGCTACCCACATCGGTATTTGTTCTACCAGCCATCGCCAAAACGGCTGTATATAGGGCTCCACAAGAGACACTCCACCGGCATTGTATTTGTGATCTGTCAGTCGCTTGAGCTGGGCATCACTGAGTATTTTCAATTTCACCATCGCAGACTCCAAACGCACCGCCTGTTTCAGGCTATTTACTTTAACTTCAGTCATCGAATATTTAAATGGATAGAATTTTAACCAAACAATCTACAGACGACAGTCCCAGATAAAAATACAAGAGAAAATTTCACACGTTTTCGGCCAACTCAAAAGAGTACACCCAGTCTCTTCTCACGTCAGCTGCGACACGGAAAGCGGATGTATCGATTGCGCATGCTCGAGCGTAATTGTCAGCCCTTTGAACTTAGGTGCGAGGTCAGCGTGAAGTTCATGAGCTCATGAGCACTATTATAAATAAAATTAGAATACTTCATGAGTGAATATGAGTGTGTGTGTTTGTGTGTGAGCGCGTGTGTATGTAGTGAGTGTGTTAGCAAGTGTACGTGTCTATGTGTACATTTATATATGTCTGCTGCTGTCTCACCATTATCTGTAACCAAGATCTGGCAGAGTGGGGAGTGGCTTACACCATGGACCAAGTCGCTTGTCATCACTCTTCCCAAAAATGGTAATTTTCAGGAGTGTGAAACTTACCGCACCATCAGCCTCATCAGCCATCCCAGCAAGGTCCTCCTGAAAATAATACTCAACAGGTTGAAACCCCAAGCTGAACAAATCATAGCTGGAGAACAAGCAGGATTCAGGGCGGGGCGAAGATTTTCAACCTCAGAATAATCTGCGATGAATCCCTGCAGGAAAGACTATAAATACATAATATAAGTATACACATAAGTATATACATGTATATAAGCTCTTTGCCTACAGCACCAAAAGATCTATATTATTTATTTGTAGACTTCAAGAAAGCGTTTGACTGAGTCTGGCATGCAGCTCTGACGTGGGCAACCATGAGAGTGTAGGCCTACCACATCAGTCCTAACATTATTTAAGTCATCAAAAGCCTGTTTGACGAGGCTACCAGCTAGTGCAGTCCTGGACAACACGATGACATGCTCACAGTGCTAGTGGTGAAACGGAAATTCCGATGGCATGGCCACGTCACCAGAGCATCATGCCTTGCATTACATTACATCACAAGTATATTACGTGATTACATTACATGATTATTGCTTTAGGTCCAGCGGACTCTTTCGAGCCAAATCAAAACCGTCATGCCTTGCAAAGACCATCCTGCAAGACACGGTGCTAGGAGGCAGAACAAGAGGGAGACAGAAAAAGAGGTGGGAGGACAACATTCAAGAATGGACTGGCTTGACACTGAGCGAAGCCATGAGGGTTGCTGAGGACAGAAAAAGATATGTGACAGAATATGATAGGCGTCTGTCTCTATCTATGGTTATGGAACGCGGAAAGCGTCAAATGCGCGTGCAATTGCACGTGAAAATGCACACGCAATTGTACGGGCATCTATAGTACTGTATCTGATTGGTCAAAAATTATACGCCAAACTGCGCCAGCGCAAATGCACGCGCAACTGCAGGTGCATTTACACACGAGTCTCATTAAAACTAGGAATGGGAAATGTCCGGAAATACGTTCTTATATGTACCAAAATGATTTAATATAAATTGACAAATAATTTCCAACGAAACCCTAGCCACCCACATCCTCCCCTACTTCCAACCCTCCAAATTAAATGTTATAATAATTCAGTTATATATATATTTGGGAACCGAAAAAGCATCGGTATTGTAGCCTTCATCTTGTTAGATCTTAGATTTTCGGACAATATTAATTTGAGTAGCGGAGTAGGTTTAGTTATCATTTTATACCACGTTTGATTTTTTCTAAGGAGAATATAGTTCGGACTGAGTGTTTAGTTATCTGGGAGTCTGGATCTATTTTTCTAAGATTTAGTTTACATCACTGCACAATATACGTCATATCTGACTTTCGTCATCTAGAACTCTTTAGGGTAAAATTATACTGCCACGCGCGACTGAAGTGCGGACCGAAAAAAGTCGTGTCCTCTTCTTTATTTCCTATCGGTGATTATACTGACACGACTAAACGTGAGGAGTCGCGCAGACGAAAAAAGACGTGCGTGCATGCAGCACTTCTTTTTAGCGTGCGGAAGGGCCCGCTCTCCTATCGAAGTGTTTCGTTCCCATCCGGTCTGTTTCCTGCCAAGATGGAGGACGAAAGATTAATTGTAGCGGTGCTCTGCAGAGAATTGATATATAACAAAGCGGACAAAAATCACCGGGAACTTATTCAAAAAGCATGGGAAAACATTGCTAGGGAAATGGGAAACGAAGGTAAATTTCTCTCTCTCTCTCTCTCTCTCTCTCTCTCTCTCTCTCTCTCTCTCTCGTGTAGGCATGAATGAGCAAACATGTGCATAGGAGGGTGTGTGTGTGTGTGTGTGTGTGTTTGAAAGTGCATCCCAGATACATTGATACATTGATTTTGATTATAGTCATTGTTTTATTGTTGCACTGCCACAGAACAATTTTTCGTTTTTGTTTACACAGTCGGACGGAGTCGCGCGGACCTATATTATGATCACCACTTCCGACCTAGCTGCCCGTCCGTTTCGGTCCGCACTTCAGTCGCTCGTTGCAGTATAATTTCAGCCTAGGCCTTCACTATAGCTTTGTTTTGTTTCTTTCCCAGCTTTTTCATCGCTGATGTTTTTCATCGCTACGCTAAGTTTTCACAGCTACCCTAAGTTTTCATCACTGTAATTGAACACTTTTGGTGCCATATCTCTACACTTGTTTTTGTTCTATTGGACATAAAGTAAAGACAGAATAGTAAATATAAATTATTATAAATTTCATTTGGGGGTTGGAGGCAGGGGAGGATGTGGGTGTGTGGCGAGGATTTCATTGTAACTTATTTGTCAATGTTTATTATTTTGGTACAGAGAACGTATTTCCGGACATTTCCCATTCCTAGTTTTAATGTGACTCGTGTGTAAACGCGCGTGCATTTTCGCTTGCGCAGTTTGGCGTGATAGTTTTTGACCAATCAGATACTAAATGCACGTGCAATTGTGTGTGCATTTTCACGTGTAATTGCACGCGTTGACGTTTTCCGCGTTCCATATGTGTTGTGTCAGTGTCTGCGTGTATAGTCTATCTCTAAAAATAATTAATATTTTTATGTGCGTAATGTGTGTGTGTGTGTGTGTGTGTGTGTGAGTGTGCGCGCGTATAGGTGGGTTTGTTTGTGTGTGTGTGAATCAGCCATGCACATGCGTACGTTGGTCGTGCACACTACGGTGATATGACCATAATGAGCAACAGATTAGTCAATCAATGCCGAGCGTGAGCACCCAGCCGTATATAGATCCTGTTGTACACGGCAAAGAAATCACCATACATATAATACAACTCCAATATATGGAATACAAGGGAAAGAATATAAATGATTTATCACTTTGAAATAATATTGAACATTTTGCAAAACACTACAGATATAGGTATGAAGACTGACCAGCTGTGCGAACCTCAACCTATCAATGAACAAATATTAATATAATTAAAATCCAATGATCAGAAGACTGAAAAAAAAGCTCCAATTACCACTTTAGTAGTACTACTGATCATCAATCTATCGTAGCATATAGGGTAATTAACTGATAAATGGAAAGTTAATTTATAATTTAAGACAGTTGAATACACAGTAACCAAAACTACTAGGAAGAAATTCTGACATATTTTTTTAATTATTCAGCAAGGAGATGGTGGTAGGAATGAAAGTGTTTTTGGTTTTTTTAATCTTTGTGCTCTGGAGCGAGCACAGAAGGAAGAAGTTCAAACAGAAAGGAGAGGGGATGGGTTGTGTCACATTGAATACTCATGGCAGCCTCGTCGGAAGATGTTGGAGTGGGGGGGGGGGGGGGGGGAGGAGGGGAGGGCGGATATATTTTTGCGGGTGGGTGGCGGGCGTGTGTAAATAGTGGGAGGGAACATTTTTTTATATAATATTTTTGTACAGGTTAATTGCAAAAATTCTGCGGACAGTATCCCAGTATGTTTTACAAAGTGTGTGTGTGTATGTGTGTGTGTGGGTGGGTGTGAGGATGTTTACACGGCGTTATTGGGACAAACTAGTGCAAGTTTGCATACGTTCTTTGGACCGACCTCCTTGTTGGGACGTCCATTTAATGATCCGTGAGGGTTAGGGTTAGGGTAAGGGTTAGGGTTAGGGCTAGGGTTAGGGCTAGTGTTAGGGTTAGGGTTAGGGTTAGAACACTTTAAAGTACTTAAAAACGGGGTCGTAGCACGACCCATTGTCCACAGAACGTATGTGGCGATAGAGGAAAGTCCAAATAACGGTGTCTGCGCAAGTATGTGTGTGTGCGTGTGTGTGTGTGTGTGTGTGGGTGTGTGTGTGTGTGTGTGTGTATGGCTAGGTAGAAACGACGTTGCTCTGACATACACTTGAAACTCTACGTACTTTCCTTTGACGGCCCCGTTATTTTGACGTCAAAATAGTGTTCCGTTAGGATTAGGGCTGTGTTACATTACATTACATTACATTATTATTGCTTTAGGTCCAGCGGACTCTTCCGAGCCAAATCAGTACTGGACAACCCCTGATCCGCATACATACGACTGGTGTCATTCTGTTACACTCTGTTTGATGTTGGTGTTTTCCTATCAGTATCTGATTCAGCCCCGATGCTTGAATTCCTGATAGTTGTGTAACTCAGATTCGTTTATTCACGCAACCCGCTCAAACAGCGTACAAGTCACAAAGTCGACGTATGAAGTTTTCCACTTTTATTCAGCATACATCAACAACTGCATACAATTCTCAATTCAACTCAACAACTTTCACAGCAACTTTCCAAATCACTATCAACAACTTTACTATCTCAACAGCAACTCGGCACACGATTAAATAACCTCTCTCTCTTCCGGAAGAATTTCGAATAATGTAGAAATGACGCACTGCCACCAATCGAATAAAAGATCGTCATCACTGACTTACGTCATACATTATTATTTCTCCTTCTGGAACGACCTCTTGCTTCGACATGTATCGGGAAATTTCTATAGAAAGTAAACACTCAGATCCAGAAACTTCTACAGTAATATCGACCAAAGCAAATTATCAACGTTATACAAAGCCTCTCCTAACAACAATGCAAACTCAAATCAAAGGTAAATAAACTCCATTATTGAATACTTTGCAAATCGAAACGATTAGATCTATCGTGCGCGCTTCCGACATACTTTCGTTCACGTTTCAACGTAACATAACCCCCCACTCAAGAAGAAATTTACCCAATTTCTTTCAACAACGTTGAAACGTAATGCACAAACAAAGTCCTCAATTGAAACTAATTTAAGACTTTCTGAATACTGTAATTGCGCTCAGCTTATCTACACAGAGTCAATGGTTTTCATCTTCAAATCTGCCTGGATAATGTCAATGTTCACAGATCATTTACCCAGTCAACGTTTTTCATTTTCAAGTCTGTCATTACCAATATTCTTAGTTCGTCCACACAGTCAATGTTCTTTCGTTCACAAGGAATCGACGCCCTCGTCAGTTGCGGTCGTCATCGGCCCAGGGTCAAAGACGATGATCGCGTGGGCTTCCCCGGAATCAGTGCGTCCTCCGTTGTCTCCTTCTTCCATCGGATGTCCGACGCAGTCGACGTTGTCAGCTCCCAGAATGCATTCGCTGGGTCTCACGGTCAGGTTGGCTTCTGCGGGACGGTGGAACAGCTCCCTCAAGGTCTGCAGATGCTCCTTCCAGGTCTGGGTGTGGACTTCATGTTCGACCAAAGTCGTAGAGCCTGGGACATCACTGAAGCTATGGGGAAATTCGCCCATAAGGTCCTTGAGCTCCAACTTTTGACCTTCCGTCAAGCCTGGTCCTAGCTTAACATCATCGATGCCTTCTTTGCTGTGGAAGTCTCCAAGTTCCAACAGTTCCTCGCTATCAAAGCTGTTGTCGATCTCAGCTGCTGTTGCCACATGCACAGTCTCTGATGGCCTTTCCACGTACAGCTTAAGGAGGTTGGCGTGGTATATCTTGGAATGCTGACCAACCTTCACCTTGTAGTCGTTGATCCCCACCACGGTCTCCACTTCGTACGGGCCTTTCCACTGCATCAGCAACTTATTGTGATCAGTAGGTAGCAGCACCAGCACTTTGTTGCCAGGTTTAAACTTCCTGTTCACAGCCCTACGGTCATAGTAGTGCTTTCCACAGTCCTGGGACTTCTTCAGGTTTTCTCTGGCTATCTCGAGAGTCTGCTCCAGCTTCTCCCGTAGCTCAAACACGTACTGGTAGCTGTTCTTCACCTCTGGGGTCTCTACTTCTTTCGTCCACAGTTCTTTCAGGATGTGCATCGGCCCTCTGATGGTTCTCCCGTACAGCAGCTCGAACGGAGAAAAGCCGGTGGACTCCTGCGGTACTTCTCTGTAGGCGAAAAGTAGGGCGTTGATGTAGCGATGCCATTGTCTGGGCTGCTCGCTGCACAGTTTCTTCAGGGTGGACTTCAGCGTAGCATTGAACTTTTCGACAAGCCCGTTGCACATCGGATGGTAGGGTGTCGTAGTTAAATGCCGGATGCTCAGCAGTCTGTTGACCTCCTTCATGCAGTCAGAGACGAACTGCGTCCCGAGGTCTGTCAGGATCTCTTCAGGCACTCCAAGTCTACTGAACATGTCCACTAGCGCCTCTGCAACAGTTTCAGTGTCAATCTTCTTCAGAGGCACTGCTTCTGGGTACCGAGTCGCATAGTCCACTAAAGTCAGTACCCATCGATGACCTTCTTCACTCGGAGGTCTTATTTCGCCAATTAAGTCTAAGGCCACCCTCTTGAAAGGTCGGTCGATCAAAGGCATTCTCTGCATTGGCACTTTAGGGACCCTTCCTCGAGGTATGGTCTTCTGGCAAATGTCACATGATCGGCAGAAACGGCTGACGTCCGCATGAAGTCCTGGCCAGTAGAACACCGCCTGTATTCTGTCTGACGTCTTCTTGATGCCTAGGTGACCTCCCATGATTGAGTCATGCGCTACTTCCATCACCTGGCGCCTTAGGGGTAACGGTACCAAGACTTGACGTAGTGGTCTACCTCCGTTGACCCTCGGGTGCTGGAAGATTCTGTACAGGATCTTGGCCTTCACCTCGAAATAGACCGTGCCACTGCCCTTGGTCACGTGGTCTTGGCGGTTCCTGTACTTGTTTAAAGTGCTGTCAGCTTCCTGGAGCTGGATCAGCTTTTCTCTGTCCACGATGGCAGCTTTAGAGTTGTCGGCGACCTTCAGTGGCGTAGACGTCTCGTCTCTCTTGGCCTGGGCCCTGGTAGTAACAGCACTGACGATCTCTGGTCGGCAGGGCTGAGCCGGAGTAACCACATTGTCCCGTAGCAGCTCTGTAAGGTCTCCATCGGGAAATGGCAATGGATCCTCCTCCACAACTTCGACGTGTTGAGTTGAGGCAGGACTCCACTCTGGATCGGGGTCGTCGGGTCGTCTCGCGCCGTCGATATTCCCGATCATCAAATCATACAGCGGCTTCTTCAGGCAAACCGCTTCGACTTCGCCTATGTAGAAAGGGGTGTTGACACGAATCTTCGCAACTGGCGCTCTCACACATTTGCTGTCGGCCATAAGTGTCCATTTTGAATCGCCAGTGAACTGTTCTTTAGCGATTAGGTCTTCTCTGACGATGACCCCACTGCAGCCAGAGTCTCTTAAAACAGTCACTTCATGATTTCCGACGCGTCCCTTTGAAACAGGCATGTTCTGGACGGTCACAGCTGCGCTGGCGACGACGGGGATGGATTTTCCGTTGGCAAGGAGAAGTTGGCCATCGGTCATGCACTCTTGCACGTCGGCAGGAGTAGCTGTGCGCTTGGTCTCACTCGGAAGAATGACGCTCCCGCCGCACACTTGATGGTCAGATCTACTGTTTTGCCGTTGACTGGAGAAACGTCTCTGTCGGCTGCCCACCGCTGCATTGTCCGTACTGCCCCGCTGTCCGCTACTTTTGTTTTGAGGACAATTAGCCGCCCTGTGGTCTGTAGCGTTGCAGGTGAAACAGCCTCTTGAATGCCCTTCCCTGAGAGGAGGCGTGGAGTCCGTCTGTCTCTGGCTCGTCTGACTTCCCTGGATCTGGTTCCCATGGTTTCCAGTCTTCTGAAAATGTTTCGTCGCGCTGGGTGGCCCCAGGGTTTTCTCATGAGCGATGAGATATCTTTCAGCAGCCTCAGCAACGTCTTTTAGCGTCTGCAACTTTTGTATTTCCAAGTGGATCGTAAGGTCCTTAGGGCAGGCGTTGAGTAATTGTTCCCTCACGATCAGCTCATGGAGACTCTCGTAAGTCTTCCCTTTGCCTGATAATTCCACCCACTTGTGTAGATATGACGACAGGCGCTCCACAAACTGCTTTGGCGTCTCGTCTGACTTAGGCCGGCATTCACGGAAGCGTTTACGGTAGCCCTTCTCTGTAAAGTTGTAGCACTGCAACAGGGCCTCTTTCAAGACGTCGTAGTTTTTGGCGTCATCGTTCGACAGTCTGGTGTAAACTTCGAGAGCTTGCCCCGTCAGAAGTGCACTCAGTCGAATTGCCCAGTCTTGAGGTTGCCAGTTAGAGCTTTCGGCGAACCTTTCGAATCTCGCCAGATAGCTGTCGATCTGGTCCTTCCCGTCGACGAAAGCTGGCAATTTAGGAGCCGTATGGTCGTTGGTGACTTGTGGCGCATGCTGATTGTTTTGGATACGCGCCAACTCTAACTGGTACTGACGCTCACCTTCAAGACGCTTCAGCTCGAACTCTCTTTCTTCACGGCGACGCTGCTCTTCTCTCTCTTGACGTTGCTGTTCAATTTTTAGACGCTTCTGTTCTAATTCTCTTTCTTCACGGCGACGCTGCTCTTCTAATTCTCGTTCTTCACGGCGACGCTGCTCTTCTACTTCTAGACGCTTCTGTTCTAGTTCTATTTCTTTTTCTAGACGCTTCTCTTCCAATTCTCTTTCTCGTATTCTCTCCTGAGACTTGACGTACTCCGTCAGCTGCTTGCCTTTTAGATTCAGTTCAACCCCTTTCTGCCAGAAGTCAGCCATCTTGATGCTTCTGGAAAGTTCTTTTCAAGAAAGTTCTTTTTCTAGAAAGTTCTTGACTGTGCTGTACCATTCTAGACTGTTCTAGAACAGCACGCTTTCTGCAGTAGCGCTGATGCTTGTCACTAGTCGCCTTCGTTGACGCAGGCCCCGCTGTCCTCGTCGTATGCGACGCTGCACCACGCTGGTGTTGATGTATACGCTCCTGTGCTGAAGTAGACGCGACGTCCGCTCGTCGCTCTCTCTAATATTGGCGATGTAGCTCCGAGACTGTCCCTCGACGTAGTCCTGCGGCAGCCACGTAGTCCCGCTCTGTTGTTCGCTCACGAAGCAACTCTTCGGCGACTACACGCCCTTGCAGTCAACCCGAACCTATCGGATGTAGTCCCAGTATGTTGGCCCCTCTCGACGCAACTCGTTGGCGGCTACCCTCGATGACTGCCTCTCGTAACGTTGACTCGCTTGTTGTAGCAGTTGAACCCTTGGCTATGGCGTGAATCGCGGCTTGACCCCCAAAATGTTACACTCTGTTTGATGTTGGTGTTTTCCTATCAGTATCTGATTCAGCCCCGATGCTTGAATTCCTGATAGTTGTGTAACTCAGATTCGTTTATTCACGCAACCCGCTCAAACAGCGTACAAGTCACAAAGTCGACGTATGAAGTTTTCCACTTTTATTCAGCATACATCAACAACTGCATACAATTCTCAATTCAACTCAACAACTTTCACAGCAACTTTCCAAATCACTATCAACAACTTTACTATCTCAACAGCAACTCGGCACACGATTAAATAACCTCTCTCTCTTCCGGAAGAATTCGAATAATGTAGAAATGACGCACTGCCACCAATCGAATAAAAGATCGTCATCACTGACTTACGTCATACATTATTATTTCTCCTTCTGGAACGACCTCTTGCTTCGACATGTATCGGGAAATTTCTATAGAAAGTAAACACTCAGATCCAGAAACTTCTACAGTAATATCGACCAAAGCAAATTATCAACGTTATACAAAGCCTCTCCTAACAACAATGCAAACTCAAATCAAAGGTAAATAAACTCCATTATTGAATACTTTGCAAATCGAAACGATTAGATCTATCGTGCGCGCTTCCGACATACTTTCGTTCACGTTTCAACGTAACACATTCTATTTGTATTGTTGTGTATTTACTAGTTTTCTTCTCTTGAGACCAAGTAATCTAGTCGTTTGATTAGTAATAAGCATTTCTGAAATTGAGCCAAATGATACTATAACGCCCGAGAACAAATATAAATTTTATTTGACCAAGCACCGTGATCAGTCTCTCACATCGCTTTGGAATTCTGGTAAAAGAACGATCGACATTGGTAGCCTAACGCCCATCTATCAAGAAGTCTTACCCCCTAGTAAGATAAACGTATCTTCCCCAGAATATCATCACTCTCTCTCTCTCTCTCTCTCTCTCTCTCTCTCTCTCTCTCTCTCTCTCTCTCTCTCTCTTTGTCTTCGTCCGAAAAGTTGGTGTTTGGGGAGGGAGGGAATGGAGGAGGGGGGGGGGGGGGGGGGGAAGAAGATATGTACAAGGAGGGCTGGCGGTTCCGACGCCACTGCATGGGGTAATATGGGTAGGGGGTAGGAGGACTCGATGTACCTTTATGTTGGGGAATAATAAACAAGGTAATGTTTTAGTGTTTCTGAGTCTATTTTGACGTGGTTAACTACAAGATGATGATGATGATGGTGATGATGATGATGGTGATGATGATGATGATGATGATGATGATGATGATGATGATGATGATGATGAACACTTGTATAGCGCGATTCCATCCAGGCTCGGTGAGCTGCAAAAAAAAAAAAAAAAAAAAAAGTTTCTGTTTTGGTCACTGGTTAAAAAGATGGGTCTTCAGCTGACGCTTGAAGGAGCGTGCCAAAGGAGGAGTTCTTGCAGGTACTTGGGTGCTGATCCTTTCTTGCATCCAAACACAAGGGATAGTATGTTATGTCTCTTCCTTCAAGCGCCAATTAAAGACCCACCTTTTTAACATGCAAACTCAATAATTTTCACTCCCCCTCCCTTCCATCCCCATATGTAATCTTTTACCAGGTCACGTCCTCTGTTCATGGATGGTGGCGGCACCGGCTCGGTTCTTGGTATTCATATTATCTGTTGTTTTGCACGGTCATGTTTTTACTGTAATTACCTAACCATTTGATAAGACTAGTGTATACGCGTTCGGGGGTGTGTGTGTGTGTGTGTGTGTGTGTGTGTGTGTGTGTGTGTGTGTGTGTGTGTGTGTGTGTGTGTGTGTATGATTGCACGTGTTTTGTCAAGCGCGGCGAGCTCGCTTTCCTTACCCTTTGCGAGGTACCGCGCGATACAAATGTACTGTAGTACAGTGGAACCTCCGGTATCCGGCTCTCTGGTATACGACTCCCTCCGTTATGTGACCTGAAAACTTCTGACGGATTCACTTCCAATAATAAATGACCTCTGGTATGCGACAACCTCGTTTATGCGACCAGCGACCGTGTCTTAAGCCCTTTATACGACCGTCTTAGGGCAATTTAAAAGAGATATCAGTTAATTTGCTGTCTTTACCTTTCGTTTTATCTCTCATGTTAGTGTACGCCTGCTGTTGTCTGCTATTTCCGGTTCGCAAATAAGGGACATTACTCGCCTACACTGGCTGTCAAAATGGCGTCGCGCAAGAGGAACGTTTTGAGTTTGGCAGAGAGAATGAAAGTGATTGAAAGAAGTGAAAATGGGGAGAGTTGTTTGTCTATTGCAAGAAGTTTAGACGTTGGGAAGACCCAAATTCAGCTCATCATAAAGGATAAGGAATCTGTGAAACTACGATGGGAGAGTGGAGAAAGTGGCGAAAAGGGAAACATCGAAACTGAGAGCTTCTGCACTGACAGACTTGGATGAACGCGTCTGGCAGTGGTTCGACTGTTTTTTATTTTTGAAGTTGTGAATAAAAGACAAAGCTAAAAATAAAACATGTTTTACAGTTTCCTTTGTCAGAGAATACATGCTGGTGAGTGTGAAAATTATGACCACATACCCCTCCGAGCCTGACCCCTCTCCCCCCACCCCACCCCTTGTTTCCGGTATAAGACGCGTTTTTTCTCAGATTTTGGACGGTCGTATACCGGAGGTTCCACTGTATTATTATTATTATTATTATTATTATTATTATTATTATTATTATTATTATTATTATTATTATTATTATTCCGCTTTTAAACGGGGAGCCAATGAAGTTCCCGAAGAACTGGTGTAACATGCTCATGAGTCTTAGTTTTTGTCACAATCCGAGCTGCTGTGTTTTGAACTTTTTGGTAGTCTCTGCAGCTGGCACATGGGCAAACCCCAAACACAGCTGTTGCAGAAGTCCAATCGAGACTGGATGAGCGAAACATCAAGTGTGTTGGCTGTTTTTTTTGTCCAGATCTGGCCTAAGTTGACCCAGTGTTCATGCATTTGAAAATTATATGATCTCTTTGGTAACGTGCGGTAAGCTTACCTACGGCACCGATCGAAAGAGTAGGTAAGCCTAATATATACCAGGTCAACAGGGCAGCATTCCGCAGGTAATTACGGACAGAAGAGATTAATTTAAGTTATGAAGCTATAGTCACAGCCAGTTCAAGATTGTGCTTGGTGAGCACTTTGCCGCATGCATGTCAATACAAATGTGTGTTCAATGAATGGTGTGTTCAGGTCTAATAATTATAGCCATCATTTAACTCTTTCTTTCTAGATTCTAAACAAGAACTGCCCATGTGGAGTCGCAGATTTCCGCAAACTGGGTGTTATAAAGATCTATCTATGACAGAGTTTTATGGTTGCCAAAAACCCCCCATATTTTTTTTATAGTGGTCTTCGATAAAACATTGCTGTTCGACACCGTGTGTATCTCGAAGATGTTCTTGTTGAAATATTGCGAGACAGTAATAGTGGTGAAGAAGATTTTGATGGATTGATTGATTGATTGTTGCTTTAGGTCCAGCGGACTCTTCCGAGCCAAATCAGGACCGGACAACCCCCGATTCGCATAAAAGATCTGCCGAACCAACCCTAGTGGGAAAATTGAATGCCCTCCACCGGCCAGTCACTTTACAATAAAGACACCCCACGCGGGGGACGGCTGAGGGTTAACCTCAACTACGCGAACCCCCGATTACAAAAACAAAATAGAATACAAACATCATTATAAATCATCAACAAAAAACATACATATAAAATGCCTATAGTGCTAAATAATACAATCATAGGAAGCCCTAGTGACCACCCGGCAGAAAGCGTCCAACAATCCCAAGCTGATCCAACAGACCTCATACACAAACAAGGAGTCTTGTCCAGGAAGAGTTTTCAAGAAAAAAGGTAGGTCATTGATCTAGCGAAGAAGAAGATAGTATAGCAGAGTGATAGGACAGATCAGGAATGGGAAAGAGCAAATGAGGAAGACAGCGACAGTGGGAATTTAAAGCACTAAATTTCCAGAAAGTGGGGATACTATTTATACTGAAACCCCCGGCACTCCAACGGGGGGAACTGTTGCCGCAGTTAATTTGTCATGCCTACAAAGGCAAGACAGGTTTTCAACTGGGGCTTTCACTGTTCCCTTTATAGGTTAGAACAATCTACAGTGGCAAGATTGCTCATAACCCCAAGGGGTGATTTTGATGGAGATGGAAGGGACTGGCTGGATATAAACCTGACGCAAGCATATGCATCGGTATAGTCTGAAATTGAAGATTACCTACCATCATGTCAGGGGATTTGAAGATACACCAACACTCAAGCCATGTTCCTCAACCGTTGAAAGGGGAGAGGGGGGGGGGCCAAAATACTGTTCATCATTTCGGCGGGAGTCACCTATTGGATCGCCGCCACCGCCTTGCCTGATCTGTACGAGTCAAGGCTGGAGTGACCGTGACGTGATGGCTGCTAGAGTCTTCACCGCTTTAGGATGTGTGCATGCAGGACTAATTATACCTCTAAAAGGACAACAGCCTGATGACAGCTTTATAAATGAGAGTGGTAATAAGTATAAGGGTGTTGGTGGAAATGATGACGGTAATTGGTAGAGATGAGCTTAAATTTTGGCTTACAGATAGTTAGAAAACAAAGGCTGTGGGTTATCTACCGCTGCGCTATTGAGCATCCGCCCAACGTGTAATGCCCATGTGGCTAGTTTAAGGAGTGGTCAATGGTTACTCGTTTTCATTTTGCCTCTGTAAAATAAAACCGAAACAGAACAGTCCCACGGAAATTAGCATTTGGAAAATACGCCCCCTACCCTCTCCTCCCTCCTCTCTCCCCCTCCCCCTATATCCTCTCCAAGCTAATAATGCATGTGTCTGGAAGTACATTTCAATGGCTTATCTTGTTTATTATTATTTTATTTTTCTAAATCTCTCTTTCAGTTGATTATACAGCGTGTATCTGATGCGCACAGCGAGTTCCGGGTACACGCCATCAGTGCACGGTACTCGTCCACCAAACGCTCCCCTTTGGCAAGGAGAAGGAAGAACTCAAACAACAGAGAACAAGATTCAAGAGCAGTTGCAAATGACGTCGAATCAAAATCGCTGTATACCACGGATGACTCCGAAACAAGTCATGCTCAGACGATTCGGAATGGCGTGACCTCAATTTCTTTGGACAAAGATGTGACATGCCCTGATGACGACGAGGATGATGACGCTGTGGACCTTGACTTCGCACCCCCAGATCCAAGTAAGATAAATCACACTAGTCGTGTGTCTAAGGTCTTCAAATCTTATTCTGTTTCACTCATCGATATGAATCAGTGTAGTTACCGTTCTGTTATCGCCGCTGACCTCGCAATGCGTTTATCACAAACTGCACCCAAGCTCATGCGTCCTCAAGAGTATCTGGACATCATACAGTACTCCTCTTTTAACGTCACTACCGTTTAAGGTCACAACGCGGATAAGATCAATCAGGTTGTTGGTCCCGGCCAAACACCTTCTTTGTACCATTTAGAATTCCTCGCTTAGCGTCACCTCGCATAACCTCGGATAACGTCAACCCCGTTTTGGTTCCCAAATGGAGGAGACTACTGCTTAAGAGAAATTGATGTCACAGATGACGTCATTTATGAGGTCACTTCCTGTTTTGAAATGGAATTCCATCCCAGAACACCTGTCACGTCCAGCCAGCATCCGCGTTATGCGACACTCTGCAATATACACGGGAACCACTTTGACAGAGTGCGACCCATGGGCGGTGTAGATAGGTGTAACTGTGATCTGCCGTGTCCCCTCCTAGCGGGATGTATTGCCACAGTGGACCTTACCCTGAATTGACTTCATTCACTAGCGATAAAGCATGTGCCGTGACGTAGACAAAGTGAAAAATTCGTTAAACTTGTGTAAGTAAAGTTTTCTGCAAATACACCCAGTAACTGTCTTGGTGCATACTTTTTATTTTTTATTCTCATTTGCGTGCGTGCGCGTCAATGTGTGTGTGTGTGTGTGTGTGTGAGAGAGTGTGTGTATGTGTATGCGTGCTTGCATCCGTTCGTTTGAGTGTTTGAGTGTGTGCTTATGCATCATACACACGCACAAAAAATACATATACAGTAATGCATACATGCATACGCGCGCACCAACGTGCACACATGTACACACACACACGCACACACTCACACACACACACAACTGTCACACGACACACAAATTTAGCACCTCGTATAAGATCACGTTTTTTACTGGTAGTTGATCTTATCAGAGGACTGTTTAGGGTGCCCCTCGGATAAGATCAAACAAAAATTTGGTCCCGTGGGGGGTCACCTTAAGAGAGGAGTACTGTAGGTCTCTAAATATAACTTCCTATTTTTACATGTCAAAAGGTTAAAATAGCAGGTCAGAACCCTAATTATGTCCATCACACGTCATGAGTGCAGTAAGTAGATAAGTGATGTGATCTGAAAATAGGTGGGCAATGCTTTATAAGATAGTTCGTCATAATCTTATTCTGCCAAATTGGTATGGGCTTATTCCTACCGTCGCTTCTCTTCATAAATAATATAGGCTAAATTAGTTACTGCTGCCTTTTGTCTGTTATCATTCTCAACGAAACAGATCATACAAAAGCACGCACACAAAATCTTTAGAAGTTACCAGTACGGTGATTGCACTAGGCCTATGTAGGAACATTACTTCCAGTTATTCTCTTAGAAATAATTAACAAAATAATAACACACTGTAGAAATTTTCGTTAGCAAGCAAATTTGACACATTACTACATTGGAGCAATGAACTTACAGATCGAAAGAACTTTCACATCCAATAAGTTCAAGTTGGGGCTCTGAGTTATCAGTTTCTATTATCATAATAAATTAATACGTTATTTATTATAGATACAGGCCAATTGTTCTTGAGTCCAGCAGGTCGCACGGATTGTATTTACGACGAGTTTTCATACCGTATGCTCGTGACCACGTACGAACGGGGAGATGTGCAGAAGCAGTCCTACCCTGTCTCATGTGTGAAAGACTTGGGCCTCCACGGTAAAGAAAACGACAAATGCCGACATCGTCTTCGACGTCATCAACACCACCGACGTCGTCGTCATCATCATCATCATCATCATCATCATCATCATCATCATCATCATCATCATCATCATCATCATCATCGCCATATTATCGTCGTCATCATCATCATCATTAGCAGCAACTATAAATCAGTTGAATAGTTTGGGAGACTAAAAAATTGATCGAACCGTCAATTTAAAACAAGAAACTACATTATTTAGATATGCATAAAATAATTTGCAGGGCCGGACCTAATTTTTTCAGGGGTAGGGGCCCAAATATATTTTAGGGTAGTAGTGAAGGCGCGAAGCGCCGAGCCGACGGCGCGAAGCGCCTAGTTTGCTAGGGGGTTCCGGGGGCATGCTCCCCCGGAAAATTTTTTCAAAAGGGAGAAAAAATGGTGCAATCTGGTGCAATCTGAGCATGTAAATTGCAAATTTTTGGTGCTATAGTTTGCCACTGATTTTGGGGAGAAATTACCTTTAAAAAATTGTGTGTGTGTTAGGAATAAAGTCATAACAAAAATATGACTTAGGTCTTTGGGGAACAAAATATAGTGATACTCGGATCCGCGGTAGACTCCTAAATGTGTTAGGTACTACTAGGTGTTTTCGTTTGTTTCTGCAGAGAGACTCTCGTTTCTGTATCACTTGTTTTTATTTATGTGTGTGTGCGTGTGTGTGTGTGTGTGTGTGGGTGTGTGTGTGTGTGTGGTTTTCTTCTTTTTTTTTTTAAAATATTTTTCCCCCACATTTTTTTTCTTTTTTTTTTTTTTTCTTTTTTTTTTAAAAAAGGGTAGGGGCCCGGGCCCCTCGGGCCTCTAGGGCAGGTACGGCCCTGATTTGCCAACACTCTTCCGCAACCATGTGCAATGTCAAATGGGATGTGATCAAACATGCCAGACTTGACAAAAGATGCAAAATGTAATTTCTGATTTGCGTGTTTCAGTTGCCATCACTGTGTGTTCTGCAACAAGTGCTGTTGAAGCGGGACCCCACTGCTACCTGACCGGCACGTGCGTCCTCCTCACCTACTTCGGCACCTTGCATATGCTGCCTCACGTGTTGTATTACCTCATCCCGTATTTCAGCGTCTCTTATGTCGACCTATTCCTTTTCCCTGTAGCCTTCGTCCGCGGTATGTTGGGTTACATCGGCATGTCATTCTTCGTTTATTGCATGTTGTTCTTGGGCTTCGTAATGTTCACCATCGCCTCCCTCCCCATGCTCGTTGGCCACCGGTACCTGCTGCTGATGGGCCGAACTAGCCTTGAGAGAGCCAGCAATTAACATTCCACAGGCGCTTGTATCTGGACACGCGAGCGCTTATGCCTGTGACGCATCTTCCTTTAGTTATCTATAAACGCAGAGGCTATACTCCAATTTCTCGAATCCCCGTTTTGTTGTTTGTAGATTATAGTCACACGACACTTTCGCATATAGGTGACTACTGGACCGATTTATACTGACACCAGCGGGCCAGTTGTTGGTAAAGGGGAAAATAATATGATCACAAGTTGACCAATCCGGGATTCGAACCAGCGACCTTTCGGTTACTAGCAAGACGCTCTTACCAACTGAGCTACCCGGCCCCACATCCCCGTTTTCCTAATACATTAAGCCTATATACAGGGTGGGCCAATAAAATGTTACCACTTTTTAATCGTGGGGTGTCGGATAGCGCAGTGGTTGGAGCACTCGCTACTGTGTCGCAAGTTAAGCACCGTCCAGTGCGGTTAGCACTTGGATGGGTGACCGCAAAACGTGAAGCGACAAATAACAACGCCCACAGTTGACTCAACTGTGACTGAGTACCTACTCTTTTAAGGGTGGGGAAGGTAAAGCAGCGAGGGAGAGAGATGGGCATCATCCTCATTACGCTGGCCCAAGATAAGTGTGATCTCCAACATCACGCTCCCCTACGGCTACAAGGCTATGGGACTACATTTACCTTTTTTTTTTTAATCGTAAACAAGTTGTTTTTTTTAATGATAACGTTTTCTCGGAAATTTTATTCACAAAAATGTCCAAATTATCATTTGATACCAAACATAATCAATTTGTTCACTGGATTTCCTCAAACAATTCTTTTCTGGAGATAGGCTTATCTCATGGCGCACAGACAACTCATGGCCTGCCTACTCCCCTGATCTTTCCCCCGCAGACTACTTCCTATGGGGGAACACGAAGGAGAGAGTGTACTACAACAACCCACAGATCATTGGGCCCTGAAGACCAACATCCGTCAAAAAATTCGGAGAATCCCACTTGAGATATGTGGCAATGTCATCAAAAATTTGAATGTGCGTGTTGCAACTGTAATCCAGAGAAGAGGAGTGTGGATTAATTATTAAACTGTGTACAGAACGAGTGAAAAAGTGAGAAATCTTTGGTATCAAATTATAATCTGTTGCTTCCGTGACATTTCTGTGAAAAACATTTTCGAAAGCGTTCTCATTGTAAAAACTTATGCACAATTAAAAAGTGGTAACATTTTATTGGCCCACCCTGTATTTCCATATCTTTTACTACTGAAGAGAATTTTTTTTTCTTTTTTAAAGCGAAGTGAAGAAACGTACTGACATCGAATTAGAAGCCATTGCGTTATTGTTATTGCTGTTCTTCTGCGGCTCTTCTCTTCTTTTTTTTCCCAAGGTCATATCTTCAAAGACGGTGAAAAATAATGCACACGTAATGGACACACACACGCACGCACCATACTTTCATATATCACCTATAAAATGTATAGACATCAGTGGTCTAACACACACACACTTCATCCACACATTCATTATTATGTAGGCTTTAGAATTTATTGGAATCGGTGGTCTGACACATTGTATGATTCTTAACACATTGCCTCGGACAGAAAGTTACCCCATTTCAAATTGCATTAAAAGTTTCAGCAGTTGCACTGTCTGGCAGGTGCAGATGTAAAAATCACCTATAGCGTGAATGTTAAGTGAGTTTGTGACGTGCGGCATAGATGAGACTAGACAAAGGACAACAAATGATAGAGAAAGTCTCGACCGGTTTTAGTAAATTTGCATTGGTTTGTGACTTGATTTATTCTCTTTATGTTAGCTTTCTAAATGTCATTCTGGAAACATATATTATGCTAACATGTGCTTAGCCAAGAAAAGATTTTTCTTCCTTTTGAAGTGTTGACTGTTCTTCTAGGTTGGAATGTGATAAAATCATATGCAAATTGTGAGTGCGTAGGTTAGTTAGTTAACCATTGCTTACAGGGTCTAGTGGACTGCAAAGAGCCGAATCAGGACCACAGCTCGGTTGAAAGAGGTCTCCTCCTGATCCGCATAAAAGATCTGCTGAAACAACTCTAACGGTAACACTGAAGGCACTCCACCAGCCGGTCATTTTACAATAAAGAAATCCTACGCCAGGACGAAGAGGCTATACTCTAATTTATCAAACCCGCGTTTACAAAAACAAAATAGAATACAAACATCATTATAAAATATCAACAAAATATATACATATAAAATACCTACACTGCTACAGGGATGGATTTAACCGGAAATTACCGGTATTTTACCGGTTCGAGAATAAAAATACCGGTTGAAAAATCAGTAGCCGGTAGAGCCTACCGGTTCTTATTTTGTTTGACTGGTTTCAAAAATAAAGGAAAAGAGAAAGAAAAACAAGAGAAATGGAGAAAGAGAGAGAGAGAGCGAGAGAAAGAGAGAGAGAGACAGACAGACAGACAGCCAGCCAGCCAGCCAGCCAGCCAGCCAGCCACGCTGATTATGTGTTTAGGGAGTGTAGACGAGAGGCCTGCGAATGCGTTCAGTAGCCTTGCCATATTCTTTGAGGTAATTAATACAGAATGATAAAACATTGGTGGGCGCAAGGCTATCGTGAATACGGATAAATTAAACTCGCGCACTTTTCGATTTTTTCTTTCCTCGTGCTCGTCAGTAGGTATTGCGACAGTGGCAGATAGGCTAGTAATAATGAAGAAGCAAAAATCTCTTTTATCAGTTTTTGCTAAGGGGGAGAGGGGCGAAAAAAGAAGTTTATGTGAAGACGAAGATGTTTCTAATTAAACAGAAAGTGCATTAACAGAGTCGCCATCTACTTATATAAAATAGTGACGCATTATTAAGCTTTGCAATGGGTCATACCGGTTGGTTTCCGTGACTGGCCTACCGGTTTGCGTTCAAGTGGGTTTGTTTACTGTGACGTCGTACCGGTTTTGCAAATCCCTAGGACGATCACTGTGCTAAATAATAATATCATAGGAAGCCCTAGTGACCATTTGGCATAAAGTGTCCACTATTCCCATGCAAGCTGAACAAACAGATCTCATACACAAATGAGGAGTTTGGTAAGTTTTTAAGAATAAAGGTACGTCAGCAAAGAAGATAGTATAGTAGATCGATAGAACAGAGTAGGAATGAGAAAAGAACAAAGGAGAAAGTCAGCGTTAGTGGGAATTTAAAGCACTAAATTTCCAGAAAGTGGGGATACTATTTATACTGAAACCCCCAGCACCCCCACGGGGAGTCATAGGGGGTGAGTGTGTAGGTATTTATTGTCCTTGTGTATCATCTATTTAAATATATATGCGCTTGTTACTACTCCACAACAAAAATAATTATTATTCAGATTTTTATTTTTTTTAACAGCATTATAAATGCACAGCAGGATTAAAACCATATACGCACCATCGTCATCAGTTTGTCACAACTTCAGAAGAACAACCAGAATCAAGATACCAGAGTACAAAAAAATAGAAGAAACATAACAAAACAAGAATGTAACAGATCAAAAACAGTGAACATGGAAACAACATCCGCAAGAACTGTAGTAATAATTATATAATGTAGGAAAAGGTTTGCAACCAAACAGTTGATAACCATGCAGACATCTTTATTGGGAACAAGGAGTTAAAATGGTCCTTTTGTGCACAGCAATAGAGCAGTACACTGGCAATGGATAGGTCCTTTTGTAATGTCATGATAATTATATCGACCTTTTCAGTTCAAAAGGTGCAATTTTTCAAAGAAAACAAAATGCTTATGAATTATACTTTAAAACAAAATAGTGTTTCTATATGTCATGCAGTTGTTTTCTGTTGTTTTTGTTTTTTTCAAAGGAATTTATAAATGGCACAATTTTAATATCTGAAGGGTCCATTTTAAGATTCAACAGGTTTGTATGATATTTACTCCAATACTGTTAAAATTGGATGCAGTCCTTTATGGAACATATGTAACTGGTGTGATTAAAGTTCACATCATTGATATTTGGATCAACCAACCTAGCAAAACACCACAGCTCCATAAATATAAAAAACACAACAAACAAACAAACGGAATTGGGAAAATGTTGCAAACAACACCACAGCACCTTAAGAATAAAAAGCACAATGATCGAACAAAATAAATTTGGAAAATGTTGCAAATAATTCTATACTAGTACAAAACAAACAGGGTAGACAAAAATGTTACAAATAAATATATACCAGTACAAAATTCCATTCTGGAGGGTCAATATAGACATAATTACTACGTAATTGTTTTACTCTATTAAAATAGCAAATGTCCGAATATATAAAAATCAACTACTAAACTGAAATCTCCCCCAAAAGAGTAAAGAAAAGAGAATGCAAGGGCTGAAAAGAAAACACAATCAGAAAAAACAAATCTGAAAATAAAATTGCTTGCGTGCACCGAGACGTGATATGTTGTTAACTTGGACATAACAATTTGTTATCCTTGTGGAAAACAAAAGTACTCACAAGAACATAGGTAAATGTTTATCTAAAACTTTCACAGTCACCCCCTAAAATGCTGAATCATCAGGGCCAATGAGATCACCATACAATTAACTATACATCATCAACTTTTTCAATCCTAAATAATAATAATTATAATGCTGTACATAAAGAAAAACAAAAACACAAGACGCTTCTTCTCCCCCTCCCTTCCCCATCTGTATATTAGATGGTCATTCAAAGTGATACTAAATCCACATTCTGTGACCAAACTCTGAAACCTGAGCTTAATAAAGTAGAAGTACACATTACCCCAACATAAATCATAATATCTGTATTGAAAATGTACAGCAATTTTCTGCAGGAACAACATTCAACTGAGCCTATTTGTAAATATATAAATATATCTATATATATATAAATATATATGTGCAAACCTGAATATAAGTCAACTAATATAACATCAAAGTTGAAAATGTGGTGTAATTTTCCCAAAATCAATGTCAGAGCTTGCAACTGTATCTATACTTGCCATAAATCCACTGTTGGAAATACTGGCAATCTGGAAGCACAAAATGTAGATATTTCCCATGCTATGTGTAAGTATAATCCTGACCCCCCCCCCCCCCCCTCCTTTAAAATAGTCCACATTCCTCTTTACTTGGAATAGAAATGGGAATGAGCATTGGTCAAGGGGGAAAGCAATCCATCAATTTATTGCTTTGGAAACTGCTACCGCTGACAGACAAAAAAGGAATGAAACCAAAATCCCATCTGACAGACTACAACCTGACTGATTGATTGATTGATTGATTTATTGTTGCTTTAGGTCCAGCGGACTCTTTCGAGCCAAATCAGGACCGGACAACCCCCGATCCGCATAAAAGATCTGCCGAAACAACCCTAGTGGGAAAATTGAATGCCCTCCACCGGCCAGTCACTTTACAATAAAGACATCCCACGCGGGGGACGGCTGAGGGTTGACCTCAACTACGCGAACACCCCGGTTACAAAAACAAAATAGAATACAACCATCATTATAAATCATCAACAAAAACACATACATATAAAATGCCTATAGTGCGAAATAATACAATCATAGGAAGCCCTAGTGACCACCCGGCAGAAAGCGTCCAACACTCCCAAGCTGATCCAACAGACCTCATACACAAACAAGGAGTCTTGTCCAGGAAGAGTTTTCAAGAAAAAGGTAGGTCATTGATCTAGCGAAGAAGAAGAAAGTATAGCAGAGTGATAGGACAGATCAGGAATGGGAAAGAGCAAATGATGAAGACAGCGACAGTGGGAATTTAAAGCACTAAATTTCCAGAAAGTGGGGATGCTATTTATACTGAAACCCCCGGCACTCCAACGGGGGGAACTGTTGCCGCAGTGAATTAGTCATGCCTACAAAGGCAAGACAGGTTTTCAACTGGGGCTTTCACTGTTCCCTTTATAGGTTAGAACAGTGACACGATTGCTCATGACCCCAAGGGGTGACTACAACCTGACAAACAGAATACAACCTGACAAGACTTCAAAAGAAAATTAATTATTAGCGCCACTAAAACAAATCTATAAAACAATCTGCCTACAGATTACAGCAAGAAGTATTTCAAAAAGAACATTGTCTCGTTTTCTACAAATGTAAGTATGAAAAAATAAAATATAAATCCAGAAAATCAATCAGTACTGCTTAGCAGTAAAAACAGAAGTGCTATTGCAATTTAAAAAGCAAACTGTTGCAATTTAAAAAGCAAACTGTTGCAATTTAAAAAGCAAACAAAACATAAGAAAAAAAGTTCTGAAAAGTCATGTGACACATACATATAATATACCCAAGTCCATAAACAAAATGGAAAATTGTTGGTATTCTGTCACTACACATTGAATTTATAAAGTCATAGGTTAATTTATTTTGTTGTTAATTGTTATTATTATTCCCTTCTCGATTCATTGTATAAAAACTATCAAAAAATAAAATAAAACAGATTCAAACTTGAAAACAATAGAGATACAGTACAGATCTTCACTCTATTCTCAAGGTAAATAAAGAGCCAAGTCATCAGAAGCAATGTACATGTTTACCAATGACTGATTGTATGGACTGCAAGTATAATTATTGTTCTCTTGCCATTCAGCAGGGAAACTTTTTTATACTAGGGGCTGTGCATTGGCCAATCACACACCTTAACCTTCTTTACTGTGAATCAGTAAATGTGCACATAAAATAAAATTAATTTGAAAAAAAAATATAAACAAGTTTTACCTATCAACCACGAGAGGGTAAAGGATGGGGTGGGTGGAAATGGGCTGAATGGAGGTGAGGGGTGTGGGGAGGGAATTATGGCAGGGGGCTGTAGAAAAAAAAAAGAAGTTTAGAATAGCAGATGAAGAAGCACAAAACCAATATGCCCAGCCAAACATCATGCTCGGTCATTCTGCTGGAACTGCAAATCCAAATTCCAAACGGAAATCTGGCATCCAGAATGCTATCAAAGCTTATGGACAACAACTTTTTATCACCCAATATCAAACAGAAAAGTAAAGATACACAAGAATGCACTGCGGCATTTACCACCAAACACACACATACAGGTCACAAATAGTTGCATTATTCTTTGCAGACATTATAGAGCAGATAAATAGATACAAACATAAATTGTGTTAACATTTAAACATACGTAACAAATCATAATAAGCATAAAGATTTCCATACAAAATAGATCCAATTATTTTTGCACATAATTTTTTTATTTTAAAAATTTCATACATTTACAGTATCATCATTATCAGCTTAAACAGACGCATATACATAACTGCTTAGCTTCAGTAACTGAAGTCTTATCAGTCATATATCATTTTCTCTGCATTCATCTCCTGTCTTTTGTTCTCTCTGTCAATCTGGCTCATTTGGGCATTCTGCCTCTTTCATTCTCTTACACATGATATCACTAGTCACATCTGACAATCCCACCCATTTTAGCTAAAATGACTAATACCCCACCCACTGTCAACAGTCCGAACCCACCCACTTAATTATCATATCTTAGCTCCACCCATCGCCCCTGTCAAATCCTCATAATCGCTGTCCCAGTCTGGGTCATAGTCGATGATGGTATTGTGGTCGGACAGCGTGGGTGGGACGATGGAGGAGGAGGTAGTGGTGGAGGTGGTGACAACGGAAGAGTTGTCTGACCTCCGTCGTGGCGACAGGTGGCTATCGGCAACCACTGTACCATAGGAGAAGGTGTGGTCAGTGCCAGGGTTGGTGGAGATGACCATGTCATTGATGGAGTATGGTGGTGGAGGCTCCGCTGTCAAAGCAAAGAAAACCGTTATATCATACTGAAACTCCCAGCTGTCATAAAATTTGAGGATGGGTAGGTGGGGGTTTAGGGGTTAGGGTAGGGGGTGGAAGGTCTTTTCCGCTATTACTATTATAATCCATTTGGGGGTGGAGGGTCTTTTCCGCTATTACTATTATAATCAAAGATCGTGATGGTGTCCAATACTCACAATAGCGGTGCTGCAAGGAGAGATGATCATGGTAGCGGTTACGACGGTACTGCCTGACTTTCTCTTTGGCCACATGCACATAGTGCTTGGTTGCCCCAGAACCTGTCACACAAAAAATACAGACGGAATGACATATACAAATGAAAGGAGATGGGTGCCACTTTCATAAAACCATATCAGGACACTTTCCCCCTTGACTTTGCCCCCTTTCCCCTTGATTTTTACCCCATTCCCTGTGACTCCGCTCTTCCCCCTCCCCGACTCTTTTCCCCTAGGACTTTATCCACCATTACAATTTTTAAGATCAACTTGCATAATCGCAATACTGTGGCAGAAAAAAATGACAGCTTGCAGACGCCCATGAATTTTATCGAGACTCGACAGGGGACCTCACTTGCTCTAAACATTTTCACCCCTTTACAAATTGGTGACATATTTGCATTCTGACACGAGAAGTGATGTGTTAGCCACTGTAACTGACCCTACCACAAAGGTCAAGGTCACTGGAGTCAATTTGTTGCTAAACATGTTTTGCTCAAAATCTCAAAAAAGGTTGAAGCAATTTTGAGTTTTGGGAATTGAATACAATGTTTTCTTGTAGAGGCTTTTAAATGTGTACGTATGTGTGTGAATGTGCGTGTTTTAAATCAAAGATGTTGAATTAAAAGGTGGATTCACAAATGTGTGAGAATAAACATTTGTACAAGAAAATATGCACGAACAAAACAATTAAATTAAAATAACGGGTTGGTGGCGGAGGGGGGTGGGGAAAGGAGGAGTCGTAGAGGGAAATAATAAAATAACAGGAGGAAAAGTCATAGAGAGAAAGAGTCACAGAGGGAAAGAGTCCCAGGGAGAAAAAAAATCCAGGAGGAAAGTATCCTAGAATCCATAAAACGTGCCCTGAGAAAAGGGAGGCAGTCTCTCTTTCCCACAAAATCGTAAAGTTGCCGAAAATCTTCTTTCTTTAATATGTAAGTCTGATGTGAAATGATCTACAAAAGTGTTCATATTCGCACATGTATTTAAAAAAAATTACTTCGTTTATTACAAACCATTGCCATTTGAAGAGATTATCACATGTTTGTGATTTCACTGAGAAGTCTGCTGGAAACTTAAACCAAGACAATCCAAACTAATGTTGTCTTTGTACAGCACATAACTCCATTAAAAGAGGACTTACCATATTTTGGTAGCATGTGTATTAGTCTGATAATATTGTACTTCTCAGTCATATTACCTGTATATTTGATGTCATCCAGATCCTGCTCATGGACATCAGGCAAACACTGGGAGATATGCTGAAAACAACCAGACAGATAATCTGTAATTTGTATTAAAGACAGGCGTGCTAGCATACATGCTATATTTGTGTGTGTGTTGGTTTAATCACTACCTTCTAGCGCTTTCTCCAGCTCAAGAGTTGCTCAAGGCTCTGGCCGATACAGAATCTAACTCAACCTGCCTCAGGCGCCCTCTTGTAACCCTAGGACGCCATTGTCTGTTATACAACATATGAAAGAAACGGAAGTTTGGCCATTTCCATCTACACTGCTTTTCCATGATAAAGGGTGCTTTTATAATGAGGATGAAATAATTCTAGTCCACTTATTAAAACAGTGCTGATTTCACTGCTCCAACACACTGGTTGTTCTTTGACCCCCCTCTCTACCCTCTCCCCCTCCCTTTCTTGGTCCCTTTTGGGAAAAAAACACATTTTCACACAACATGTTAACCACTGTAATGGTGCATTCTAATGTAATGAACCATTCAGCCATGCATCCATAATCCAATAGTATGATCCATGTGACGCCCCAGTATGTTGAAGGTCACAATTACTTTTACTTATTAGGAGTTTTCAGTCAGCTCAATTTAACTCTTCAGCCTCCAGTGTTTTGTTCCATCTGAACTGTTCTTCATATCATTCAGCCACTGCCCACGATCATCCCGCTTCTGTAGCAAAGTATGAAATGACAAGTCATTTTAATATTTTTCCTCCAACAAGTTCCATCGCCATTTGTTGGCTAGACCAGCCTCGAGCAACTCAGTGGATGTTTTTTTTTTAATAACTGGCATTTTGAATGACTAAACCATTTCACTGGCTCACGCAAACATGCAAAACAAGAGATGGAGTTGAGTTGATCACAATGGTGTGCAAAATACTCTGGAATCCCACAGGGTTTAAAGTCACTGACAGCAAGGGCTGATTTTCCATTTCCAGTCATATATTAAACTAAAACCTGCAACCAGCTCACAACGAGGTTGAAAATCACGAATATCATGAAGTAAGAAAAAAAAGTGTATGGAAGTTAAAATTTTGGATTGATATATAATTTCCGTTACATTTCTTTTTCAACTGATGGTTTTTCATCAATTGATGGGTTAGTTTCACCCATAGGCAGTTTCTGCTTACCAGGTGACCTTGATGCTAGCAGAGTGTCAGAGATATACCAGAATAGGCTTGGGGAAAGTGGTATACCCTTACTAGCTCCTGACTCTCAGATTGGGGTCAGCGTTGCTTTCGGGCTAACTGCTTCTATAAGCTTTAGTAACAGCCTAATAGAGGCAAAAGGTGTATTGTTCTTATACAGCACCGTTTTAGGTTTTAAGAACTGCTACAGGTCACTGCCGCTAATTATAACTGACATCACACTGACTGACTGACTCACCCGCTGTGCTTCAAAGATAATTGAACACTTCTTGGCAAATTCCGTGTACGCTTCCGATACCTTCATCAGCCCACCCTTGAGACGTA
Organism: Oncomelania hupensis; assembly: GCA_036898135.1. NCBI lineage: Eukaryota > Metazoa > Mollusca > Gastropoda > Littorinimorpha > Pomatiopsidae > Oncomelania > Oncomelania hupensis. The sequence goes on along the minus strand of CM072517.1, from coordinate 34,638,325 downwards.
TTAGCTTCACTGCTTCATTCTCACGTATCTTGTCAGCAACTGAAATGAAATTCGTTTCTCTTTATTATAAAATTAGAATGCTAGCAGTAAGTTCCCTGTTTTATTCCATCCCACTAAAATCAAAGAATTAAACGTGAAAGGCGGGAGGATTGGGGGGAGGGGAAAGAGGGAGTGGTGGGGTGAGGGGGAGAGGGGAAGAATATTAAAAATTATTAACATAAATGACTGAACAAACAATAGTTTAGTTTATTTTCTTGTTAGTGAAAAACTGTCAGGAAAATTTCTTTTTAGTATGTTAAAAGTCATCTCAAAACTTGTGCAATTATTATTTTTGTAATAGTTTATCACAAACAATAATAAATATATGTGCACCTTTGGGTTGATTGAAAAAAGGCAAACTTTCCAAATAATGTTGTAGTAAATCTTCATCAGGATTGAAAGAATTAAGGCATTATCCAGAATAAATTGGCGCTCTTCAGTCCTTTCCCTCCCCTCTCCTCCTGACCAAAAAAGAAAAAAACCAAACAAATTAACCCCAACAACAACAATAACAAACAAAAAACAAAGCCCACAACATCAACATTAACAACAAAGAAAGAAAACAACTCTTTTGCCCATTGTTGTTGTTGCTAATGTTGGAAAAACAATCTACAAATCTACGATCTTATGTTCTGTACCTTCCAGTTGAGCGAGATCCTTAGCTCTCTCAGCCTGAGCCAGTCGATTCTCCAGCACCTGAAGCTCCGCATCTGACGCTTTCTGCAATTCAGATTAAAACAAATCAATCAGTTCATCAATCACTCAAACAACCATTTACTTAACCAATTAAAAAATGTGATTTTTGATTAAACCAAAGTTTCTTGAAGTAAGACTGTAAGATGCGAGTAATCTGTTTTGTTTCTTCCACACACTAAAAATGTTCTTTTTCCCTGTTTCTACGAACATTTTCTTATTCATGCTATTTCCAATAATTCTATTTTTATCTGTCTCTGTTTTATTTAAGACATAATGTTTAGCACAGTAAAACTGTTTGTCTACACTGAAATCCACAGCACTTCCAACGCCACAAAAGCAGCAACAACGACAAGGGCAATAGCATCATCATACCTTGAAAGCTTTCTTCAGTTCTTTGCGAATCCTTAGTTCTCTTTGTTCACATGTAGCCTGAAACAAAGTAACAATCCAATATTTAGAAAGAAAACAACAACAACATGATAGCTTGTTTCTGGTAATACATTTGAGTGGCTTGCTATCTTGTTGTTATGTTAAATATAACTGTATAACTTACAAAGTTGTGCTTTGACTGCGCCAGATGCTTTTCTCCTTCCAGAATCATCTCAAACATATGACGGTACTCTTTGATATGTTCTGAAAACAAAACACAAAAATATATATTTTATAATACTGTGTTAACAATATGAGTCCCAATTTAAAAAAGTTTTTAAAATCACACACTCACATCATCAAATAGCTTTAAAAGATATCGATGAGCACAAATTAATGGAAAATTCTAAAAAACTAACAAAAGCCACTATCTGCAACACTCCCCATCAGTGAACATTCCAGAATAAATCCAATAAAGAATTTGAATGAGTGATCATAAATGAGAAATGAACGGAATACAAGTTACAACATAACTAGTTCCAAATCAAAATGCTACATGTACGATTCATCACCAAGCACTCTTCACTCACACTTCAAATGAACAAAAAGAGAGTAAATCTAGAGGCATACCACAAAAATCTCGTTGTACTTCAGTCCAGACAAGATTCAGCTCAGCAAGCTGGTTAACAACATCCTGTAAAGCACGATTTTCGTCATTAGCTGCCCACTTCAGAAGGTCCTGAGAAGCTGAAACAGTAGTGGGAAAAATTATAGGCATTCGATGAAAAAGCTTAGACTTCAAACTGCAACGGATCATATTATGTGTACAGCTGACATTGAATATCAAGTAATAATGTTGGTATTGTAGAAGACTTTGCAGAAGCAAATCTGTTCAAAATATTTTCCCAACATTACAATTAAAATGCCCCAGTACAAAGAGTTGTTCACCTTTGGCAAAAACAGGTTTACTCTAAAATTCACATTGCTATTAGTATTACATTAAAATGGTAAAGTGGTCTTTCATTGCTCAAATCAACAGACATCTAAAGTTTGAATTTTCAATTTCAGTTCTGACATGGAGTTATTTTCCTGTTTTAACGGTACATCAATATCATAACCCTGTTACCTTTGACCCCCTTTCTGAGTGAACCATTCAGCTTGAAGACTGTTTTGATGCCTGGAGTAGGACAGGGCCTATTAGTAATATGTCAACTTAAACAACTTTTCTGAGTAATTTTGTGTATGGGTCCTGTCTCTTACCAGTTACTGGCTTTGATAGATGCTATTGTTGGCTCAAGGACATTGGCTAGCACTATCCTATCCTATCCCGTTACTCGCAAGTCGTTGGTGCAGCACAGATGATAACCAGCGTACTCCATCCTTCTCTGTCCACAGCAACCCTAATGGCTTCGCTCAGTGACAAGCCAGTCCATTCTCGAAAGTTGTCCTCCTACCTCTTTTTCTGTCTCCCTCTTCTTCAGCCTCCTTGCACCGTGCCTTGCAGCATGGTCTTTGCAAGGCCTGATGCTCTGGTGATGTGGCCATACCATCTGAGTTTCAGTTTCCTCACTGCAT